>VZRH01000841.1:2611-79808 GCA_013397555.1 Urocynchramus pylzowi
ATGTTGCGGGGGGGGGAAATTAAAATTCTGCTGTGATTGTACTGATAGCAAACTAGAGATAAGGGTTTTCTAGAATGGCAATTCCTGTGCTGTATATGTCATCCTGAGCTTTGGTATTGTCTGTGTCTAGCTTTGAACTCTACAGCCCAAGGGAATTTCTAATTTCAGGGACCCAATGGTTTCAGTGAGAACATATCCACCTACTGCTGAAAGTGGAGAGTGGAGCAGATCTTCATTGAACTGATGTGGAGGTTTGGAATCTGCATGGAACCTCTGTGGGATGAATATATATCCAAGCAGCAAATAGCCTAAGGGCATGAAGAGAATCTTGAGAGGTTGAGGTCTGGCACTAAAGACTATGATGGATTGATTTCTTGTTTTACCTTCTACATTCCTGTGTATTTCAAATGGGGAATCCAAGGGGAAAAAAATATCAGGGACCCACAGATGATCACAATTTCTCTATGCTGGCTAAAGAAAACTTTGGTTCTTACAATCAAATGCAGTGGCCTTAAGCTGGCTTGATGTGTCACAAATTTCATTTGAACTTCCAGAGTCAGTATTATACTGACATTGATACCAATTTGTGGTTTTGGTTTTATATTTTTGTATTAGCATCAGAGCAATTTGCTAGAAATAGGACGAAAGTTCTTTGAACTGTGAAAGTCTGAATTAATCTTCCCTGTCTTTACCTCTTTACAGACTGTAACATCCATATCCAATTATGTAGTGTTAAAGTTCTTCTGTAATTAAAGTAATTTACTTTTGGGTTTCTAATGTCTTTGTTTTAAATTATTTTCTGTCTCACAGAATTTGCAAGTCTGCCATAGTTCTGTAGGCATAGCTAATAAGCAAGTTTCAAAGAGACTTGAGAAATTCTGTGGAAATACACAGAAGTATACCATGAATAGTAATTGAATTAATGTCAGCCAGACAGATGATTTTTTTTTTTGCAATGGATCTTTTTTGCATAGCTTAGAGAGGATGTCTCCAGCAGTTTTTATCATGTTTTATATTTTGTATGATACCTCATTTTTTGGCCTCTTGCCAACTTAATGGAAGTTGAATTTTTCTATATATAAATATATTGAAATTGAACTGAGGTAAAAATGCACAAATTAACATTTATTCATATTTCCCCAGCCATGAAGAAAAGCTCTGGTTACTGTCTGTGCACAGAGATGCATTTAGAGTCATTCTTTTCTTGAAACAGAGCATCTGCATGAAGAGTATGACCCAATTTGAAGCTCACCTAGATTAAGGAATGATTCCATCACTAACACAGAGTTTAAACCAGCAGCCTCCACACCCTCTATTTTCTATTTCCCTCCTACTCTTAGGCTGGAGTTTCTCTTTGTGAAATCACCATCGCTGGTGTCTCCAGAGCAGCGTTGATTGCCTTTATGCTGGGTCAGCTTATCTCCAGCACTGGTTAACTAGGCAGAGCATTGTGCTGGACAGGAACTCAAGGGACAGGATCTGTATAGTTCCTTTTAATTTTGAACTTAAAAATATTCACTTTACAATATTCATTCATCAGAAAAAACGCATCTCTGGAAGCCTAAGATCCTAGCAATTAATCCTAATGAGATATGCTTCTGATTATTTATTTTAGGTTTCCAGACCTAGCCACACTTAGCGGTATTTTATTAGAAGTGCCATTACTCAGGGAATCAGAAAACCATTTTCATGATGCATTTGATACCCATGGTGAGCAAGAGAAATCTGTCTCATTCCCTGTACATTTTTAGAAGATGACAGTTTCGGATCACCATGTGCAGCGGGCCAAACTGGTTATATTAAACATATAGGAAAATAACATTAAGATGTATTTTTCAGCTACATGACAGCAAGAAATACCTTCAAAGAACCCTTCCTGGAGTTTCTGGTTTTATCAGGGTATTTGGTCTCTCTGGTTCAGTGCCTAGTAAAAATAGTCCAGCTTTAATAAAGCACAGATGTTGACATATTCACTCACCTTCATCATTGCATGGATGCATTTCATACTGAATTTCACCTAAGGAATTTTAGACTTTACAGATAAAAATCAAAAACACTTCTTGCTTCCCATTGGGATCATTGCTGTTTTTTCAGATCAAAGATACCCCATCAGCATAATGACTTCAGATGGAAAGTTGTGATTTTTTTTTATGTACTAATGGAAAGATTAATGTGGCTTAAGTATGGTAAGTTTAGCACCTTTGTCCCTTAACCTTGTTTAGTGCTTATGCCACTAGACCATATTTTTGCAATTCCTTCCTTAAATCCTTCTTTGTCCTTAGCTATCAGCAAGGGTAGTCATCTATAATAAGGTTAGGATTCAGTTTCAATATAATTAAATATATTTTCTGGCCGAATACATTCCAAGCATTCCTTGGAAATACTTCCTTTTTCATGTTGAGAAAGCCCAGTACATTTAAAATTCAAACAGTACCATTAGTGTGCAATCCAGTTCTTGCTTTCTAATGATACATCAGATCTGGAAATTCCTCAGCCAGTTCAAGACAGGCAAAGGGGCAAGTGTTCAAAGTAGCAAGCTGGAGGTACACCCTCAAAATCCATGTAATGGTTAGCAGATTTTTATACTTTAGTCTGAAGATTTATCCCTTTCATACTGGGCATGCTCCATAGACCATAAGAGATTGTTAGCACTGATTAAAAATAAATCCCTTTCCAAAAGCTTACCTACCTTTAGAAGGAAGAATGGTTTAGTGTGGTTATTTTAATGAACAGCTCTGTGAGGAATAGATGGAAAGATAAAGAGAAATTATCCACTTCTGTAATCATGAGAGATTTGGATGTTTTACTCTCTGTTCTGTTAATCCCTTGCAATCGCTACATACTGAATTAGAGGGGATCCCCATGAGACAGTGGAACAAAGGAATTAATATGTTAATGACTTAAGTGTGTGGATGTGGGAGTTCAACCAAAAGAATAAAGCAGATAGTGAGAATTTTTTTTTTTACAAAAGTAAATTTTAAAAAAAGTTATGTGTATATGTGTGTGTGTGAGTGTGTATGTGTGTGTGTGTGTGTTTGGGGGGTGTGTGAGTGTGTGGGTGTGAAAGAAGGAACACTGGTGGAAAGAGTGTTCTGTTCTGGTTTACCTGTGGATAGAGTGGTTTTGAAGGAGGCCACAGCTGCAGCACTGATGCTATCACTACCATTTATCATTGGAGCATATGACAGCTTTGCTTATTTTCATTATTTATTGCTGTTTTTACAAAATTAGCAGGCTCTACTGACTATGTCTTGGCTCTTTACAAAATATGTTATGTTCTGTGCAGTGTTGGGTTTGTAATGCAAGAGACCATGGAGCCACCAATGTTCAGGAAATTTTACCGTATGAACATGGACATTTTCTTTCTCTCATGCACATTTATCACAGAGACCTCGAAGGATCCAGAGAGTCTTAAACAGATACAGATTCTTTTTTAAAAAGCAGTTCTCTGATTCTTTCACAATTTTGCTGATTAGGAGAAAAGATTAGCTGTTCCACAACTAGCTGAGAGTTGACCTTACTAAATCCAATTGAGAATGTATAATTAAGTAGAGTCTTCATAGGGCACAATGTTACAGGGGCTTCTCTATATATAACAAGACAGGTAGACCCTAGTGCTAAATGCAAGACTACCTTCACTGCACCAATGCTTGACCAATGCAATATCCTTAAAATAAAGAGACAGATATTGTCATTTTCAGACATTGGTTTCTGTCTTGTGCTTCCTTTAATTTTGCTTTAGTAGGCTGAAATACAAAGTAAAACAAAACAAAGGTCTTAGCCTTCCAACCATTGACGTAGAAGGGTCTGACACAACTTCCCATTAATGGAGTTCTGTGGGATCAGTCTGTAAGTGTGGTATTTTGTTTTTTCTACTTATTATAATTTTTTTTTTCTGTGTGTCAGTGAGGTCTTAGCATGGATATGGCATTGCTTCAGCAGAACTAAGAAAACATTTGGATAGCATACTTTCAATATCATACAGCATTGACTCCAAGTATATTCAAGTAGAAATAGTAATGACAAATAGTGAAGGCTATTATATTCAAAAAAATTAAAGGAGTAATAAAAAACCCTACAGATCACATGATCTTAGAAGATAGGTTGTGAGTGCCCTTGGGAGGTCTCTTTACTCATCTCTCCACCTGTGGCATGACCATGCTCTTCTCAAGAACCTGTGCTGAAAAATACTCCCCACTTTTTCTGGCAGGCAGTTCAATGCTTTGCTACCTTTCTATGAGAGATGCCAAGAGTCTGATCTGATTTTGTTGCTGCAGTTTAAGCCTGCTGCATCTTGGTTTAGTATTGTTGGAAATGTCCTGTCATTCCATAGTCTTTCACATAGTTGAAGGCTGTTAACATGCAGTATTCTATTCTGCCATCCCCTTCCCACAGTTCTCATTTCTTTTTATGAATTATATTTAGACTAATGACTTTTGTTGCCTTCCTGTGCACTCCAAAGTTTATCTGCATGTTCAAGTGTAGTGCCTAAAAGTGGACATAGGATCCCTTCTCAGGCTTCCCAGTGCCAAGCAGAGTAGACGATTTCTGTCCTGTGCCTTGAATCAGAATATTCAGCTTTTTGGTGTTCCTTGTAAATGATTTCTTTCGTTATTTTGACAACTGAACAAAACAAAATCTGTGTCCGTTTATTTTATCCTGAAAGAGTAGGAAACTTCTAATGAACTGTTGAGGGTTCACATGCAAGAAAATTTAATAGCCATACTCTGTTCCCAGAAAAGTCTTTAGAAAATTAACTATTGTCTATGATATGCACAAGGTTTGGCCCCAAGTAGACATTAGTGCTTGATAAAATAAATTAGTTCCAAACTCTGTAATTAATTGAAGTGCACAGCAGTTTTCAGGCTCATGTCTAACCTTTTGTCTTATTCCCCAAGAAGAAATCGAAGTGGGATGTGAATATGTATCTCACAAAAGCATGCAGGACTTGGAATAAATGCCTTCCTTCTAGGAAAATTAGAATAGGTCTGTTTGAGAGCCAGTCTTTTCTGCTTTGCAAGGAAAATCCTAGTCTTGGATCTATAGGCTGTCCCTTGCAAAGAATCTTAAATTTCCCTGACTGTGTAGTCCTTTACTTTGATCATGTTCCATGTGTACAAGACCATCCAACCAATCTGTCATTTGTGACTTAAACCTTGAGTGTTATAAATAAATGCTGTGCAACCGCTGGCTAAAGGACAAATCAGAACATTAGGACGATTAAGAGAAAGCAAAGCATCAGTCCAACTACAATAAAGCTAATATCATTCAGTCCACTGTAATTTAAAACAGCTGTCAGCTAGTCCTGGCTTGTGATATTACAGGCCAAATTCTTGGACACTGAGTTATTCTTAGAAATATGCACACAGGCATTGGCAACTCATGCTGCAAATTGCCTGTTGCCAGTACCCTGTCAGTTATATGAGCCAACAGATATAAAAGCTATTGTTCTAACTCATGAAAAATAACTTGAAGTTTTTAATTTCGAATTAGTCAATGATTCTGGGGACATGGGAGCCAATGAATTTTAAACTAAACCTCACACAAATGAGGAATATTTTCGTAAATGTTGTTTAATTCACCCCAAAAGGTAAAGGACATTCTGTTCACTCCTTGTAATGAGCAGTGTGGGACCCAGCCTGGCAACATCAAGTGAGGAATGGGAAAAAAGAGAGAGTAGGACAAAGCTGCATGCCCCAAGAATGAAAGAACAAAAAAAAAAATCAGTGCAAAATAAGTACGTATTATGCTTTTCATAAAAGTCATAATACATGTTATTTTAAGTCTGGTCTGTTGAAATGTACACTCTCACCTATTTCATCTACCCTCTCTCTCAAAGATCCATGCAGCTACCGGCATTTCCTGTGTAATATCACTTAGGAAAGTGAAAACATAAGTGGAATTTTCAATAAAAATGTTGTTTGATACGAAGCTCAGTTATTTCCACATTAGACCACGCTTTTAGCCTCAAGAGCAGAACCATTGCCCTACTGAAAATGTGTATTGGGGGTTGGAATTTGTGGTATATGCTATTCTTCTGTTCATGGAAACGTGTGATTCACATCTTTGTCTCTTCTCTTTACTTTTCTCCTTCTCTCCCATCACTTAATTGGCTGCCCATACTTTCACAGATGGTGACTAGTGTAGGTAATTTGGGAAAGAAGGATGGCAGGAACATATATCAACATAATGTTCACAGGACATGTTGATGAAGTAACCCTCTATTCAGAAACATTGTAGCTTTTATTGAATTTTGCACGTGAGATGGAATGGAAAATTGCACTGTTGTTAAAAAATTAATTTGTTATTGCATTTTGTGAGGAGTTCAGACATCTTGCTTATGTTAGGAGTTCCAAAACTGCTCAAGCTTATCCCTTCAATAAACAGAAGGGCACAACAGCATTTTTAGGTATGCAGCAGATGGAGTGAAACTCAGTCTTCTCAAGGTTGTGACACCCAAGTGCATGTATGAACTCCTGGGAAAGTCTTAGCTCAGAATCTGTGGGGCTGTTAAAGTTTAGCCACCTTCCTGGTAGGCAGTGATTGATCTGTGGTGTTAGGGATGCATTTTACATGCCTAAGTCCTCCTTTGTTGCTATGTCTAAATGCCAATTGAGTTGTAATAGAATTGTTATGTCAAAGTAAATAAATGGATTAAAAATTGTTTCCAGTGTACCTAAAAGTTGGTGTTTTTTTCACACAGGTTTGTAATTAATTCATGCTCTGGTTGCTTTGGTGGTTTATTTGCTCAGAGTTCATGAAAATGTTATCGTTTGTTTTCATCTGTTTTGATCTATGTTTTAGTTTGAGCACTAGACTTGAACAAAACAACTCACTTGTTTAATTTCATCTGATCTTGTCTTCTGATACAAATATTTTGAACAGCAGTGATTCTGCAAGAGTCATAAGTGAATTTGTGGGTTCTGTAGTCCAGCTGAGAAACAGAATCATCTTGTGGATGACTCAGAATTCAGGTGCAAATCAATTAGCTACTCCTATTGTGCTCATTTTATGGGGCTCCATCAGAGGCCTTTGGTTCCTTACAATTTGCAGTACTACATAGCAGGGGTCACGAAGAAGCTTATTTTTCAAAAGGCAAGAATTATTCTGGATATATAGCTTGTGATTGAGCAAGATCTATTTGGAGGTGGAACAAATGTCTGCAGAAGTTGAATTATTTCTATTTTAGAATAGGATTGGCAATTAGTAAATGGCCATTTACAGTGCTGCACTGGGGAGCCTTACTGCTTCACAAGTGTCTGATACAAGACTCACAGCATAAGGTATTGCTCCTATTTTGCAGATGGAAGAAGCTGGGGGTAGGGAAGTGCTCCCACAGGAAGCCTTTGGCAGAGCCAAATAATGAGACCTGATTCATGGCCTGTGCTATGGTTGCTTGATTACATTTTCCTTTTCTTCTTTCCTTGCTTGCTAGTGAATCATGATAGTGGGTGACCCCAATTCATACTGCAGATGGTAACATTTAAATCTCATGGAAGTCTTGATCCAGTGAACCTTTCTTTTCAACCTCATAATATCTTTTTACAGAGTTTGAACTGAAAAATAAAGAACTTCTGTGTAGAGTATCAGGATCTACTAGTTTTACAATTTGCGCTTGGCTAAAAGTAAAAGCTGGTTTTGGAAGCTGGGAGTGGGTTGGGTTTCTTTAAAAGTTTTGTTTGTTTGTTTGGGTTTTCCCCCCCCATGATCGTTCTTCCTGCCTTTGTTTTCTTTCTCAGTTTTTTGTATGGAAACCAGAATTATGGTCATCTTGTGCTCTGCCCATATAATGTTTTAACACTGAATTGCCCAATTCACCTTAAAATCATTATCATTCACTTAACAATCACCTTTAAGGATTTGTCTCTTTTTTCCTCAGCTATTGGTGTAGCAACAGTGAACTCTATTTTAACTTCCAGTCTGATGGATTCAGCACTACTGATGACAATTACTCTGATTTATAATTACCAGGTGAGAAGTAGTTTTTTCATAACCTATGAGTACCCGGATGGCATTGGAGTTGATTCAGATTGGATCTAAACAAGAAACAATGCTCACTGCCAAGGTGGAAGTGCACGGGCACAAACTCAAACTATGAATGCTTCCTATGAGCAGTACAGGCTACTTCATATTCTTGCTGTCAAAATCCTGTGGTTTTCTTTGGTAAAAGGGGGGCTGTCTATTTACTTTATAAAACCTATGAACTTATTGCAAAGAGAAAAAAAATGGTCAGTGTGGAACATTTCTCAATAACTTAGCTGGAGAGAGTTTTTCCTCCACAAAATGTTTTTTTATGGAAAACTGCAAGCCTGATTACAACATAACCACAGCATGGAGTTAGTCTACGGGAATGCTAATTATCAGCACCATTCAAACAAGGTGTTGTTTCATCCTTACAGTCTTTCTGTGACGTGAGGGTAAGTTCTTGTTTACTGGGTGTCTGAAAGGCAAAATGAGCATATTGGCTGCACCACAGCTGTGGTTTAAAAGGGATGGGGCCACTCTGAAATTACTGTTAATCAAGAATTGCCCTGAGATAAAGTGACCATCCATTTGCTTTCTCATTTTCTTTTTTAAATTTGTAACCTTATGGAAAGAACAGTGGACATCAGGATGTTGACTTTCACTGTGCCAGAATTCTGCTTCTGATTGTAGAAGATGGGAAATGTTATGGGGAAAGAGAATTTCCAAGGAAACTTGTGGGCTGGGGGCGCAGTTTGTGTGGAAGAGCACTCTTTGGTGGGCGATGGAAAAAGAGCAGGAATCATCTCTCCTCTGTGCCCTTGCAGCCAAGAATTTTAATCGCGACAGGCGTGACTCAGATTAGACACCAGACAAAACTCTCCAAAGGCCAGGAGACCATGACAGGGGAATGGGTTGCCCGGGGGTGTTGTGGAATCCTGTCTGGAGGATTTTTGAGCTGTTAGACAAGCCTCTGTCAGGAGTGACAGTAAGTGTAGCTGATGCTGCCTCGGGGCAGAGGGATGGGCTAGCTGACCTCTCAAGGTCCTTTCCAGCCCACGTGGCTGTGATTGAGAGGAAGGTCCAATTACTTATGATGAGAGCGACAGAGTGAGTTGACAGCAGAGGAAATGCATGACGAATGGTACCTTATCTTGTTCCCTTACTGCTTTCTCTGCTCTCAGGCATTTCGGTACAGTGTGATTATACATTTGATTGTAGGGCTTTATTCAGCCACCATAGTTCTCTATGCTTTACATAATTAGAGAGAAAAAGTCACCTTCTTTATTTTTTCTGTACATTTGGGGGTGATGTTTTACTTTCCACGCTAAACATCTTCCACTGCAGCTGATCTATCATTTACTTTGAAACTCTGTTCCTTGAGGCTATTAGTTGGGGGCTACAGAAATGTACAAATTTGTAGCAGCTGATCAGTGACACTGAAAACTTTAATAGTTTTTCTAATCCAAACAAGTACCAGTACAATTAATTTGAAGACATTCGGTTTATTTCTCTGATGTTATTAATAAACAAGGAAAAGACATCCAAAAAACAGTCTTTGCTCTGTAACTGTCCTTAAAACTTCTCTGAAACACAGTGTGCTTGAGAAAGAGAAATCTCTTTCTTAAAAGAAATATTTTTCCAGCATTTGCAAGATGTCATAAACTGTTTTATGAAGAGAGAAAAATGGAACATCTGTGCCATTCATATTTATTTTCCCAACATAACTTACCAGAAAATAAAAGAGAAGGGGGAGGTTTTCTTTTGCAATTTCTGTGCAGCTGTTTGTATGACTGTCAAGGGCTGCCAAAAAGGAAACTAAAAGAAACAATCAAATAACTTCTAAGATTTAAACAAAATGGAGAAAAATAATTTAGAAAGGAGAAGCCAACATTTGTTTTCTAACTTCTTGTG
The DNA here is from genome assembly GCA_013397555.1 of Urocynchramus pylzowi. NCBI lineage: Eukaryota > Metazoa > Chordata > Aves > Passeriformes > Fringillidae > Urocynchramus > Urocynchramus pylzowi. The sequence goes on from VZRH01000841.1 coordinate 12,488, forward strand.
TGATTTATCAGAGGGACTGCACAGGCCAGCTTAACTGTCTGTAGCACTTTCTGATGGAGGATGGAGAGCAATTCTGAGGAAGGTCTTCAAAGAGATGACTGGGTGACCTTGGACCTGCAGATTAATTTCTAATGTTCCCACATGAAAGAATTGTCAGTTTAGTCTTCCCCATGCTCCCCGAGCCCTCACACCTGTGATAACTCTATTACAGGGTTGTGGTGAGACAGTGCCCTCCTTGAAGATTCCTCAAGCCTTTTGATGTTAACTGAAAGGATTCACTGAATTATTCAGCAATGAGATCATCGAGGCAGAACTCATGTTGTGTTTGGCAGTTATATGTGCTGTCCATGGGAAAGTCCTGCTTTCACAGTGACCTAATTCCAACCTGATGGCTCTTATGTCCACTTTCAAGCTGTCTTGCTGAGGCCTCAGAGAAGTGAAGCTCTTACTAACTAGCTCTGTAGCAAACTGTGGCCTTCAGTCTGGAGCTGGACTCATCCCACCTCGTGGAAGAGGAGTCTCTGATTTCTCCCTGGGCACGGGCTGGTGTGAATCCCATGCCCAAGTCAGAGGTGGCTGGAAAGGAAACGGCCTCCAGCATCAGCCCTTTGTTTGGTGGCTGGACAGTGGGACCATGAACACCCACTGGAATAGCTTTAGTTGACAAAGGACAGAAGTTGGAGCTGAGTGGCTCCAGGCCTGAGTGTCTCTTACACAGCTGTACACCTATTTTCTTTCAAGGTAAGGGCAAAGGCAGCATTAACATGGGATAGGAAAAGGCTATTAGATGTTTTTCTGAATATTACTTAAATAATCTTGCCAACAGTTCAGGAGCTGATTTTGCATCCAATAACAATAACATTCCTGAAGTCCAAAACAGGTAATCTTTGAGAATCAATCATTATATCCTCTTGTATAAAGATTGAAGAATAAATAACCATGCCTTGAGAAAGACAACAGCACCTCCTCAGAGGCACACCAAGAAGGATGAAGAGAGGTGGATAGTGTAGAGTCCAGACCTATAAAATCAGAGGTGGTAAGAGATAGGAGCAAAAGAAACTTGCTTAGCCCAAGCTAGCGTAAATTTTCAGGAACAGAGAAAAAATGAGGTGACAAGACTGGAAACTGAGAAGCCAAAGTGGGAGTGAGAGACTGTTTTTGCTGTGACTGAAGAAAAGAGTTGTGGTGACATCAGTGACTAAAAAAATGCAATGGGCAGGAGGGGAGAAAGTGAGGTAACAGGAGCTATTTTAAATTACTCAGAAATGGCAGAAATTAGTGGAAATGTGGAGACCAGATGCAGCTGTACTGCAAAGAAACGCTCATAAAAATGATTTTTGGGTGCATTAAGGCACCATCCAGTACTTTAGCTGGCAACAACATCATGGATTCAGGCCTCTCCCCCAGGTAAGTATCTGCCTGAACTGGCCTGGTTAACTGTATTTTATTAGAAAATACTCTGTTTCTGAGGCTGACATCCTGAGGGTGAGACTTTATATATTGAGTTTCATACAGCCCTTCTCCAGGGCATAAAGGAGGCATAAAGTGGAAAGTAAAACTGAGACTCAGCATTCTGTTTTGTTGATTTTCAGTGAAGAACTTCTGTTAAAAAAGTGGGGGTTTCTGAGAAACTTCGAGGACCTTATTTGTTTTTAGGCCAGATGGTGGGCTACACAAGCCAGAAGGCGTGGAGCATATGCAAGAAGCACAATTGCTGCCTGCATCAGCTGCTCCAGGTGCAGGGATGCACAAAAAGGAGGCAGCAGCATCTAAGGGTGGCCAAGTTTCCGGTAGCTAGAGGCAGAAGAGGGATGGAGAAGAGAGAAATAACTGGTTTCTGTTCCCACAGACCCCTGTAAGAGGGTTGCAGCACCATAGAAGAGGTGGCCCTTGCACTCTCAGGCACAGATCTGGTACTGTGATTATTCATCTCCAAGCAAAGAGCAAAAGCAGGTGCCCAGCTCCACTGCTGGCTGCTCAGTCTCTCCCTGGACACTGCAGTGCCCAGGGCTTCAGGCAAAGTCACGTTGGAGCCCCAGCTTGCCAGCTAGTTTGCCCTTTGTTTTCATGAGATCTTCACACAGGTAAAGAATCACATCAAATTATGTCCTCTACAGATCTGCTGGTGCTTTGTCTTTCTGCATGGCAAACCTGCATGTTTAGACAAAAAGTCTTAAAGAGAATACACAGTTTTTCTTCTATAAAAGCTTAAATAACAGGTCCCAGATGTTTCTGAGTGATTAAGAAACTTTCTGCTGTGTTGTAAGGACAGGAATAGTGCAAAGCATTTTACAGTAGGAGGCAAAACCAAGGCCTCAGCCTTGTAGCACTCACGTGGCCCTGTGAGCTCACAGAGCCCCAGCGGCTCCAGACCAGGCTCTGGGCAGGGAGTGAATACCTGCCTCAGGACAAAATTTGGCTTCAGTTCTCTGCCTTAAGAAGACTGAAATGAGGGCCAAGATGAAGATGATGTAAAGGAAAGTGAACCCACAAGCTGTGTTAATTGAAGCTCTGGGGCTGATAGCAAAGGAAGTGTCTGATAGGAGTGGGAGGATCAGCAATGGGAAGAATAAATAATCTAATCACAGCAAGGCTGGGATCTGCAGACCACACCCAGCTGCCAGAGCAGTGTTAGTGATTCATTCAGTCTTTTGAATCAAAGGGTAATTTCCACTTGTGTTTTCTGAACCCAAACCTCGCTAAGGTTGGTGATCAGCAGAGTCCTGAGGGGAATGTGTGTCACAGGCGGAAGGACTCGGTTCCTGAACAAGGCCAACAGCGCCAAGGGGGTCTGACCCCACTCCTCAGCCTTACTTGTCTTAAAATTCAATTTAAGTTCTCCGAGGGCAGCTTGAAAGGAAACCCAGCAAGAGGTTTTAACACTGTTGTCATACAGCCTTCGAGCTGTTTAGTTTTCAGAAATTATTGTGTGAGGAAGGGGGAGATTAGGTACTGGCAGTCAGCCCTCACCCTGACACAAAAATGTTGTTATCAGTGCTTTTAAGCAGGCTAATTGATCACTTGTTAACAGTGGCCCTGACCATCAAGGTCTGGGAGGGGCAAACTTGTTAAAATGCTGGCTGCTGTTTGATATTTTAAATTTTGGTAGATAAAGCCAATTTGCCCATGACACGGGGTTTAACATGGTATTGTTTTGAGAAGAGCTGCGGGATTATTGGTGACCTCCAGGGGTCAGACCATGGTCATTTTTTCATGTCGTCTGACAGGGACAGACCTCATTAACACAAAGTCCAGGCAGCTTCTACCAGGATGTTAAATTAATGGTGATATGGAGGCAAGAGTGCTATCTGCAAAAGGCATGCTATCATTTCCTCAGATTTGTAGTTTCCTTTGCCATCTCCTTCACAATTTTCCTTAGCCTGCACATATGTGGCAGAATCTTCAGAGGACGTTTTAAAGTTATGTTTGTACTCTTGTGCTGTCTCTTTGTGAAGTTTAAGGAAGATTGAAAGCTGGGGTTTGCAATAACTGGTGGTTTTGCTCCTCTTCCCTCACCACTTCTAATTATCTGAATTGTCAAGTTTGGGATCCTTCAGTCTGACAGAAGTGATGATTGGAGGGGAGAGGCTTAGCAACTTGCTTACATTCAGCTCTCCAGGTGTAATCAAATGTTGAGTTTGCTGTATCTTTTACATGTTGTTGTTTGACCCAAAACAGTGGTCATTTAAGTTGAAAGCAGTGGCTTGAAAACAAACAGAAAATAAGAGCTGTAAACTGACCTAAATTCCTCCTCTTGACTCCTGGGTCATCCCACCAGCCTCCAGGTGCCATGGGCTGTTTACATTAGACTTAAAAAATGAAGATGAGAGCTTGCAGGGCTCTATCTTTGCATCTGCAACAGTGTTTGACCCAGTCTGAAGCCTCTGTTCCCTGGTCAGAGAAAGCAGAGTGCTTAATAGTGCTAGTGGCTGCCTTACACTGCTGTGCCTGTATGACAAAGTGCCTGAAAACCACTAAAACCTTGACAGGATTATACTCAGATGAACCTTATGATAGGAGAGGCCAAGCAGTCGTTCTCCTGCAGTCACTACTGTCAGTTGCATACAGAGTTGGATTTTTATGCTTGAAGAGGGAAGGTGAGAGGCATGGGGCAGGGATGAGTATGCACAAGTCTGTCCTGTGGTTTCAGGAGCTGGTGAGAAGTGCACAGTTTGGGATCACTGGCCCTCCTTCTCAGTTGCTGCTGGCTACACAGGTGTGATACAACAGAAATGCTCACCCCTGTCAAAGCTTCATGGAGCCTAAATCAAGGAAGAAAGTAATTCACACAGTTGCAGAGAGGGTAAAGGACTCACCTTTGGAGAAGAAGTAGGAGTAGGAAGAGAAGGCAAAGGCAAATCAATTCGGCAGGTAAAGGGAGAGAAGGAAGGGTGTGACTGGTGTTGGGGACTGGGATATTACGGGGGGGCAATATGGGGACAGGAGGTGAGATGGAGAAAGAACAGAGTAAAGAAGAGATCAAGCTTAGGTGGAGCAGAAGCAGGAAAGTCAGCATCTGTGGGGCCTTGTTCTCTGTAGCAAGATTATCTACCTAAGGAAAAGAACCTCTGCAGCTCCCTGCTCTTCACAGCAAGGGACAGCACAAGGATCCTGGCTACTCCCCTGCTGATGACTCACTGAAAGGTCACAGTGATTCCACCTCCAAATGTAATAGGCCTGAGAGGTTATCTGGACCATCCCTCTCATGCTCTGCCTGGAATTCATTGGTATGCCTGTTTTCTCAGATAGTGTTTTAAAAGCTCTGTTAAACGCACACCAAATATCCATTAGAGGAATGCTGTATTTGCTGAGCTGTGCTCTTTCAAATGAGTCAGTTATTACCAATCTGCAGTCTGAGTGGAGACCTTGGGGAGCCATTCTGATGCACTGTGTACCTTCAAGATCATATGGGTGCTGGTTGGTTTTTTCTTTGGTTTTTATGTATTGTGAAAAAATTCTTGATTGCAAATCCAGGGCTATGGCCAGAAACTCAAGCCATCTCCCAAAATACAAATGCTTTAAAGCTTGCTCCACTTACATGGTACAAAAGGGTACACAAAAATATATTAATAAACAGAATGAAGAAGTGCACTTCCATCTGCCAGGCTGTTTGTGTGTATCATGTCTCTTACATCAGGGCATAAACAGTCCTGCAGGGAAACACGGGCTCCTTTTTCAGTAGGGGATTTCCCACCAGAGCTCTGCAAGACTGTGTGTCCTTGTCCTGCTCTTCCTGAACAAGGACTGGCAACAACAGTTGCTAGCAAGCTTGGACAGCTTTGTTAAGGGCGGGTATTTATGTTGCAAAGTTTAAGAAGAAAAATGTTACCGCAATGTATGGGGAAAAAAGTTGCAATTATTCTGTCAAATTTGTGCACACACCACGGACTATGTGATTGAAACTGCAGGGTGTTTAAAGGTGTCATAACTGTCCATGCTTTTGGAAGACTGGTTGCAAATTATCTTTTTAGTTCACTGTCTTAAACACAGATATTAAATGGACCAGAACCAGAGAGATGCAGACAAACTCTGGTGACCAGGAGACACCCCACTCACTAAGGTGCCATTAAGAAATGCAGATGGTAACTACAATACTTGCTTTGGTGAATATATGCTCATTACAGTACATTAAGTGATTTCTGTGTCTCACTGAGCCTCATGACAAATGTTGGATATTTGAAGTCTTTTGGGAAGCTCATAAATCACTGAGTGCTGTATTGTACTTATGAGTCAGCTCTTACCATTGTCCCCTCAGGCCCATCATTATACCTTTGGAAAGACAGGTTCTTCCTTCCAAAGTCATGTACTTAACCTTTTGTTTAGCATGTCCAAACACTTCAGCATCACAGTGCTTTTACATTTTGGGAAGGGTTATTTATAGTTCTCCAAACTGGGCAAATCTTTCCCTGTCTGACAGTTAATATTTGTATTTATTTTCTTTAAGGAAACATGCTCACAACCAGCTGAATGATGAACAGCAAAGAACCTTCTCTACATGTGGATAAAAGTCAAGCTCAGATCTGCTAGTGCAAGTAAGTTTTTTTCTCTGGACAATCAGCTCAGTCTAACTATACACATTGTGAAAATACCCCAGATATCAGAGTGAGTAGTAATAGTCCAAAAATGTAGGTGAGGGCTGGGGTTCAAGTGAGGAGATCCTGTTCTGCAGCCTGGCACAAACTTGCTGTGGGGCAATAAACAAGTCACTTCACCTCAGCACAACCCTTCTCAATCCAGCTCCCTCTTGCTTGAACTTTCCTGGGCTCTGTCTCCTGTTTAACACAAATGACCCCTGTACCTCTTGTGAGAATAAAGCTGACACCCTTCATCCTTCTGATAACAGTTTTTAGGTAAAGAGGAGGATGTGACTGGAGGCACAGGGAGATGGTTGTGCTGCAAGCTCCTTCCACCTCCTCGTTTGATGACTGCAGTCACTCACAGAGTCCTAGAATCACTGAAGGTGGAAAAGGCCTTTAAGGTCATTGAACCCAATGATAAATTTTAGATGGCCAAGTCCACCACTAAACCTAAACACCACATCTACATAAATACCTCCAGTCCCTCATCCACTCAAGGTCTCAATGTAACAGAAGAAAGTACATGTTCTATTCTCATTTGTAGGTCCTTAATTTTATGGAGAAGAAATTTGGATTCCTACCCTACTTCAAGGTATCACAAGGGGGATATTTGCAGGTAACTTCACACAGGCCTCCTTCAAACTAACCTATAATCATAGAATTCCTTGCAGAGAACAGTCTTCCATTGCACTGAGGACAGTTATGCAGCCCTGCTTGGAGAGGAGGGGGGAAGGTTCTGCTGTCCTTGCTACAGTTCGCTACTCAGGGATGACCTTAATAGGGATGTTACAGGGATTAAAACATGAAAGGATAGCTCTAGCTGAGATGGTGATAGAAGCAGACAGCAGTCTGAAGGGGTGACAGAGAGGCAGAAGGTTAGTCAATGGAGCAGAGGTTTAGGAGAATTCCCATTAGGGTTAGGAGGATGTTACAATTTAAAATGAGGTGATGCAGCCGTCAGCTGAAACTTGTTCTGGTACAGTGATCAGGACAGCACTATCAGTAGATCTGCCATGGTTCAGGGCAAGGAACTGCTGAGAGGATGTAATGTGACTTCTTGAGCAAGAATGGAGATAGGAGAAATCGTCTGTGTGATGATATCTCTTCTCATACAAAAATCTCTTCTAGAGACTTTGATGGTCGAAGTCACTGGCTTACTAGTGAAAACTTGGTAAAAAATATTGGAAAACACTAATGGATCAAGGGAGAATTAGACTCAAGAATAATGTCCATAAAGAAGAATGAGGACAGGAAGTATTTAAAATTAATTCCAGTAGAACATCTCATGTCATATTGGAGGCTGACTGTGCTTTGTCCTTGTGAGAGATTCAGGTGGATCTTTCATGACTGAGTTGCCCAATTTTGTTCCACTTTCTGGTGTTTCTTAAGATATCTTTAAACTCTGAATTTATGGAATTTATAGCAATGTAAGTGATCCTTGCAATTAGTGTGTGGAACCCTTCTAACACTCCCACAGACAGTGCTTCATCCTCAGTTGGTGCAGCTTTACTGGTTGGGAGGCTGCTCTAGAGGTGGGATGGCTGCAGAAGTGACCTGTGGAATTTCTTAAGTTTTACAGTGGAGGTCAGTTTACAGCTTTTCAGTGCATTTTTAAAAACCTTTCATTTGAGCGAAAGGTCGTTGTTTTCGGAATAACTAAATAGAGAAATAGGGAGTAAAAACAACACCTTTTGGTTGCCTCTGGTGAAGTGACAAGTGCAGAACCTTAATGAGGGCTTCTTGGGGGGGCACACACCTCCTTGTTTCAGCTTCAGATGAGTTTATGACTGTAACTGCTCCAAAGAAAAACAATTAGGCAGTTAAGCAAAATTTTCCGTGTGACAAAGTGTCTGAAAAACACTGAAACCTTGACAGTGTTATACCCAGATGAATCTTATGATAGGGACCTCTCATGCATGAGACCTCAGTAAAGAGTACTCTGTTTTTCCAATTTTTGATGCTTTAGGCAGATTTGCACTACTCTCATCCCTCTGAGCATGGCTGTGTGCCTTCTCCAACAGAGCAGCTTACACACAGCAGCCTGTCCTCTAATCCTGCAAGGTTCTCAGAGGCCTGCTGAGAGAGAAAATGACTTGTGACTACTTTTGCTCACAACTACCAGTGCACAGTTAGGCCTGCAAAGCTGCAAAAACGAGCACCCTGCCCCTTCCTGGGATGGCGCCTGAACTCGGTGACGTTCGTGGAGGGCAACTTGTCAGAGACCAGCTGAGTTACTGCAGGCTTCTTTTGACTGTCAGCGAGACCAGCATCTCCCACTCGACTGATAATCTGCTGTGCTTTGCCTTACTTGTCCTTTTCAGTTATCTGTACCAACAGCTGATGAGAGCACTCAAAGAGCCTGTTTGGCAAGCTGATAGTGTATCTCAGAGGAAGCACTTACGAGATGTGGTATCCCGGCAGAGATCCTGGGATAAGCAGTTCCAGTAAAACGTACCCCCGCCTTGACGTCAAGCAATGGATATATGGCAGGCCAGGGGTTTGCCCATTAGTTTCCTCAGGGGCCACATAAGATTTCAGGGTGAATTCTAGGTTTTGTTCTTGTGGGTGATTTAGCCAGTAAATTGCAATTTGAGGGTCTTGCAGAGATGGAAAGGAGAAGTCTGCCACTAACACAAAGCAATCAGACAGACCTGTGACTTCCCTGTGCATTTCCCAGGTAAGACTGAAGGGGCCAGTCTATGTCTCACTCAAAGCTGGCAGAGCTAACACCTCACTCACCGGGAAGAAACAGTCCTAAATCAGTATCTTTATGTAAAAAATCCCCACCCCACCTCATTTAACTGTCAAAAGCTTTTACAATCCTGCTTAAGTGTGAACCGCAAGAGCCGGTTCATGTCTATCTGTTGGTTAGTCAAAGGAAACAGGGTGTATTTTAGAGATTCCATTGTCCTTCATTCCTGCATTTATTTGCTTTCCTCTGCAAAGCCCTGAAAGTGATGGATAGCTTGTTGACTTCTGAACTTGAAGATAACTTTTTGAGTTGCATCTCATGTTGGAGGAAAAGCATTACAAAGAGGAGCAGAAAATATTTCAAAGATTTTGTGCAGTGAAGATTAGCAGCAAACCATTAATTACTTGCAAAGGAATTAATAACAGATGGATAGGCTTTTTATTTTACTTTTTTTTTCCAAGTGAGCTATTGATCTGATATGAATAGCTTTTGCAGAACAATTGCAACCCATGTAACCAACTAGGATTTTACAGTCTTTGTACAAAGATATTTTAAAAGATTAACACAGCTCTGGTAGGATACATTAGTATGCTGGGATAACGAGGCTCTGGAAAGTTTTGGAAACTTCTTCCCAGGTGCCATCAAATTTCCTCCAAATTCTTATTATTTAGATAGCACGTTAAGGGCACACTATGGATTGTAACAAAGCTGTGGTCCCTGCCCTGAAGATTTTAGAAGTCTGAGACTTTGACCTAGTACCTACTTAAATCTGTGGGAGTCTTTGCCTTGATTTCAGTGTGGGTTGAATCAGATCCTCATACAGCATTTAATGAGAATTAGCAACAGTTCTTGTTATACTCTTGTACACCCAGTTAGCTCACAGCAAACCCATGAGCAGTTCCCTGCAATGGTCCTGATAAAAGCAATGGGGACCTTCCCTTGTGGGTGAGTGAGCACTTACCAACCTGGGCCAATGCAGCCCTGCTGGCTGAGAGGACAGAGAATGGAGGTGATGACTGTGCTGGTTTGCTCCTGGCTTTTTAGCACCAGGGGCAGCATGCATGGCTGAAAACCACACTAGGCTAAAATTCCTTCCCCATGCTCTCTGCCTGAGTGTGAGCTGTGCAGCCAGACTCAGGGGAAAATCTCTGAGGACGGGATTGCCTCCACATTCTGCCACAGCCACCTTCCAAGTGAAAGCTGTGTGTACACAGTCTTTGTCCCAACTTTTTTAGCTACTTTGACTCACTCCAGCTCGCCGGGGTGAGGGGAATTTACAGCCTCTTTTCAGCTACCACAGCACCAGGCCTGCCAGCATCCAGCCTGTCACGGATGCTTGTGTGTGCTTGTTTGGAAAGCTGCTTGTGTGTAGTTTTGCTTCGATGCAAATGCTTTAGGCCTCAGTGCAGCAAAGTAATCAAGAATATGCTTGACTTTAAGTCCATGAATGATCTCTGAATCTGGGCCTTTGTACTCAAAACAAAACCCTTTAAATAAAGGAATAGCTTGAATGCCAGCAGCCCAGCTGTTTTTGAACAACCCTCCAATAACAAACCCAAGAGCATTTGCATGGGTAGAAACAAAAGTTGGATAAGGAGGCTGATTCACGGTCTGGCTTCTGGAGACATTTTATAAATAGCTGCAAGAAAAACACAGGAGTTTTTTATTATTATTAGTTGATAAAACATGTTGACAGAATCCTTTTCAGGACTGTAACTTGGGGGCAGCATGTCTTTTTGGACAGCAGACACATGGCAAACAATTTATTTGCTGAAGAAAGCCATATGCTCCGTGTCCTTGGCAGGCGATTTGTAAGATTAAGGAAAATCAAGCTTGTGACTAGAGTGTGGTAAATAAGTAAAATAAATAAATAAAGTAGTCACATTGCCCACAAGAAACTCTTCTGTCCTTTTTGGCAGGACAGCTGGTTTTCAGCTACTTCTCCCCACAGTGTGTGACTGACAAGGAAGAGCAGGCCACCTGAGGAGAGAAGTGCTTCTTGTTTGTCAGCCACTGCCCTCTCAGCACTGTGCTGCTGCATGAACAAGCTCAGATGCCTCTGTGGACTTTCACAGCATGTCCCAGGCAAGATTTATGGTCACAGTGATAACTGGCTGAGAGGGTGAAAGGCACACATGAAAGCCAATACAAGGGCCAGGAACATACATGTTGAGCATCCTCCATCAAGCAGTTGCCTAGCCTGCCTTTGAAGCTGTTATGCAGCAGGCAGACACCTCTGGCAAACCTAGGATGGAGAGATCAAGGGCCAGAAGACAGGAAATACAGTGTGTCTCCTACATGTAGGGCTCAATCCATAGCTGACGCAGATTGGCATCATGCCATTGGGAGAAGACTCTCTGTATAGACTGAGACCAGCTGAACACCAGAATTTCCAATAAAATAAAGTAGTTCTGTGAATAAACAAAATATTGGTGGAGGAAAAAACAGACATGATAAAGTTTGTGTTGTTTATCCTTCACACAGCTGGTCTTTTCTTAATTTTTCTTCAGCAGATGTTTGTGCTGGCACAGCTTAGAGATCAAAATACTGTACTGCTTTCAAGCCATATCAGGGACAGTGCAGGGGTGCTGTAAAATATCCCCTGGGCCATTAGAATTTATGAACCAATGAGCTAGAGAGACCATGCAGCAGATTTTTGAATGTCTGTCTGAAGCCTCTGAATTCCGTATGCTCTTACCCCCACTGTGCCTCCAGGTATAACATTACTCCTTCTTTCATCAGGCTTCCTTCTCAGTCAAAATACTGCCACTACTTCAAATACCCTTTTGATAATTCCTCTATGATGAGGATCATGGGGAGGATTCCCCCATTTGCTTCTCTCTCCTGTGTACACTTTATAGGTGACAGTATCCAAACACCTTCCAGTAACGCACTGCCACGGTGGCAGTATGGGTTACTCAGTGTTATACTCTTTCCTTCCCTCCCATAAGAGACTTGTGGGTTCAATGAAGGTGTCAAAGGAAGTGAGAGGACTCAAAGTAAAAGGAAAACTGTCCTCTGTCATGGGGCAGCTCTTTCATACTACTTTTCTTTCCCTTTTGTGCTAGTACAGGCAGCAAGGAGAACTGAATTATCTTAGTGTCATCATATGAAGGTAAACCAGAAATATTTTTATAATTGTTTTTACTATTTGAGTAACATGTAGGGGACCCTGAAATATTTTTGATTTAAACAAAGAATTCCCTTCCCTGCCCAGACAGCTAAAGCCAGTGTGGACAAAAGAGAGAGTGACATATGGACCATGCATTACATGGTCACCAGCAGCAGAGTTGCTCAATGCTGCCTAAATTTCCCTAAAGCATAGGAATTCAGCAGAAGAAGGTAGGTGGTCATCCCAATGTGATTTGAACCTCTTTCTGAGGAAGCTCAGACTCCCTCCACCCCCTCAAAAAAGAGATCTAATCTGACATTCCTCCTGTGTGTGGGTGGAGACCTCCTGTACCTCTTCTGGTCTGGCAGGGTCAATGTGTGACCTCTCACAGCTTGGGGATGACAACAGATGAGTAAAGGCAATGAGTGTTGTGAATGTGTGGGAGGGAGAGGCCGGTGGCTGAAGCCTTTGGACAGACCTTCATTTTTTGATAGTTCTATTTTTAATGACTGTAATTTTCTATTAATATTCAGGGGAGATATAATTAGGACATTGTTTCTGTTTTGAGATTGTTTTTGTCTGAGTATTGGTTTGGACTGCAAACCAGCTCTTTGGCAAACTCCTGCTTTTGTGTGTTATGAGGCAGCAGTCCTTGGCTGTACCTAATGAGATTAGAGTCAGCATTGACTGGACATGCTCACCCTGTCAGCTCCAACTGGGCACTTGGTGGGATTTTGGGGAGGCTGACACCATTTTGTCTGAGTCTCAAGTGTTTTCAGTTGCTGGAACCTAAGGCTGGGGATTACGCAGCAACAGATAAAAGAGTACAAATAGTCAGATGTTGGGATTTTGAAGTGTGTTTAATGCAACACTTAAAAAATGTGTATGCTATTTTAAAGTTTTCTTTGATTTGTCCACGACTAATCTGGTGTGGGCAGTGTTTTCTTTAACTGTCTCCCAATAAAACCACCCTGCATAATCACGCACCAGACTATTTATTCCTGGGAATGGCTTGCATCACACATGAAAGAATTTAATAATGACACTTGGATGGAGTACTGTTATTTATGGAGGAAAAGGTCGTGTTCTGTGCCTGCACCAGCAGTGGGTGGCTGCAGCCTTGGGTAGCACAGTGTTGGATCACTGTGCTGCCAGCAGATAGGGGAGTGCAGTGTGCCTGGCAGCTGGCTGCTTTTGTCATTGGTGCAGAGCTGGGGCATCATGCTCCTCGGTTCAGGCTTTGTTATTTATATCACTCTGTAAACAAAACTCCTGCCTTTTCCTTATGATAAATAGTGAAGAAGCCAGTGCAAGCTAACATGAATGGGGAAGTGAGTGAGTGAGTGAGTTTATCATACTGCTGGTACATATTGGTATCCCCACATCTTCTGTTATGCAAGGGAGAAATTGGTGGCTGGTTTTTGTTTTTAATTTCTGGAAAGTGATCATTTTTAATCCCCAATCTTTCTCCCTTTGCATCCAGCTCCCATATTACTTGCCAAGTTTTCCTTTCAGACGTTCTAGGAACACCCTCCCGGCTGCAGGAAACTGCAGGGCCGCCAGCCATGCTGTGCTCTGCCTTGTGCCCAGCTGGGAGCTCATCTCCCCACACCCTGCTCAGCTGGGTGCTCTCTGGCTCTGCAAAGCAAAACAAGGATGTGGTTCTGCTCCTCCTGCCTCTGCATCTCTTTATACCTAGTGTTTTCTCAAACTATCAGGGTGATTGCATTTCCTTTTGGCATGGGCCTCTAAACTGAACTCAGCCTTTTCATTTGACTATTCCACTCATGTACATTTATAACATAGGATATCTGACACAAATAGCCTTGTAGAGACACACCATCTCTTTCCCCCTGGTTATGTTTAATTGGTTTTTTTTAAGAAATGGAGCAAACACATCAAGGGAGATATTGTGCAGTCAAAGCTTTAGGAAAAGTTCAGGTAGCAAGAAGAAAATTAGTTCAGTTTTTAAAAAAAGAAAAAGAGAAAATGTATACCCTTCTAGAAGGGCTATATGTCAGTTGTGCTGTGTTGTGGACAGAACAGCAGGTCTTTTGGAAAAAAAAATAGCAATGTGGAGTTCTGTGTTTATAGGGCATTGCCAAGCCTGGATTAAATGTGGTAAATGGAGAAGGGTGGAGGATTTCTGTTTCATTCCCTATGCTCACTGCTGTCACTGCCAGCCGTGTTGGCAGAGCGTTGCCACTGACAGCAAGGAGTCTACTGGTCACAGTCTTTTCTTATTTGCAACCCCCTTTTCTTTGCATTTTGGAATTGACTGTCGTGACTCCATTGGCTGTTCAGTGCTAACAACAGCAAAAATTAATGCACATATGGTTGCTGGAGTAAGCATGGTAAGTACTGAATAATCAGGGAAAGATTTTTTTACAAAGTCATTCTAAGTGAAAATGAACTTCTGGGGGGAGAATTGATCCTCCCAGTTATCATCTGTGGGGATGAAAGAAACCGTGTTTTGTCTTGAGCTCTGAACTGACTTACACATTTTTGTGTGTGTGTGGTCTAGACTCCCATGCAATTTAGTCATAGTCTAGCCCTGATTTTCCCATTGTTTTACATTTAAGGCATGCTCAGAGCTTTCCAATTGTTTTGCCTTTCCTCAGAAATATTTGTAGCTTACTACCTAAAAAATGATAGAAATTTTAGAATCAGTTTTCATCTTTCCTTCACTTGTAGGTGACCTGATGGAGTACAGTCTTGCCATCTCCTTATAAATCAGCTGTTTGAGGGCAGGGGAAGGGACTGTGCAGATAATTACTCTGAGAACCTTGAAATTATCTATGCCTGAAGCAGCTGGAAAGACTGCTAATGCAGTAGAATATTTTGTGTAAGAGAAGCAGTGAAGGGTTACACAAATCCTTCCTCCTCTTCCCAAACACTTGCAGATGCTTGTCAATACAGAAGTGACATCTTGGAGCTGTCATGCACCCACATAGGGCCACTGGCCACTGACAAGTTCTCTGACAGCCCTTTGGAAATGCCAGGCAGGGAAGGGGGTGCCCCTTTGGTTCCTGCTGTTAGGGCTTTTCAAGGTAACAAACCCCATCTGGCCTCAGACCCATGTGGGAGTGGTGGGGCAGTGTCTGGGTCTGCCTGGCACACCATCCCTGTGCCCAGCTCCATGTGCTGCCCCTCTGCTTCACTTTGAACTTCAATCCTACTTTCTCTTTATTTTCTCAGTGATTGAGTTAAGGGCGAGGATTTGAGCTAGTTGGTTTAAATTCAAGCCATATGAGACAGAAGTGATTTTCTTGGACCGGAAAAAATAATCTTGGAGAGTTTATAGGACTTACAATTGCTCTGTATTTTCATGGAGTATGAACACAATTTGTCTCTCTACTTCTCAATCTCAATGTCTTATTGGATCTTATTGGATTAGCTTGTTGTTCTTGGAATTTCCATGGACTGGCATGGGCTCAGCAAACCTTTTTTTCACATTTGGTTAGCCTGGAGATTGCAGTCTTTCTTTGACAATATGAAATTGCTTGTACAGATGATCCCTGCTCATCTCTTTGTCCTAATTGTGTTCAATACAATTACATGTCTCTCCATCCATGCTTCAGTCCTCCTTGGACCCAGGCTGACCTGAGCTAAAATCCTGGACAAGCACAACCATCCAGAGGAAGATGCTGTTAAAACTCCTGTCATTTGCTTACTAGCAGCAGTTCCACAAAGAACTGGACGCTGGCAAGTGAAGAACCTGCTGAAATCAAGAATGGTGTGGTAGTAGGACTCTTTGGGATTTTTATGAAGAATTAAGAAGAAGCCTCTGAAGAACTTTTCTGCTTTCCAGGTATCATGGTGAAGAAGAATCTGATGATCTTACTAAAAAAATGAGATGCTCTTATATTGCATACCTTGAGTGAGACACCAGTCCTGCATAGCTGCAGCACTGTCCTCCCCCCATGCTTGCACAACAGAGTGCCTGTAAATCTTTGCACAGAAGTCAGACCCTTCTAAAACCCAGACATTCATATTCTCATCAAAATCTGAACAGTGGGGTTTTTCCATCAACAGTTTTCAGGCTATCGGTCTCAGCTGTGAATGAAAAATTCATCAGCCAAAGGCTAAAGAAGTCACACCTGTCAGCCTGACACATTGTTTATCTCGGAGACTTTACTTCAGAAAGTATAAACAGTAGAGTATTTATTTTCCTTCCTGCCATCTATGAGGTTATTCAGCAATTTGAGTGTGCTCACGCACGGCTTTCATGAGCCAACCTTAATTGCACAGCAATGTGCCATAAAAACAAAGATTAGGCATTATTATCTAGGAACCAATTTTACATTTTTCTCCTCTGACTTGAACTGTTTAAAATATAGGGCACTATCTCATTTTGGCTGTACATAAATATCTCAGTTGTCAAACTGCCCTCACTCAACCAGCCAACTTTTCTTGGTGGTTGAAAATCATAGTGTTTAATTGTGTCAACGGAGGTGAAAAATGTTATTGGTTCACCACCTGGCTGCACCATATAGTTTAAAAAAAGTTAAGAAACAGAGTGTGGGATTTAAGGGACTGCAAAAATTTTTACCCATTAAGAAATGAATATGATGCAAGGACAGAAGGAAGAAAATAAACAGATGATGTGTTTCTTTATCCAGGTGCATTCTTGCTTTCTCCTTTCTAGCTGACTTTGAATCTTACAAAGAGTGTGCATATAAATAGGGTGTGATAGGGGCCCAAGGCATCAGGAAGAGGCTTCTGCCAGATTTCTCTAAGTTTTCAATTAGTCTGTGACTGCACAGTCTTGAAATTGTTCAGTAGTCACTGCCACCTACATGAGCAGAATTGACAAGCAAAAAGCATGATGGACCAAGGCAAAATCCAGTTTTCCTGGGCTCAGTATTTACTGTAATTCTGGTGACCTCATCTGTCTTACAACTGAGAGGAAAGCTGTTCAGTGTAGAAATTCATAGCAAACTCCTCGAGTGCAGGAAAAAAAAAGTCACGTATTAATTTATAGCATCCACTGAATGCTCTCCATGCTGGACAAAAGTTTTGGCAAACAGTGTAAGCCATCTGCTCCTAGGAATAGGTTCCAAGGAGGTGGTTTATGGTTCATGGTATTTGAAGTCCCTTTTGTGTAACTCTTCATCAATGAAGAGTGCAACCATGGCAGTAGCTTTCCAATTGGAATCTCACTGAGAAAAAGCCTGGAGGGGAACACTGTCCTGTATCAACTATCAATTACAGACAATTGATTACCTTTTGTGTCATGCACATATAATGTGATGGTGTTTTTATCAGGACAAAAGCTGCTGAGGATTTTTTGCTAGCTGAGCTACATGAAATCTCTCTCCTTTATCCCTCATAGATGTAACCAGATGTGCAGGATCTAGCAAACATAAGGTGAAAAGAGAGAATTAGATAGGTCCATTAGCCTCTTCTCCTGCATAGTGTAGGCTATGATGTTTTCACTCAGTAACTCACACTCTAAACCAAATACTTGTCTCAAACAAAAGCTAAAAGCCTCTTTTATGTAGGAACAAATGGTGGGATAGACTGAACTAAGTACAACTTGCATTAGCATGTATATAGGTGGATGAAGTGCATCCACATCTTCATAGTCTCTGCTGTGTAGGTGGGAACACTGCTGGCTCCTTAGGGAATTTTTAAATGTGAACCAAGAAGGCAGTTATCAGGATGCAAGGTAAGGAAGGAGAGCTGTGATAAGCAATCCTTTGGCCAAGGAAGGAGATTTAAGGAGCAAACATTTATTCACGGCCCCTGTCAAAAGTTTGCAATGAGGCTCAGCTGTGGATCTTGGAAGAGGGTGAGACACCAGGTACGAGAGAAATCCTTACAGCAAGGCTGCTTGGATGCACAGAACTCACTGATTAAAGCTAAGTAGCCTCTGGTCTGCTCACAAACACTCTTTTATTTGAGGCCAGTGGAGAAAAAGGATGTGGAGACTATGAATTGCTATGCGGGTTGCAGTCTTTATCTCCTGCCCTTTATTTTTCTCTAGGATCCCCTCAGACACTCCCTAATTTGCCCAAGAGCTGTGGGCACTGCTGAGGTGGCATTTTGAGAGTGCTGGCCGTACTTTGTGTGTCCAGGGTCCCAATGGACACCAGCTTTGGTCAGAATTGCCCTCTCCTACAAGGATCTTGTCTGTGGGAGGGGTCTGCCACAGTGGTCCAGGCAACCAGAAGGGTTTTCTGTGGCTTTAGTGTGCCAGCAGAATAACCTAGTGATGTGCAGGGGCAGAGCTATAGTTCCAACTCTCTCAGTTTGTTAAAGAAAAACACTTTGGTTTACATTCCCCTGACCTCTCATTGGTAAATTCTTCTTCACTTCCTGCCTATGTAATATGCTGAGTGCCAGCCCAGTGGAACAGAAATCTTGTTTTCCAGTCCCAAGGCAAGTTTTGCTGCAAAGTAAAGAGACTGCCCATCTAGTTTCAGCATACTGTGCTAGTAACAACTCTCTGAACTGCAGCATTCTGCTTGGTCAAAGAGCATTTCCTCCTCTCCCTCCTCCTTCCTTTCTTTCCTCCCTCCCTCCCTCTCTGCATCCCCACTAGCCTCTTATGAAATTAATAAACATAGGATGTTTGTTGACTGGGTGGAGAAATTGCATTCAGATCACATAATGTCTGAGGCCTGGCAAGTCCTTGTGAATCTGTTCTGGTCTTTGCTAAACAGAGCAGGGTGCCCTCCAGTCCCAAATATCTTAGGGAGAAAAGAAACAGGCAAAGAAAACTCTACTTTGTATTGCTATTAATTAGAAAACCAGGTCAGTATGATTTGCAGACCCTTGACCCTACTTTTTTTTTTTTTTTTTTTTTTTTTGGGTTTTTTTTTTTGGGTTTTTTGGGTTTTTTTTGTTTGTTTGTTTGCTTGTTTTTGTTTTTGTTTAAGAGACTGTGGTCATTATAATGGCAGAAAAATACAGTTTGTGGTTGGAACCACATTACATAATTCTCATCAAAACCTGGGCACTTCTGGCACAGGTCATTATAATGTAATAAATATGTCTGGGCCAGGAATTTTCTAGAGTCTTATGGGTATGCACATATCACCCAGTTCCCTTCTCAGAAAGAGATGAATGCATCTCAACACAGATGGGCTCCCAGGCCAAAAGAAAGAAGCTGTAACAGCTCCAAATATTTATCTCTCTCAGCCTTTGTGACAACCTGCAACCTTCTGCTTCTCCCATAGGAGATCTTGAGCTGTTTAATGTGTCTGGGGTCTCTCCCCAGGCCTTGCCCCCTGCATTTGCTGTGGAGGCCGTTCTGAGCTACTGTCCTGGATCAGGTTTCTCTAAGACTTGTCTGGCAGGGCACCATCCTCAGTAGACCTGACAGGTTCTGTCTAAGTAGGTGCCTGGTTTGCTGCTTCTACCAAATTACAGCATTTCCCTCGGGCTGCTATCAAAGACTTCAGCAGCACATGCCTTCCTGTTTTTTATTTGTGTGTGTATGTGTGTGCCTCTTCTAAACACGGACAGGAATTTCCTTTCCTGAGTCTAGACATCAGCCACTCACTATTTCTGTAGCTTGCTAACAGACTGTCTGCTGCCCTGGGCCCTTTGATTTTTCCCATGAGAGCAGCAAATTCACGCTGGGCTGATAGAGGAGGCCTTGTGTGATACTCTGGGTGTGCAGCCTGTTTTTTGCTGGTGGTGTTTTAACTGCACTAACAATCCCTGTAAAGCAAACCTGGCACCTGATGGGGGTTGTTTCTCTGCCTCCTGCTACAGGGTCTTGCTACCCTGGTGTTGCCAGAGCACTTCTGCCTCAGGGAGAATGAGAGATGGGGTGATCCCAGCCCGGAGTGGTGTGACTGTGAGATGTTTGGCCGGATCCACACTCTGGAAAGCCCATTGTCCAGGCAATGTGGGAGCAGGCAAGTCAAGGTGAAGTTCTTCCCAGACTGGCATAGCTGTCCCTTCTCACTGAGTGGAATCCCTCAGTGGCAACCTGGGGCTTTCTGCACTGATTTTCAGGTGCAGCAACTCTGGGGCTGTGTTTAATGTAGCATGGTCACAAATAAAGCTCTTGGGATGCTTTCTGGGTTTGCAGACTCACAGGGTACAGGCTGCTTCAGAGGACTCTCACAGATTTCAGTGGTCTTTTATAAGTGGTCAAAATTAAGTGGTCAAAATTAAGTACTTTCCTGGGACTTGTTGAGAGCAACAGATGGAGCCTGTTGGGGTGCACTAAGCAGTCAATTTTTCTGTAGTTTTTCTCAGTGTTTCCTGTTATATGAATTTACGAGGAAAAGAAATCTTTCTGGAAAAGTGGCTACCAGAAGGATAAAAAAGCTAGTAGGGTTTTTCTCAGTGTGCATCAAGGGTGAGTAGCCAGAAACTTCACAGCAGAGGTTGTAAAGTAGAGGAGAAAAGATTGGTAAGGTGGCTGAGAGCAAACTCCCACAAGACAAATTATTTATCTCCTTCCCTTTTTAGTCTGTGACTGTCCATCTGCATGAGTGTCTGCCTGCCTGTGTGTCATTCCTCCTCCCCTCAGAAACTTTTGAAGTGGTTGTCTTATTTCAGCCAAAGTAGCTGAAAGCTAAAGACCTCAGCATTGCTAAGGTCCTGGGATTATCTGGAAAGCAGACATCTGATGTGGAGCAAGACACTCTGCCAGTGCTCCTCATCTGGAGGAGAGGGTACAGGACTAGCTGAATCCCCGTGATTCAGGGATTACTGTGGGTCCACAGGCAGGCACAATGGCAGAAAAACAGACTTTAATGCTCCCAGTTTTCATAGCTATGCTTACTTTTGCATTCACAGGAGCCTACTACAACTACAGGTTATATGACATGGCAGGATGAAAGAAAATTAAATGTCTGGATATGAATACAGTCACTGCCGAAGTGCTATAGCTTTGGCACAGTCATCCCTGTGCCTCCCTTGTGAAACATGCATGTGAAGCTCACATCCCAATGACTATGGGAGCCCGTGGAGCCAGTCAATATGGACTTTTTGAGAAGTCTGTCTTCATACTCCATTTTCCAGCAAGAGCATCTCAAAGGAGATAAGGAATTAACAGAAATAAGGACATAAGGAAGTAGACAGAAATAATAATTCATTACTATAAGCTTTCTTTTGTAACAGAGAATGTACTAAGCTTCCAGGTGAAGTGTCATTTCCTGGGAAATACATAGCCAAAGTCAGAGTGGCATAACCAGTGCTATCCAGGAGGCCCAGTGGTGAAAAAATATGATTTTCAAGAAAAAGGAGGAATGAGAGGTTAGGCAGACAAGGAATAAACACTGCAGACTGGGTGAGGAAGCAGTGTGTTCTGGGAAGCAGTGGCAAGGTACAACCAGGCAGGTGAGTGCTCAAAGTGGCCTGATGTGGCAGTGGAGCCAGTGTAGTGAGACAGGGCTGGGCTGTGTCCAAGAAGAACTGCTCAGGAGCAAAAGTGTCCCACCTTGCCTGGTTCTACTGCCTGCTGCACTGGTTTATGCCCTCAGACCAAAGGCTGAGAACCTGAAGAGATTTCAGAGAGGAGTTATCAGAGAGAATTTGGTGTTAAATCCACTTCTGACAGCTGAGGATGTGAGCAGCTCCAGGTGGTGTGTTTATCTGAGTAGGAGATGGAGAGGCCTTCTGGGTCTCAGACTGCAGCTTTGCATTGCATGAAGGATACTAAAGAGACCTCATTGTGCCTTGACCACAGCAGGACAGAAGACTTGAAAGGTGGAAAATCAGAAAAATTAAAATTGCAAATGTCCTAACCATGAAGGCAACATATGTCTGGAATGGATAACCAAGGATGTGGTAAATTCTCCGGAGCTTGGAGTCAAAAAAAAGATCCCCTGGAATTCCCGCAAGGTACCAGGCTTGATTCAGAGATCAGAGAGTGAAATGCTGTGGTGCATGTTATGCAAGAGGCCAGACCAGATGATCAGTCTGGCTTGCTCTGGCCTCCAGAAATATGAACCATTGTTGCAGAAAGGATCTAGGAGAATTACCAGGAGACAAGAAACAGAATAATTAAATAACCACAGTATTTTCAAGGGCACATAGAAAAGAGTGGACCATTTTTTTAAAGCAACAGCAGAGATTGGGGGAAGATCATGGGGAGTAAGGAGGTTGCTTTTTTTCCTATTTGGAAACTTGCCCATTGTATGACTTCGACCCCAGAGATAAAGTTGGTCTTCTGGAGGTTCATGAGCTCATTCACAGACAACATTTATTGGAAGATTAGTGGAGTTTCTGTGTGGACTTATCCTAAAGTATTACTGGCTTCCAAAATGCATTCATCAGTCTTCAGGGTGCACTAAGGCATGGTCTTGCACAGAACAGATTTACACAAATGGCTTATTAACAAAATCAGGATTAGGGCCAAACAGATGTCAGTATGACTGATTAGCTCAAAATAAACACAGTTGTGAGATAAGAAGGAGCTGTGTTTCTGCTTCATCTTCTTGTGGTTGCATACTCAATAGATGATGGGAAATGACATGTTAGGTATGAGGTTAAATGACTCATCCACTCCTGCAACTCATAGAAGGCAAAACAGAAGAATCCAGGAATTTTCAGTCCATGGGTATAAAATGGCCCTTATCCAGGAAACTCTGCCGTGGACATGAATCCCCCCAAGGTGTGCAGCCTCCCTTTCTGAGGATTATGCAGGTGTGGGTTTTCATTTTGGCAGCTGAAACTCCCTAAGCACTGAAATAACTATAATTTTCATCATGCCACATGCATTAAAGTTGTGATAGGCAAAAATATTAGAAAAGAAGTAACAGTTTTTCCTCTCATGAGATCTTAAATGTTAATTGATTTGGCTAAATACGGAATACAAACACCTTTAATGGTTTCTCATTAAAATCTGTGTTACCTTGCTTTGGTCCATGTCATCAGCATGTGAAGTATGGAGAGGTGTACAGACCAAATCTAGTGCTAGAGGTCAGAGAATTGTATTAAACATGAACCAGCCACATTCATCCATGCACATTGAAAACTGCTGATCAAGTTCATTTGCTACACTGCTTTTCAGAGAACAAGCACGTCAGACTTAAGGCATGGAGATGAAAATGGCAGCAAGAATTATTTTGGTACTCCCATTTGAACAAAATGTGATTGCTCACTCAAACATGAAAGAAATTCCCCATTTTTTAATGTTCTTAATGAGAAACTGGGATTTGCATTACAGAGTACTCTGCTTTGATAACTGTATAGATCTATAAAAGCAATTTCTAGTCATTCAATCAACTGCATTGTTACAATTTTCTAAGTGAAGTATTTGGGTTTTTCAGTTTGGTTTCCAGTTTATTAACTTCAATAATTTAAGAAGTTAGTTGTCCAAACCACTGCTGAACAAACCATTGTAGACAACCCAATAAAACAAGTCCTCTTCTCAACATTCCTTTTCACTGTGAAAGTGAAGCAGCTAGGGAAAAGGAAGAACTGTTTCTGATCACTTTGAAATTGAAGTATTCTTTCTTAATACTTCTTACAATTTCTATTTGCAGTAGGTGAAAACACCAACACAGCAAAAGCTCTACACCTGGGCTTCTTTGAAAACCTGATGCTGTTTTTTGTGGATTGCACTCTAAATAATTTAATTAATCTTTCAGAACCCTGCTAGGATCACTTTGCATCTTATTTTATTATTTCCAAGCTGAAGATGACTCTACTTGTTTGCAGTAGAGGAGCATTATGAGAATAACATTCTCTCTTGTGTCTAGTGGTGTCATCCCTCATGTTATCCAGGCAAAGACATGTGCCGTCATAATTCTCTTCCTGCCCTACCCTGATCTGTGCTCTGGCTCAGTTATTGACTAATCTCCAAAATCAAGGGTAACATTTTGTGTATTTTTTGCCTCTCTCTGTGTTGTTCTCTGCCCTTTTACCGCAGTGCGGCCTCTGCTTTCCCTCTCTGCTTTTAGTCAATAGCAAGTGTTAAGATAAAAGTTCATTATTTAGCATACTCCCACTTCTTGTTCTCCCTGGGACCTCTAAACATTTTCATGTCATACAGATGTTACTGAGAAGCATTTAAATCTAATCTGGGTTCCCAGAAATGCATGGGGTTAATTTTACATATTTGCACTGCTTTTTATGAAATAGTCTTTCCTACAGTCCAATCTTTGAGTTGGGGAAGGCCTGCTTTCTTAGCAAGAATGTAAGCAGTCTTGAGGGGATGGGAAGAGAGGATTTAGTAGGATTAGGTTGTAATTATCTCATCCCCTCTTTAGATATCAAGCTGAAGTGTTTAATTTAAGCGACTTGTTGCTCTAAAGTCGTATCAAATCAAGAGGGATGAAAACAGAACATTCAACAGATAGTTCACGTCTTACCTTGACTCAACACCATCATTTCAAAAAGGAAATACACCTCCTTACCCAGGTCTCCAGCTGATGCAAATGGTGGGTACCTCTCTCAAGGTTGGTGGAATTGTATCAGCCTTTGCAGCTCAGGCTCTGTCCTTGCAAACTTTGCTATGGATAAGATTGGTCCTCCTCATTTTTACTCTCCTCAGTCAGAGTGGTTTTGCTTTACCAATGCAATTTTCCCTCTCATGTATGGTATTCCACACTATAATATTCCAAATTCCCAAGTGCCCCTGAACCTGACAAAAGTCTATGGTGACTGCTCTCTTCCATGTGCCATGACCAGATTTCACTCACCTGCTGTAAAGGGCTGAGGCAAACTCGGGGGCAGCAGAGTCCTGTTTGGCCCATGAAGGTGGGGGGTTCTTTGGGTGCAGTTAGGGCTAAGACATGGTCTTGATGTTCTCCTTCACAGGGTGCTGTCAGAGAGGAGATAAAAGTCACTTTGTGCAGGGCAGAAAAAAATGAAAGGCCTCTGAAAAGAATTTGCCTCAACTTTGCAACCAGCAGTGGTAATGGTTTTTGGTCAGGGATTATCTCCGTAGTTCTGTGAGTGAAGGCCAATTTTCCTTTCAAGGCACTGTATATTCAGTTATTTAATCAGGCTAAATTATTCCTTCTCTCCTCACCCACAGTTAGATCATGGCACAAAATTAAGCACAGCCTTTCATTCCACCTCTTCTTGCCTCTTTACTTGACCTAGACTTTGGGGAGCCATTAAGTTGTCTGAGATATTGATTTAATAAGGGCAGGAAAATTAAAAAGGACAAAGAGACACCTGACTAATTGGCATTTCTAAGAGTTTTTTGCAATCAGCCAGTGGGGATTTTATAAGGTATGAAGTATTTGCTTTCACATAAATTTCTTCCACATTCTTTCTCTTATGTTTGCTGGGTAAACTTTCTGGAATAAAGTTCACATCTTCTTCTTTGTAAGCTTTATTCTTGGGAGGTAATTGAGTTGGCTCTTTGTTATGAGAGCATGTACTCATTTAATTGCACATATGTGTCTGTGAACACACTATCCCTGCTTCTCTCCTAAATTTGATTTGGAATGAATCCCATGGAAGGCTGTTTTCCAGCATTAATGGATTAAAGGTCTTTACCAAGGGGAAAAGTATTCAAATACTAAATTTAATAAAGTTACATTTAAAAGTTGCAGTTCTGAGAACTTTCTCTCCACCGTGATTCAAGTATCTTCTACTGATTTTGTGATTTGTAACCAGTCAGTTTTTGTTTTGGAAATAAGGCAGAATAAGATAACAATTGAGTGGCATATCAGTAACGCCTTTTTACTGTTGTCAGAGTTGCTTGTTACATCCTGCCTTGCCGTGCTGAGCAGCAATGCAAAACTTGGGGAAGATAAGATCCTTACAGGAGATGAAAATAAACACTGTGGTAAACTTTGTCCCATTTCTGGACTTCAGGTGCTGATCTTAAGGTAGTGATGCAAGTAAGTATTCATCTTCTACTTGCTGCTGTCAGGAATAGTGAGCAAAGTGCTAGGAGGGAGGTGATGTGAGGGCCTGCAGATCTGTCCCTCAGGTTGAGTAGTCACATTACTCAAACCATGTTAAGCAGCACAGATAAGGCAAACTATACTTTGCAATGCAGTGTGTCAGTTTGATAGATGATTGTCCTGTGGGCTTTTTATCATTTTCCATTAATTTGGATTTTATTGTATGCCAAGACTTAGCAACTCATTGTTATGAGCTGACAACCTGATCTTTTCATTCAATTTAAACTTAGCATTTGTTAAACACTCAGATAAAATTACCAAGAAGTGAGTTTTAAACAAGAAAGGATGTCAAGACCAGGGTCAGCTGATTTCTTTGTCATCCTCTGACTGTTAAAAAAAATACACTTTTATGTTTTCTGGAGAATTCAGTGTCATTCAATCAAAGACCAGTCTCTTCAAGAGCTGCATATTTCCATGTTTTCTATGTCTCAGGGCATCAGTAAACTTGTACTAGTTGAAATTAATCAATTAAATAATTGGAAAGTAGTATTTTCTGAAGAAGATGAGGACAATCTTTTATAGTATTCTGCTCTAAAAAGAGCTGGGGTTATAACTATAGGACAGGCCATAAGGAGAAAAGTGTTTATTTGTGTCTGTCTTTCAAGGTGTTAGGATTTATGTGCTAGACTAGATTCATGCCTTCTTTGAATCCTGGCTTATATCTGAGTTCTGCACCCATGTTCATAAAATGGTTACTGCTGAGGTATGAGTAACAAAGCAATGGCACAGGTTTCTTTTTTCAGTTTACCCAGGTGGAGCCTATCAAAATTTTGCTTCTTAACTTTCCGCTTTGACAAAGAATTGGAGTTTCTGCAATATTTCAGCACCTCTGAAGTGTCTACCGTATATGGAAGTATTTTTAATATTTTTTTGCTCAGAAATAAACTGGAAATGGACATTTTCAGTCAAAGATGATTCACTGAAGTGTTCAGGTGCTCTGAGTTGTATCAAACCCCAGGTTTTTCCCCCCTCTGAATTATTTTCTATTAGCACATTTCTGCTTTAATTTGCTGATAAATTTTTGATACGTGTAAAAAGCCAAGTGACCTGTACAGGGACCTGGCAGAACTGTTTGCCTTGTATCAGAAGGGAAAACAATGTGGGAACCACTGCCTTGCCTAAACAGAGAAGAAAAGTAGAACTGTGGTTATATACTTTGCCTGAGCAGCCCTGGGATGGCATAGCCTCAGGACAGCAGCAGATGTGATAGAGTCCTCCAGAACTCATCTCAAGGCTGCAGGGATTGGGTCTTTTCTTTCTCCTGGACTCATTGTCATAAGATTGATAAAGCTGGTAATACTCATGTCAACTGGCCACGGTTCTGTTTCATCAGAGGAGGCCTCCAGAGAACAAGATTTGTTCTTCACTTTTGCAGTGACTGCAGAAGGGCCAAGACAATCCAAACAGTGTCAGCCTAATTACAGAGAATATCAGATCATCAGGTTCCTGAAACCCAACAGTTTTCATACAGAAGGTTCTGAAGACGGGTCAGATGCTTAGCGAGGGCAAATCCACATTGCATCACTGATTTTGACAGATCAACGCCAACTTATGCCAGTAAAGAATCTCCATCTTGTTCAGTGCTATCAGTACCAACATGGAGATGCAGTAAGGAACGTCAGTTCAGAACTCAAGGCAAAACAGAGGGTCTGCTTATCTGCTAGGCAGTGCACACCTTGTAATTTATGCAGTGCAAAGCCCAGTAACAGAGCTGGGGAGCCAAGTACCTCCTGATAACCGCACCTCCTGGAATTGTGCAGTGCCACGGATAATAAATCTCAGTGATGGCACAAAGCTAAGCTGGGAAAAAATTAAATCAGGCACTCAGGCAGCTGAACAGCAGTCTCAGCTGTGCTGATTCACCCAGAATGATGCACTCCACGGGGTTTTCACCGCCTAAACAGATGTTCCCCTAGTACAGGATGCTTTCCATTTTTGTATTGTTCATGCTGGATTTGTGTGTTGCAGATCAGATCTTCAGCTGCTGTAACCAGACCTGTCTAGTCAAAGGCTGTCAGGACAAGGCTGCTGCTCCCAGACCCCGTCTCCCACTTCCGTCTGCGGTGTGGGCTCCCCGGCTGCTGGGGCTCCGCCAGCTGCCGGGCGGCCCCGGGCTGGAGCAGAGCCACGGCGCTGTGCTGCATGTGGCACTGTGTCTCCAGACAAGCCTGGCCTGTCCCAGGTGTCAGGAACATTTCCCCAGCTGCTGACACCCATGGCTGGTGACGATGGGATTGCACAGCTGGTTCCATGTGGCCCTGGTGCCCTGACAGTCAGTGCAGCGGGGCGGGGCAAGACAGCGAGAAATGCCCCCTTTGCAATACATCCATACTGATAGTGCTGTCTAAGCAACTGCTAGTTTTATTGTTTTGGCTCTATGACATCCAAGTTGATCATGCCCAGCCATAGCCTTTTTTTCCTTTTTTTTTTTAAACAAGTGGGCAAGTAGGGCATGCCAAAAGAGATAAGAATGATAAGGGAAGGCAATAAAATTACTGGGCAGGTAATATTGCTATGGCTTGTTGAATTTATCCTACATAATCTTCAACCTTCTCTTCATTCCATCTCATGAGAATGATTTTGTATTTCAAAATTTTACAGAAAAGTCTGATATTTTCCCTTCACAGTACTATGTTGGATCATTACTGAGAGGTGGAATGAGGGGAAGAGGATCATGCAGTTTAAGTCTTAATGCAAGTGTGAGACTGTACAATGCCAAGTATGCTGAAGTACTAATTCCTGTGTGATTACCACTGCAATACAATAAATAGCATTTGTCTTTACACAGTAGCAATTCCAGATTTCTGTCCATTCAGGAGCAATGCCTTTTAAGTCAATGCTATAGCAGTCTCTTGCTTTGGGCTGTGCTGCTCGATATTAGGAAGGTCTGGTCTGCTAGACTGGAGAAGGTCTGTTGTGTCCACCTTAACCCTATATAGACCATGTGGACAAATATAATCTTGTGTTAGTAGAAAGTGCTAGGCACAAATTCTGAACAAAATGTGAAAGTGCTGTTGTTAAACTTGGCAAAACATACTTGAAGGTGTTTGTATGTGTGAAACCAAATGAAGATATATATGCTTAACCTTGGAAATCAGCTGAAATGCAAGCTGAAGGCTCACCCCTGAGTTTCAGTGTCATGAGAAGAAGGATATGCCACCTATATCATATAGAAGAAAGGCAGAAGTCTACTTAGTATAGTCAGTATTTAGTAGTGGCTATCATAAAGTGAGAGATACTGGGATTTTCCCTAGTCTAGATATGGGGGCTAGGAGGGTTTAAGAGAGGAATAAGTGGTACTGGTGCCTCTTAGAGCACCATGATCACTGGCAGGTGCTGCCTCAGCTGGTTGCCAGTGTAGCACTAAATGCAAGCTGTCAGTGCCCTGTCCAGGGACTGATGTGCCAGCATGGCATTTGTTGTTAGGCCAAGGCTTTTGCTAATGAG
Source organism: Urocynchramus pylzowi (assembly GCA_013397555.1). NCBI lineage: Eukaryota > Metazoa > Chordata > Aves > Passeriformes > Fringillidae > Urocynchramus > Urocynchramus pylzowi. The sequence goes on from VZRH01000841.1 coordinate 41,651, forward strand.
ATTAAAGCATGAAGTTACTGTAAGACGAGGATTAGACCATTGACACCTTTGCTTCTGCTTTGACTATTAACCCATAGGGAAGGGCACTGTGGGGGAAAGTTCTTGCACACAATATCAGTGGAAAGACTCCTTTCCCCACTACTGTATTAGATACCTTTCTGCCTTCAATGAATCCCAAAACTCAAAGGAAGACTTGACCACAACTGCAAGGACACATCTGCTCCATGCTGGAAGCCAAGGAAAGCCATTAATCATTGAGAGTTGCTGAAGTGTTTGGGAGCTAAGCACTCCTGAACCAGAACAGAATTTCTAGAGAAACATGAGCCCAGGTAAGTTTTCTTTTGTTGATTTTTTTGGAAGTTATTTTGCACCAACATCCAATTTAAGTTCTTATTGGTCAGCCTTTCTGCAGCCATCTCCTACAGAAAATGGAACCTCCTCCTACCATGCAGTGATGGCAGTAAGGGTAGCACTTGATGGTACATACAAGATTGATGAAATGAACAGTGAATAACAGTATCTATGAGTTCCATTGAATCTCATCTCATTTATTGATGCAACTGTTTGCCATATGAAATGTTCAGAAGGGATATTGGTCTTTATAAAAAACAGCTTTTTCCTGTGCTAATTCTTGTAGTCTCCTTTTGGTTTAAAGAAAAACACAGAACCTTTTTATTAGTTGGAGGAGAAAGTCAAAATCATCATATTCCACTCAAGAGAATATTCTGGAGAAGCAAAATTTTCATGTCATTACAAGAAGATAAGCAATGTCTGCAGTGTGCAGCAGGACCTTTATTTAACTTACAATAATAGAACTAAAGCTCCTTAAAATTTATTTTTAGCTGTGGATATTTAACAAGGTTCTTCTTACATAATAATATACCCAAGCTGTCCAACACTGACAGATGCTGACACATAGGAAATTATATAGTAAAGCCAGTGACCATCTTCCATTAGAAAGGAAAAATGAGGCAATTATAGCCACACATTTAGAGATTTTTAAACCCAGGATAGGTTATGGTCGTCCTCTAGTCCAACCTCCTGCATGACATATCTACAAATTTTATTGCAGCACCTCATGAATTTTTCTGTTCATAATAATGGACAGCTTTTAGCCTTTCTGTAAAGACTGTGAGACAGACAATTCAGTTCATTGTATTCAATCCTTATGCCCTTCACAGCTGAGAGAAAATATATGCCCTAAACTTGAATTTTGTCCAGCTTTGGCTTCTGCCTAATGGATTTTATTATGCCTTTTACACTAGATATGACACCTACAGTTAAAAATTTCTTTCTCATAGTTGTAATAGTTACTCTACCATCTGGGTGCCTGTGAGCTGTGATCATATTACTGCTTAAACTTCTCTGGGATAAATCAGATTAAACTTCTTTAGTCTCAGTCTGATTTCCAGACCACAGATCATTCTTGTAGCTCTTTTCTGAATCCTTTCCAAATTTTGAATGCGTTTTGTAAAGTTTGGATGCCAGAACTGCATGTGGTATTTCAGCAATATTCTCACTAGAGCAATTCACTGACTCTTTCAAACTCCCCTGCTTATTTATCTAAGGATCAGAATTGCTCTGGAGGGTCATGTTCAGCTGATTATCTAATGTGACCATGAAGTTTTTTGCAAAGTTAATTATATCTGAATCACTGGTTATAGCTTTAAGTGTGACATAAAGCTTTTGTTGCAAGATGTATGACTCACATTTGGTTCTGAAAATGCAAGTAATAGAAATGACAAGGAATTAATCCTTATAACAAAGTTGTTCCTCCATCACTTTTATTATCCTACATCGCTTTGGTGTTGCCTCAAACTTCTGCCACAGTTGTTTTGTTTTTGTCTACACTGTTGGTATGTGACAGGAGTAGCAGACACGAAGAGTAGAACCCCCCCTAGACTCCAGATGGAACACCTCGCTGAATGAGAGTGATTCTGCTTAAAATACTTCCAGAAATACATTCATTAGACAGCTTTTAAGCCATTTAACAATAATGGATTGTTATGTGGGAGCGAGTTAAACACCTTATAAGATCTAAATATTTTTCCTTATTGCATCTACTCCTGTCAGCCAAGCTGGCAATCTTCACCAAGACTGTAATCAAGTCCTGCAGGTTTACAAATGTTGTTATTAATGACTGCTGTTTAACATCATCGTTAATTGCCAGTGGAACAGTAACTATCAAGTGAGACTCTGAATATATCATCCTGCTTCCTTCTGAATCTAAACCAGAAACATTTGTCAAGTACCTCTCCATTTCCCACATTATGATTGATAATTTTGCTATTCTTTACTAGTATTGGATCCATCCCATACAATCCAAGACCTACTTTTCCACCTGAAAATGATGCTTCTCTGGAACTTGTTGAGAGAATGTATCTGTTTCGACTGCAACATTGGCAGAAAACCTTCCTAATTTGGTAGAGGAATTGCAGGAAAGGAGAAAACGAGTCCTACTCTGGAGATGCCTGATGTCAGCTTCTCAGCTTTCTCCAATTCTGGTGGGAGACTGTCTGTGTGGGGGCCTCCATGATGGGGTGAGAGGAACAGACACGCTTGTACATCACTTCACATGATGATTCTAGCACACTGGCTGGATATGTGCTTTCCAACGGGTTTCCTTTCAGAGCAAGGCCCCAGAAGAGGCAGTTCCTCCAGAACTGGCTGAGTGCTTCAGCCTCCCTCCCACGCCTGCGTCACGTGCGAGAGCTGATCGATCTGCCAGTGGTTAGGAGGTTTCCCTGGGAAGTGCATCCCCAGGTTCGAGTCCTTGCTCTGATTTGGAGTGGGTCCCTGGCCGCCAAGCTGCACTGGCCATTCCTCTTTCTTCCAATGAATACTTAATTGAAATCAGCTTCAAATCAGATGGAGCAAGAACTTGAATCTGCAGCTCCCTTTTATCTCCCGGGAGCTTTCTAACCACTGGACTGCATAGTCTCATTCTCTGTAGCTCTGTTCATATGTAATTATTTACATGGAGTGGAGAGGTTCCAAGGAGATGGGGGCAGAAGTAAGAGAGAGTTAGCTAAAGGAGTATGGGGGGCAGGGAGAAAACCTGGCCATCCCTCACCTTCTGGTGAGGGAGTCCAAGCTGCCATCCCTCTCCTGTCTGGCAATGCTTGGGAGCTGGGAGCCAGGTTTTCCCCTCCAGAGGGGTATCACCAAGGCACTGGCCTATTTGTTGCTTGGCCTCCATTCTCATTCCTTTCTGGGCCTTACATGTGAAAGTTTTGGAAATACAGTGGTTTTGTTCTCATACCTAATGAAAACAGATTTTAAATCTTAAAGTAAAAATCCTCTTTCTTATTCCTCCCTCTGAATTGTGAAACAAAAAATCTTGTTTCATGGTCTGCCCTGAATACCAAATCTGAGAGACAGATATTGCAGCAGAAAGACCGATGAAGTCAAACCTGACAAAACCTGATTGTGCATTCCTTTCCCATTTGTCAACAGGCTCTTCTCCCTAATAGATAAAGACTTTTTGGACTATGCTCATACTTAGGTTGAGGTATATTCTTTCATTCATCCTCTTTAGTCATGCTGTGGAAACACGGCTCCTATTATTTCAGCCCAGTCCACTTCCCACACTTCCAAGTTCCCAGCCTTGTGCCAGGTTGCTTGCTGAAGGATAGATCAGAATATGTCACAGACAGTTGTTTAATGAAACACAAATCAAATCCAGCTCTTTTGTATCTTCATTATGCACCAACCACCTGGTTCAGACATGGGTAAACCTGCACTTTCTATTTTGAAGTGCTAGTTTTAGGAATCTCTCCGTAGATTGTGGGGGACAATGCTGCAGGAAGAGACACAAGATGTGGAAGAGAAACAACTTGAGGGCAACATAGTCTTCCCATTGATGGGTGTTGGCAGGCCAGGCCTGTGGTGCATATTCACAGCTTTGATGGCACCGATGCAGGCCAGCTCAGCCCAAAGGTGAGGCACCAGCCTCAAAGCCACGGACTGGGATGCTGAGCAAGCACCCACAGTGCAGCAGTTTTCACATCACGATTGCAGCTCTTAATGTAGTGAAGTTGGATTAGCACAGTGAAGAAAGAGAGCTTATTGCCAGAAACTTGAAACAGGATATTTGAGGCTCTCTCAAAGCAACACAAACCATCCTATGCAGTGGCTTCACTGACTTTTGGGACTTTACATTATAGGTTACAACTTTCATGTTTCACACCACATTAAGGCTGCAAGCCTATTCCTGTCCCTCTGTATTTTGAAAAATAATACCAAAGGTGTTCAAAGGTATTCAAAGTGCTGACAGCACTGCTCCACCTTGCCTATAGCAGAGACTGAAAGTGCAGTGCTGGAAAATTTATCCTACAGAGGTGTCCACCAGCAAATATCTGCAATAGGAGCTGCATCAGTTCTTTCATTTTGGTTTTTTTCTGCGCACTTTATTTCTTCCCCACAGTCTCTACTCTGTTCCCAAATGTATTCTTCTTGCTTATCCTTGCTTATGACTTGTACTGGTCTATTTAACTGAATTTTCAGTACCACACATACCTTTTGAACATTTATTTTAAATACGTCAGATGATATTTTTCTCACAGAAATACGTCTTTTATTTTATATGGCCGATAAGGATATAAAAATAAAATTGCTGAGTCACACTGGGCAAGATGAGTTAAATGGACAGTCTTGAGTCTTCAGTGAAGAAGCTATGTTAAGAAGGAAAAGCTGTAATATCATATTTCTTAACTTCAGGGCCATTTTCACCCACTGGAAGAACTAGATGGAGTTTTCAGTTTGCACTAGAAAAAGATGGTTACAGTGAACTCACTGTAACTTAGGATCATGGAGTAGGGAGGTCGCCACGGGTGACCTAGGCTGTTCATCTTGAGGGATTCTTTTCCTTCACAGTTATTGCAGCAATGCCATAAATCTGGCATTACTTTTGAATAAATGCTGGTATAATGCTCTGGGCACAGTAGGTGGTGTGCATGATCCTTGGTGACAGGAGTGATGTTAACTGTGAAATCCATCTTGTCCGATCCTGTCTCACATCCCTAAACATTCAGGACTGGAAACAGGCTTTGCTCTGAGACTGTTATTTTAGCAGCAACACAGAAGTGTTGCCTTGTGAAAGCTGCCCTTATTCTAAATGTCTCCATGCACCTTCAGTATAGTGAGTTATGCTGCATCCAATGCAGGATGACTGGAAATCAACCCAAAGCAAACAACTCAAACCTGGAGGCTGATGACTTGGTTCCAAGCATTGTCTTATTACAGAGGAAGAAGCAAATGAAAATTTCAGTTTTGTGCTGAAGGCATCATGTAGCCTGCTTAGTGGAAACCTTCAGTGCATAAATCAAAGCTTAGCTCAAGCAGCAGGTTAGTTTTGCCATTGAGTTTTAATGTTTATAAATGCTTTTTGCAGCTTAAATTATGTCAGCCTCGATATTTATGGAACTGTGGAAGTGCTGAGTCAAAAGCATTCACATTAATAAGGAAGTGCTGGGAACCACTGGGCTGATGCCAGTGTCCACCAGTGTTATTAAGCTAAGAAGTTCTTTGGCATGGCTGAGCTAGGGAAGATCATACCAAAGTTATCTCTTATGGATAGTCATTTGATTCACGGCTTCTGATTCACGTCTTTGTCTTGGACTGAAACCACCAACTTTCTTATCAACCAGCTAAGAAATATTGATTTTTTTTTAGAAAGATTTGACCATATTTTCAAGCAAGGCCACTGATTTATCAGGAATGTATCTTAGTAGCAGCCAGTGCCTTATTGATACTTTACTGGTTTGCATCTTGCTGGACACACCACCTCTGGCTGGTGAGAGTTTAAATAGTGAGATTTATTTCTCTGAGGCCCTGCAGATTAGTGCAGCACTACAGCTGTTCTCTTGTACCAAGGGGTTCCTGGCAGAGATTGAGTGCCCACAACTCTGCCTTTTTCCATATAGTACTGCTGAGAAGATTTGGGATCCTGGGTAAATACAACAGTTCCTTTGCTTTGGTTGTTTCCAAGTGGTGCACTAACAGAAAGATGTCTCCCATGTTTGAAGTTTCCTCATCAGGAAAGCCTAAGAATATGAAAAGAAGTGGTTTCACCAGTGTAGCTTTATGTAAAAATTATAATTTTAAACATATGAATGTTTTTCATTGTTGCTGGTGACTGTTATGGGTTCTTTCCCTTGGAATGGGACATGTCTATTTATTTATTAAGGTTGCTATAAGGCAGCTGCAGTTTCTGGGGGACAGGCAACTTACTGCTTCCTTTTGGATGCACCTCCATCATTGCTCACATGTGTTTTTCAGCAAGCTCAGAGCTTTGTGGCAGGAGGCAGGAGAAGGTAATATTATTGCAACTTTGTAATACAGCTATGGTCATACATGACTGGGGCAGATGGAAGCTCTCTGAGGTTTTTCTATTTGTGTCTGGAAGGTGGTATATTCCCTAACCTAACATACTCCACATGTCTCGGCCAGAAACACCCAAATGAGAAATTAGGAATATCAGTTTCACCTACCAAAGCTGACTGAACAACCATTTAAAGCAAGACTTGTTGGTCACCCCATGGACATGTGTAGAAAATCACTTTCACAAGAAGACCCTAAAAGGCACACTGAAACCTCAGGGGTTTGTGTTTGTTTTCTTTTTTCCCAGTGGTACATACCATTTGGCTGAAGAAGCTTGAAAACACTGTGAGTTTGGGCCTCATTTATGCTTAATCCATCCTCAGGTCCCTCCACCCTGCCAGGAAGTTCCTGGGCAAATAGACTCTGTGTCAGATGAGTGGGGAAAGGGCATAAACTTTATTGTTATGAATTTTAAGCAGAGATTTGTTTGGAAAGGAAGGAAGCCCAGTGTTCTGGGGAGAACAAAAGGGGGGTTTTGGTGAAGTGATATTTGCCACAATTACAGGGGAAGAATTTGGGGTTGGATTCAGCTGTTGTGTGGATGGGTGCAAGTACAGGCTAACTCCTGATTACAGCAGAGCCATGCCAGATGTGCATCAGCTTATCTGAGAGAGTGCAGCTTCACTTACAGCCTTTTTATTCCTGCTCATGGCAGGCTGCTTTTTCTCTTCTTTCAGCTTTCTCTTGCTAATGCTGTGATGAACAATCACCTGCTCCTTGTAATTGAAAGGACATTACAAGCCATGGATGCCATTGTTGTGACAAACCACTTCCTTGTCACGGCTCTTATGTCCTTGCTTTGTAAGAACAGAGTAAGCTCTGTTTGGCATCTGAAAATAGGATAACATCAAGATTCTGCATCTGTCCAACTGAGCATCTGCAGGGTCTATTGTGCAGATGCATTTAACCTGGCCTGGCACCAGGAGCATTATCTCTGTCCCTAGAATAGCCTGGGATGCAATTGGATGTCAAATCCCCATACATTACACAGACTTGAGCAGACTACTGTAGTTTGCCATGAGCTTGGATTGTCTACTCACTTTAAAAAGAAAAGTTGGGATTTTGCTTTGTGAAACTTATCACACCCCTTACTGTGCAAATCATACAACAGAAACACAGAACAGGCTGGGTTGGAAGGGACCTTAAAGATTATCAGGTTCCAAGCCTCTGCCATGGTCAGGTAAGCCTGACCATTAGATCAGGTAGCTCAAAACCCCATTCAACCAGGCCTTGAACACTTCCAGGGATGAGGCATTTGCCACTTTCCTGGACAGCGTGCTTGACAATACTTCTGTGAATAAATTTTTCCTAATACTGAAACTAAATCTCCCCTGGTATGACTTGAGGCAATTTTCTCTTGTTCTATTGCCTGTTACTTGGCAGAACAGACTGAACCCCACCTCACTAAAACCCCTCTCAGGTTCTTGTGGAGGAGTCATGCTGTGTGGACTCTGTGCTGACAACCAAACAACCCGGTACTCAAATGCATCAGGAGAGCGTCTGTGGGACATCTGCTCTGCTCCTGCCAGTTTCCCCAGAGCCCATCAGCTCCCTGGCCCTTCAAAGCATGGGCACAAGCCCTAGAACAGAGTCTGCAGTGACACAGGCACACACTCTGGCAATTAAGTGCCCATTTTATTGACTTGCTCAATAGAGCTTCAAAACATTAAACTGTCTTGTAAAGACTCTTTAGGAGCAGTTATGGGTTGCTCATGTGGTCCACAAAAGATGTGCTGCTAAGATAATATTTCAGCTCCCCAACTCATATGTGACAGGGATACCTCAACCTGCTGTGGTCTGGTCAAGACTTGAAGACCATTCAAGTGAAACTAAATGACACTAAGGCTTTCTCAGCAGAGCTTATCTTACTTCCCTGATTTGAGGAAGGGTTGCATGTATAAGGAAATGAGGCTGACATAAATGGAAGATCTGTTCCTGGGTCCCTGTCAATGTTAACTGTTGCCCACACTTGAATTTCTCCCTTGCAGTTAATCCATCTTGAGTGCCACCTTAGGTCAGGCACTGAGGTGTCCCCCTCCTTCATTATGTGACACCCCTGAGGCTCTCTCCTTCTAAATCCTGGGAGAGCTGAATCACACTATTATTTCCCTGTAGAGGATGGAAGAGTGCTTCTGCTGGTGCTGGGCACACAGGGAGAGCCCTGTAAAGACAAGAAAGGACTGCTAGTATTGGAATGGCATTTGTGTGCATGTGCCTTCTGACAAAGATATAAGATGATGAATGGTCCTTCAATGAGCAGGACCCTGGACCAGTCATCCGTAGCTAAAACACAACTGATAATAACCTACAGAACATAGTTTAGAGGTAGCACTTAAATTATTGGCATGTGCTAATTGCTAGTCATGTTGATTTTACAATGCAGGCAACATTTCATTGATGCTCTAAAAGAGAAAGGTAAATAAAAGGCAAGCATAAAGCCCAATGTAGCAAGACTAATTCTGCAGAATGGCTGCTTGCTTTTTCATTTCACCAGTGGAAGTCTCTAAAATAAACAGAACAACCAATTTAAAGCAGATGCATGGAACAACAATCAGGTTTCATCTCTGGTTTTAATCTTTTTAAACCACAGTGTTTGGTTCTCAGAGCTCAAAGGAACTGCAGACTGAATCAGAAGTTGGCTATAAGTTAGCAGCATGGAGGAAGCAGATTTGTGGCTGTTTAACAGGGAGAGATGAAACATCCCTGTTTAAATAACTAAATTATAAAGAAATATGCTAGTGATGGAATCTGGAGATGAACATCCAGAGCTCCTGCCTGTGAACTTGTTATCAGCTACAGCTTGGAGACAGTAGAGCTAAGCAGTAATTGGCCAGCTCAGGCACTGCTTCTTAAACGATTGAACAGTAAACTCACAATTTTTATTGGTAATTGCTATCCTGCGTGCCACAAAAAATGAAGTGTGGAGTGAATCAATACTGTGTGAAAATAGGGCTTATTACTGAGGAGTAGTATGATTGCATTTTTACTTCCCTTTGTAACTTTTGGGAGGGACTACATAACAAAGTAGCAAATACAGAAAAAGCCCTCTGGAAAGCCACATGGGTCTGATTTCCCATTTCCCTGCCCACTGTGTCATCGTTTACCTCAGAGGCTTTGCATAACTGTGTGTGACTACCCACAGCTTCTGATCTCGTGAGACTGAAGTCATTCCTCAAACAGCAGTCAGCTTTTAAGGACTTGATGGAGGGGGAGATGATGCTGGGCAGGACAACTAAGCTAAGACAAAGAAATGTTTTTCAGACAGGGGAGCAAATGCTGGAAATTCCCTGGGGACCAGTCTTGTGACACAGTTATACCATTGCAGACAATTTTTCAAAGCTGTGGGTGGGTTGGGTGCCTCTTGCCAGCCTGGCTCAGACAAATTGTGCAAAATAGGGGTGCTTACCTGTGTGTGTTTGCACAGGGTTACCAGGACACTTGCTGAGAGCATAAATAACCCAAAATGGTGCTGGAGGAAGTTTCACAATCTTATTGGAATCTCAGTAGTGTTGTCTGTTTTGGTTTGATTTGCTTTCATGCAGTTTGAAGGGATAATTTATACATTTTCCCACTAGCAACTGTGAGCTCTAAAATTTTTAAGACCAAATCACCCTTCGCCTCAGGATGCATTGCAGAAGGGCTGGGATATCCCACTGCTTGGTGTGAGGGTGTCCAACCATCTGTGCTGGCAAGAGCACCATGGGCAGAGAGGAGTCAGATCAGGCTGTGCCCACAGGTGTTACCCTCAGCTGCACTACCCGTACGGATTTGGAAATGCAGGTTATTTTACCTGTCTTTGCCATGTTTTGTGTTGCTGATGCAGAGTCACCCAGACACAGGGGGAGATATGAATGAGAGAGGTGATGTTGTGGCTGCAGAAGGCAGGGAGAGATTCAGCTCAGAGGAACGTGCTTAATGCAATGAGGAGAACTGGAGTGCTTTACATTAAGGTAGGGTCGTATCCATTACTTAGCAAACATGTTGTCTCTCATTTTTCAGTCTTCCTCATGTATCTGCTTCTTTCTTTGACTTTTTTTTCCCCATTGTGAGTTTTTTATCTTTAAGTGATTTCTCTTTAAGGGCCCCATAAGTAGTCATTAAGTAGCAGCAGAATCTGCAGGCATCTATGACATGGTGCCTGATGAACCACCACTAGCACTCAGTAAAGACATCTACCTTGTCATGTTCATTGAAGGCTCCTATCCTGATCCTTTTTTCCCTCCTTGCATTTGCAGTTCCAGACTGTGAGATCACAGGACAGCCTGATATTTGTTAAAATTTCCAAATGTGGAACGAGCACCTCCCTCCCCCTTTTGCTACTCACATACGTGTAATTAATTTGTGTTCACAGCTTCCCATTATGATTTCCAGCCTTATTTTAAAACAGTTCCCCCTCCCCTTCTCCATTCCTTATTTGTAGTTTCAACATGCTTTGGTCTACTTTTGTTTAAAAACATTTAAAAACAGCACCAGAAATTATGAAACCACTTAAACCTTCAGATTAAAAAAAAAATCCAGAACTGTTTATATTCACAAATGGCACCTATTTAAACAGTTTTTGTAACTATTGCTTCCTCTGGTAGTAAGTTTAATTTAAAAAAATTTGAATTTAATTCCAAAAGGATAAATAGGACAGCAGATATTTACAGAAAAATTAGATTGTTGTTTGGAGAAAAAAGCATTTTCTCCACAGCCTTCCAAATGGGATCTAAACAACATCTTACAAAAGACCAAAACATGATCTATCAGTCCACCACAGAAAAAATATAACCCCAAGCATTCTTGTAATAACAAAACATTACCGATAAACAGAGTAAAGGCTGCAGGGCCATTTTTCTACCCTCTGTTTCTGTTCTATCCTATTAAACTCTTTCTGCAGCACAATGAGAGTCAGTGTTATCAAATGTCTAACCAAATTCTGCATAATGTTCTTTTAAATGCGTTAATTAAGAAAATGCATGTGCTTTGCTTGTAGAAAAGGATCTTAGGCCCTAAGAAACTTTGAAGAAAGGTGAAATTGTGGGATGATGAGCAAGTGCTCCAGCCCAGAGCTTGCATGCTGCATCCCTGTCCCTGTAGCCTCCCTTTGAAATAGCAGAAAATATTCCAGAGCATGGCAGGAGGCAAGCAGCCATATGGATGTTTGCATATTTTGATGGACATGATGACAGCCTTGGCAAATGATAGGAGCTTTACCCTGAGTCCTGCTGAGAAATACCAGTAATGAAGGAATACAGTATTCAGATGCCACATGAATCCATTTCTCATTTTCTTCAGGAACAATTAATGCAACTAAGGACAAGCTTGTTTTCCTGGTTAGGTAAAATTGGAAAGAGAGTAAAAGTCATCACAACTTCCAAACCAGTGGGGTACAAAAACACATTTTCCTGGCTACAGCGGACTGCTATGATTTATTGATGGATTCCACCCCCAGTATTTCAGTGTTAAATTCAGTTTGCTGCTTGTTTTCCTTCTCTAGGAACTGAAGCCTCAGACTGATTAAAATATGAGAAAATATACAAGAGGTGTTATATTTAGGCAGCTTTTCTATCGGGAGAGAAATATATGGGGAAAAAAAATCAACAAAAAATCTGACAATTTATCATCACACAACTATGAGCATGATGATAAATAAAAGTAGTTATAAATTAAAATACCCTTTTATCCCTGGTGATTTTGACCGCTTGCAAAGTCTTTCAGCACCCACGAAGTGTGGCCTTGTCATTAACCCAATATGCCTTTGACAGGGAGAGGAGTGTCTTCACTGTAAAGGCATTTGACCATCTTACACTCAGGGCTGATCCTTGTTGTACCTCATGACATCATTCCAAATGTTTTAGTGGTTACCAGCTGTTTTGCTGGACAGTAAAGGAAGCTGATCAAAGCTCAGCTCCAGAGACATGTTGATGATATGGATTTTTTGTAGTGCTTCTCCCTAACCAAGCCCTGCATTTGCCTCCAGAATCAACATAGGCGTGTGCATCACAGGTCTGCAAAGGGAAATGGCTTTATTTTGGATTATTTTTTTTCCAAGGAACCAGCTTGCTCTGAACATATCTTTGTCCTAAGCACTACAAGAACTAAGTGCTAAATATTGCATCATGATACCCTGTTTCTTCTGGGAGAGTCTTCACAGAGGGAAAGGAGGACCTTGGCATTCTGTGCATTCCTGGTTTGCAGTCAGGTCAGCTTAAAAAGATAAAGTGCAATCTGTTGCTTGCTATCCGTCATGAGAAATGAAGCCTGATAACTTCAGAGTAATGTTTAGCTTGTCATTCTTGGGCTATTACCCTGAGTTAGGAGTGCTAGAAAAAGGGATTTATTTCCTTCTCTCTCTCTCTTACTGTAATAAGTCTCAGATTAATAATGCTGCAGGCTTCAAAGTCTGTTTTGTTCATAGCTGCTGGCTGGGGAACAGGCGAAAACAAAGACCAGATTTGCAATGATCTGGGCATTAAATCCCTTCAAAAAGTGTCTTTTGGCACCATGGTGAAGAGCTATTAATGACATTCCTGGATGACTGCAGAAAAATAACAAGTTTTTATAAATGGCTGTAACATCTTGGATTAGCTACCTGACAAATAGGTGTTTTCAGTTGATTTAGGACCCAGATCTACTTTTTGCTAAGGCCTTTTTTCATTGCTGCTTTATAGGAGCATGAAAGGGAATCAGGGCATCAGGATTTCAGAATGCAGCCACCTTCTGGACAAACAAGCAAATGTGGATCAACCATGGCCAGAAATGAATGGGAACCAGCAACTGCAACATTTGGTTGCATCTGCAAATACAGAGCATTAAAAAAGCAAGCAAGCAAGCAAACAAACAAAATCAACCAAAAAGCCCACAAAACGTTAAAAACGCTAAAGAAAAAATAGTAGGTGAAGTTGGGGACTCTGGCTGGCTCAGAGTACCAAACTCTCTCATGTCTCTCAGGTGTGAGTATCCGAAGTATATGAGCAGACTGCTGTGTTAACCTCACCACTTGCTAATGGCTGACCTTCCCGGAAGAGGACCACTGGCTGCTTTTCCCAGATAAGTCAGGCAGAATTTTAAAAATCATCCTGGAGGTTTCATTTTCAAGCTTACTTGCGTTCTTCTAACTTTTGGAGCATCATTCCTTGTGTCTAAATATAGGAAAGTGTGTCGCAACGTTAAGAACTTTTTTCTGAAGCTTTTCCTGTGACTCACACATGTGCTGTTTAGCTTACTACATTCATTGCAAGTGCCTGCTCCAGACAGAAATGGCAGCAAAGTTGCTTAAGCCAATTCAGACTTCTCAGCTTTGCAGAACATCATCCAGCGTGTTGCTGGTGTGTAAGGAGCTGACTCTGGGAGGCATCACTCCCTGCTCTCAGGGCAGTGAACACTCGGAGTAGGTATGCTGGTACTAGTTTTCTGACTAGGAAGATATTGAGATCAAGCAAGAGAATTGGGTAGGAAATGAGCTGTCTAAGAATTTAAATATTTCCTTTTATATTTTGCAACACCCAGAGGTTAAAGCCCTGAGGGATAAGCAAAAAAAAAATAAGAGGGACTAAAATCATGCTGCTCCTTTTTTTTTTTTTTTAATTCCCAAATGATGCTGGCCAGGTAGACCCATCACCAGAAACCTTTTCATTAGAGGAAAAACTGAATATTTCAATGCAATCTGTGTGCATACAGTGAAACAATTTATTGCAAAAAAGCAAGTTCATGCACATGTGGTCCAATGAGCCAGGTTTTTTTTTTAGCAGAGGACACATAGCAGACCAGAGTAGTCACGGGAATTAGGACACAGTTCAGAGGGGAAGTTCTGGTATTGCCCATAGCTGAGTGACAGCAACTGGGAGGAGCACCAGAAGGTCACAGAGTGGTCAGTTTTCCAAACAGGGACATGCCAGAAGCACAAAGCCAGGCAAGACTTATTGAATGCACCCTTAAAACATTCTCTGCTGCAGGAATTCTTAGTGGGGGGTAAGAAATTTCTTGCCTCGTCTTACTGGAAGAGGTGGGAAGCAAGGACGTTTGTGGGAGTAAAATGCACTTGATCTGATCATTTCCTCATGTCACTTGTAGGTCCTGTCTAATCCTTTTCTCTGGCAATGTTGTTGTCCATCTGTGTTTATCTCTACTCTGAGTGTCCCATCGGCTTTTAAATTTGTGGATGTGCTCCAGATTCAGTGATGAATTTGGACTTTATGATATTTATATCTCCACCCTTTCTTGACTGTTGCACAAGATTACATGCTGGAATTTTTAACCCCAGGTTTTGAAAGAGTTGTCATTGATTTAGGGGAGGAAAAGAAAAAGAGAGCATTCTTGTCTTTAAATAATGTAGAGAGGAATAAAGTTGAGGAGGTGGTTAACTTTTAACTGTGTTAAAGAGAGCTTGAACCTCATCAGACTGTGAGATCTGTGAAGTATGACAGGATGAAAACATGTTCCCATGAAAGTAAGTTGTTGCAACTGGGAAAAGGAGTGAGGAACAAACCCCAAAGGAACATGATACTGAATTGGGAGAAGCAAATCTTCGACCCATTCCTAGCAAAAGAAATGCTGCAGCTGGTCTTATCAGCTGATTGTATAGTAGGTAGCAGAAGAGAAGAGAAAATGAATGGAGGTGGTGTTTTCCAGATGAAGTATGTCCCATGTGCCAGGACAGTCTCTCCTCTGACCCCAGCTGCCCTGGAAGGGAACAAGCAGTCTCAAGAAATCTGTGCTTCTGCCAGCTGTGACTGCCCCAGGGCCCTTGGCAGCTTCCCTGAGAAGCAGGTTTGGTGGGGCTGCCCCAAAGGACTCCATCTCCCTTCTCTTTGCAGCTCCCAGTGCCCCCTCTAAGCTCCAGGTCCTTTGGTGGGGTCCCACGCCCCTGCAGTAGCAGCTGCACATCCTCTCCCCTGCCACCCAGTGCCAGGCTGCCAGCCCTCTTCTCCCCACCAGGCAGTCAGGGGAATGAGCTCTTACTCCTGCAGGGCTGTTAATCATTCCTTGCACTGAAGATAGATTTAAGGGATGAAACCATGATGAGCAGTTATAAACTTCTGACTGAATAGAGGTTGTCACAGACCTCTATTTTTAGTCAGCTGGAACCGTGGCAGGATTATCAGCATTAGTAATTTCTAGTGTTTGTGATGCATTA
Source organism: Urocynchramus pylzowi (assembly GCA_013397555.1). Classification (NCBI taxonomy): domain Eukaryota; kingdom Metazoa; phylum Chordata; class Aves; order Passeriformes; family Fringillidae; genus Urocynchramus; species Urocynchramus pylzowi. Next base: position 57,150 of record VZRH01000841.1, read on the forward strand.
TTAGAATCTTACCCAAAAGGAAGAATTCCTTTTGAAATATTTTATTTCATCTATTAAAATAATTTAGTGAAGTTGAACTCTCATTTTTAACTTTTATTATGTTAGATTGCCAAAGCCAAGAAAACCACCAGCAACTTTTGTTTAGTTGCTTTTTTTGGTTGTTGTTGCACTAGAATATTGCAAGAATCAGACTGATCAACAGCAAAGAGCAGGAATTTTTTTTTTTTTAACAGTACTGAGCAAGTTGCACAGCAGTTGGCATCTTTAGAGGGACTGAGCACACTTCATCTATTATTGAAATTAATGAACTTTAAAGCTTATCAGTACTTTTGAGGATCAGACCTTGTATCTCTCTGCTTTAGCTTCCTTGAAGTTAATTGCACTTTGATTAAACTCTGGGGTTTCTTGAACTTGACTACATCCTAGGAGCATTACAGGAATTCATCTGGGACTCGAAACACTTATTGCTTTTCCCTGAACAGGGCTTACAAGGAACAAAACAAGCAGCTGCACATGGCATCAGCTTTCCTGCACAAGGTTGTTGTGATTACTCACCTTTGTGCAGTACATGGTGTTTTACAAATAGTAAGCACTCTGCAAGAAATTGATTTTTGTTGTTGCCTATAAAGGCAGAAAGAGAAAAATGGCTACATAAGTAAGAATTAAAGATACTGAACTATTGCATCCAGAGGTAATGAGAATTCAGGTCTCTATCCTCAAACATATTCTTTAGTTGGATCTAATTCTTAGCTCCAGCTAAGAATTAGACTGTCTTTCTTCTATAGAGCTCCACATTATTTTAAACTCTGGTATGATCATACCAGTTTTTGAACATTTGAAGGTCTGCCCCTGTGAACAGTTGTGAAAAACTCCCATTGAATCCTAAGAAATCTTGAACAGATGGTAAGATTTGCAGTGGGAAAATGATGACTAATTGATATCCATGTCAGATAATCTGTTACTTACTAGAAAAAAACATAATTAAAAGGGAAAAAACACAAGCAAGCATGAGTGTGAACATGTGGACATGAGTCTGCACTTGATATTGGAGTGTTTGTAGCTTCCCCATCATTTTTCATATGACTTCCAAAGCAGAATAATTGTACTTAGTGAACTAGGCACAAGAAAAATATGGTGCAAAACACAACAAGCAAATATTTTAGGTTAAAACTACTTTTGCTTGATGTTTCATTTTGCTCTCACTATGGCAAAGTGTTAGAGAAGGCAGCTGTAACAAAATCCTTGCTGATAAGATGGTCTGGTTTTCCTGTCCATCTGACTGATGTGTATTTCAATGCCGTTAAAATTCCTTCTCTCTCACTTTTTACTTTTTTGGCTAAATGATTTTTTTTTTTAATTTTACCATGCTAGAATCTCTGCAATTCACTCATTTCAGCTGCAAAGACACAATGTGATTGTCATGTGCACTTCTCTGTGGCAAGTTGCAGGTGCACAGCCTTTCTCCAGTAACTTGTAAGTGAGGACATTTATTACAAAGCAAGACTAAGTTATTCAAGAAACTCCAGTAAAAACATTACTGACTAGGTCAAAACCACTTGAAAAGGTCTGTGATTATGAGTAGATGCCTTTTCTGCAACCACAACTTCAAGAACAGTTTTGACATAACTTGTTCCATGTGGCAGCATTTACTACAGGCAGAAGGCATTAGAGGCATCCTACTATTTCAGGGAACAACATTCTTGAAAGTAAATCCAGGAGTTCCTTCAGGAGAGTCCCCTTCCCACCCCAGTGATTTGGGGGTTAATTCTCATCACACACTTTGCATTGACACCCCACACTTTTGCTTCATTTAGATGTGCTGCCAGCTCTTTTCATTGACTGCATTTCTGCAAAGTGCTGTGCTGGGAATGGCAGAAACAAAAACCCAGCAAACCTGGAGAAGGAGCCAGGCTATTGAAGAGTATGGGCTAGTGTCAAAATTATTTTCTATGGCTGCCCTTCCCTCTTTGTGGGGAATATAAAGCAGCAGCAGTAAAATTCAAAGAATCAGCAGCAACACATAGGTGCATGCCAGCAACATGGGTATTTGTCATCTATACATCAGGTGCTTAAAATACCACAAGAGACAATGCAGAAAACAATGCAGAGGGCTCACGGTTAATCTGGACTGTGGCTTCTTCACAGTTCACTGGCACTGAAAGGAGCAGCAGAAATGCCGAGGAAAATGTTGTCCACTAGAATCACAGCTTCTGTTTTACAGCCCAGGCTTTATGGCTTGCAAAACAGGCACAAAATTTCTAGCAGCAATTCAAATCACTTAGAAGTCATTACAACATCCATACCAAAAATAATATGGGCTGGTCTACTTGGAATTTAGTTAAGAGACATAGAGATTTCATTCCAAAAGCACAGATTTTTAACAGTGGATTCAGAAGTCTTTCATCAGGCAGGTCCCCCCCACAAAGCAGGACACAGAGCCCTGGTCAATATCTAAAACTCTGATCTGTCTCCACAGAGCAACATAGGGACACATGAGGGTACTGGCTCCTGTCCCAGCTGCAATATAGATGGCTTTGTGTGAGGCTGCACCCTTTTTTGAAGCAAGGCCAGTTAGTAATTATATAGCATTCAGCTCTGGAAATAGATGTCTCAGGGCTCTTTGCCTCAATACTCCCTGCTGGGTGCAGACATGTCTTAAATCACAGCACAGCACTGAAAAGGCACTGACTCTTGTGCTGTTTTTTTTAAAGTTACCTTTGAAATCATGATGGGTGTGTGTACATGTATCCTTCAGTTTATTTAATTTTCCATTGAAATACATTGCTTGAGGTCCTTCATCTTATCACGTTGTCCCTGTCCAACAGATGAGTCACAGAGGCTTCCTGCCTAGGCAGCAAGTGGAGCTCTCCTGATTCACAGGCACCCTGATCTTGCAGGTAGGCACACAAGCAGGTGAGCCATTGCAATAGCAGATCCAAGAAGGAGCAAGGCCACCCAGGCAGGAGAGGAGAAGCAGGACATTTTGCTCCCAGTTCCCTCTTTTCAAGGTTAGAGAAGGGACCAGCTTTGTTGCAAACCAGCCTCATATAAAGCATGACCCAGTTTCAACTTTTGCTCTGGGCCTCTGCACTCTTTCCTTCTCTGTAGTTGTTTCCCCATTTTAATTTTTATTTCATTTTCTGATTTCCCCAGGCCATCAGCACACCCACCTCAAGAAGGAGGTCTGTGGGCTGGCTGAGAGCAGCAGTGCTCATTGCCAGCACTGTGGTAAGCTGTGCTGCAGGGCTGGGGAGGGTCCTGCCTCAGCCCCCAAAGGCTGGGAGCTGGCTCAGCTCTTGACATCTGTTCCTTTTCTGCAGTAATCACTGGGAGTGGCCTTTGGATGTCAAGTCCCCTGTTGCTGCTTGCAGTTTTGTAGTGTTCCCACACTTATAAGCTGAGGTATCTGATTATATTAAAGGGCATTCACACATGCAGTTCCTACATTGTCTTTTTTACTGTGAACTTTTAGTCTAAAATTGCTCTCAGCTTTTTGCCAGTGGAGCTGAAAATACTCATTGCATAATTGAGTGAAAGATGCTATGTTTTCTGCTATTGTATTTTGCTTTCCTTGGTAAAATGGCAAAATTATCTTAATTCTAGTGTCACTGTTACTGCTGACACAACCCAGTTTTGCTCCATTGATTTTACTATTTACTGCCATGCCAATTGTTTTGGGATTCTCTTCAGTCAACAAATTTTTGACACTGAATTTCTGGTAATTTCTGCATAGTTTACTACTGAGTGTTCTTCACTAGCTGCTTTTGAAATTGCTGTTTCTATTGTTGAAGCTGTTGAGATGGGAGTTTTCTCCTTCCCAGCCAGGGTTCTCCCTCAGCTCGGGGAACTCCTAATCCCGTGTCTCTGACATCACAGTCCATTGCCATGGCAATGGCTGAGGGCTGTGCAGCCAACAGCCTGGTTTTCTGCAGGATGAATATATGAGAAAGGATGGAATCAGAGGCAGCAATAACACTCATGGACTGTGCATTCATACAAATGTATGTAGGGAAAAAAAAAGAACTATAGAAGAATGCAAAAGATAGAATCCCAGAAGTTATTTGGGGGTTGTGTTTAAGGTGTGGGTTTGAAGCAGAGGAAAATTCTACTTTTTGTGTATCCTAAATTCCTAGCTCTTGGTCCTGTGCTGGACCTGGGTGACATGAATTCAACTGCCAGTGCCTTCTATTCATGGATATTAAGCTGGTGGTTGTTTTGGTTTGAGGTTGTTGTTGTTCATGACTTTTCTGTGCTTTTCCCAAATTTAGATAGTTGAAAGGCAAGAGAACAAGGCTTACAAAAAGGCTCCTTGTCTTTTCTCCTCTAGATGTTCTGTCCTTAATTTTCTAGCAAACAGAAAATCGCCAGCCTCTGGAATGATTAATTCAAATTATATTGCACTTTTCCTTTCTTCAAGCTTTCTTCAGGTTCCCACTGAATTGAAAATATTCAGTAATGTACTCTGATTTTTAAGATAATTTTTATATGCACTTAAGTGTCCTTCTCTGAAAAGCACTATCTGTCATCTAAGGAAAAATGCTTATGCTGAAACCTGCACTGTTAGAACAGCATTTCCTTTGTTAAAGTGCACTGATTTAATTGACTGTGCTTAAATGAAACCTATTGCAATTAGTCACGTATCATCCATAGCTAATTTATTGAAGGAAAATCTTTAGTCATTTGTCATTTGGACATACATTATGATAGTGGAGCTGATTATGTATTACGGTTTCCTGATTCACAATACAAACTAATGTTTAATCTTTAAAAGAATTTTACTTTATTTTTGCACTTGTAAAGGAGTCTTTGCCTGTTGGAAGCTAAGGAAAAGAGCAAGAATACCCACTCTGTACTTGTAACTCTCTCATCATGACCAATGTGATCCTTTTTGACATTGATATTTGGGTGAATCTCCTGAAAATGAAGGGTTGGAGTACATGACCTGATGTAAGCCAGTTGCATAAAATATGCCTGGACATGACAAAACTAATTTCTTCTTATATAAAAAGCCAACCAGCAAAAAGTACCTTTGTCTGGTAAGGCAGACCACTCTGCTGCATGAATTAAATGCACAACTTCCTTGATGACAACATTTTGTTTAAGGTGGTGAATTACTCTCTGCTTTGCCAATTTATGACACTATTTCCCTCTGGGCATCCCTTTAGGCTTATCTGCTTCTGCCAAGATATGTGAATTGAATCATCTGGTAGTACTTGAGCTGCACATCTCACCCCAATAACTGGCCCATGGTCAAGCTGACTCAGCTGCTGCTGTGTGTTATACCCCTAAGCTTGTTACATTTACTTAATTAATTCATTCCTGCTTTCAGACTTTGGAAGCTGATAAGGGGAGGTTGCCCTTAGCTCAGTTCCTATTTCTTAACTTAAACATTTGATTAAATGTAATAATAAAATTACATTAGTCCTTTGAACTCATATCTACCCATGATTCAGAGGATTAGAAGAAGTTAATCCAATCTTTTAAGGAGGTTTTTGAAGTTTTGAGAGTATCTTTTATCTCAGGGACACACGTTGTTGTGTTAGCCCCCTTTCTTTGTCATTTTCTGAAGGTCACCTCTAGCTTTGCAAGGCTGGAGGGAACGGCTGCAGCCACCTCATCTGCCAGCTGCCTGTCTCGGGCCCTCGAGCTGAGCGTGCCCGTGGGTTCCCACACTGGAGGGGCTTATTCTGCCTTTTTTTTAATGAGTTCTCTAACAAAGCCCCTGCAAAATAGCTGTGCTGTGGAAGACAAATATATCATGTGCTTCTTGCTTATGTGCTCTTTCACTTCAGCGGACTGACAACCGTCAATAAGCCCTGTACCTCCGTCCAGTCCACGGATGCCACCGAGGTCCTATTGTGTTGGCTAAGCACAAAAGGTTGAATATCCCTAAATTCCTCAGATGCCTGATGAATTAACACAGACAATTTACAAAAGAGAGACCTTTCCCTCCTCCCACCAAAAGTCACTTCAAAACCTGCACCTGGTCTAATCTTTTCTACTCGAACTAATTGCTATTTGCAGTGGCATATGGAAAAAAGCTCCTTTGCCAAATAGTGATATTTCAGGCTACAAAGACATTTCATATTACTTGTTCATTTTGGAGTCTGCCTACACATTGCAATCATTTTCTTTTGCAGGAAAAAAAAAAAAAAAAAGGAGAATAGATAGCAAGTGACTCTGAGAAAGCAAGGGATTTTTCATATTTAAAGCTTCCTGAGAGAAGGACCAGAGAACATCACACTTTGCTCATCCTCTTGAATAATTCATATATACTTGCACAAAAATCTGAAGGAGTTTCTAGTATATGTGGGCAATGTGTAGAAGTGGAAGCTTTATTTATTTTTAAGTAGACTTGTCAAATTTAATTTCCCCTTGATACATACAGTATGTGATGTTGTTAATATTTTACCAATAAGCTTTGAGAAGACAGTTGATGGCTGTCATGGCCACAAGACATCAATGTTATCAGCCTCTCAGAAGCCTGGTGTAGCATAAGCTGTTAATCTGGAAAATTAGGCAGAAGAGGGAAGTACAATTTCCAAATATGTTTGTACAGTGGCTTATTATGCTTATGAATGTTTATGAAAGCATTCAATCTTGCCATGAAGACACAAAAAGCAATAAATCTAGCTTTACAATACCCTAAAAAGTGCAGTTTGTGGCTATTGTAAAAAAGAATTTACCATGCTTTCCTTACCATAACATTTACCTGCTTTTTTTAGAGAAGCACATTTCTGTCCTTTTTCATCAACAGCTTGGAGATACCAGGTCCTAGCAAGGCACATCCAAGTCCCTCCAGATGGTGTTTGGCCCTGCACCTCTCATCTCCCAGACAGAGGCTCTAATCTGCATTTGAGCTGGAACAATCACAATGTCCTTTGTGGATACATGCTGGTGTGGGACATAAAAGTTCCACTTTGTGTAGAAAAATGCAGGGTTTAGTGGACTAGAGGCAACATCTCCTCCTCTCTAATGTAGTTTTGGGGTTTTTTGAGGAATTGACTTGGATGGGGGATTGGAAATCCCTCTTCTCCTCATCCATTGGAGCTATAACACCATAGGGAGATAGGGAGCCTCCTCCCGTGCCCAGCCACTGTTGAAACAGTTAGGTAAAATGAGACAGGTCTGAGAAGGGGGGCTGGCAGAGCCTCACAGAAAATGTTCACCCAGGGAGGTGGGTAGGATGCAAAATAATGTCCCCAGGCAGATGCTGGAGCTGTACCTCTTTCCTACATGAACAGAGATTAAATATCTGCCAGACTCAAGGTTAAAAAGCAAGCAGGATTTTTGCTTATCTGTTGAAAGACAAAAGCAGCTTTGGTTTCTGAAGTCCAAGATCCAAATTCAAAAATCACTAGCAAAGATGGTCACTTCCCTGTGATTTGGTTCAAGCTGGCCAAACACAAGCAGTGGGGCTTGCTTGTCAAGGTCTTTGTTCCTCACAGGCAAGAGAGGTTAGCATCATAGTGCTGTACTTTCTATAAATCCCACTATAGGACTATAACTATAGGAGTATAACTACAGGGGCATCTCATGGACTTGGTGATTATGGTTTCTTCAGTGCAGAGCTCTTCACTTCTTCTCTGTATATGTGTCTATCTACCCTGGGGAGAAAACAGTGATTTGTGAGAAGCAAGTCTGCATGCTGAGTTATGCTGCTGGCACCACACCCTGCTGAGTAATACGCTGTCACTGGCTCACCCAGGAGAGGCTGTGGCATGAGGGAACTCAACAAACCATGCCATAATCCCTTTTTCTGTGTTATGTGGTCTAAAAAGTCTCTTTCAACTCAAATTTCTCTGACTAAACATGTGCACAACCAAATCCTGCTCTTCATCCTGAGTGCATGCCTCTCCCACATGGAGTACTGGACACCCATCTCACAGCATCCCACCAGATTGCCTTCTCTTTACTGAGCTCTACATCTCTTATCTACATCAAGTACATTTAGACTGGTCAACTCTCTGAGGCCTTTTTTAACTGAGATGAGAAGGGAGAGAGGGGCAGAAAGTTTATCTGTCCAGCTTTGCCCTGGATTCTCTCCCAGACAGGATGTCCATCCCCTCTGCACATTGGAACAATTTGAGTTGAAAAGGCTGAAGTATCCCTTGTTGTGCAGCTAGTGTCAAGGCTGACATTACATACAGTATAGAGATTATCTTGATGTTTCCTATTGTCTAATATGCCTTTCTGATGTAAAACAGATTAGTCTGATTTCATTTCCCACCTTCATTACAACGGCTGTCCAACCAGCACCACAGCACTCCTGCATGGCATCTGAAATCCTTGCTGTAGTAATTACATACAGCAGTGACTGGATCAAATTTGCTTATTCCTATGATTCACCTGTAACAATGATCTTTGTCAGCACTTTCTTTTTTAGTGGATAGATCATTTGAAGCATTACCTAGGCCATTTGACCTGTAGAAAAAGAATATCTGTCATCATTAAGTTACTATCAAAAGGAGAGGGCTGATAATATAAAGATTATAGATATATCTTTGTGGATTAGGGCTTAATAGAAAAAAGCTCACAGAATTCCTCATTTGTTCCATCCCCAGTCATGCAAGACACTAAGCAAAACCGTATCTTGTGGAAACTGCTGCACACAGGAAAAACAGGAGACAATTTAGAAAGCTTTGGCACACAGCTCAGTTCAGTGTCTGAAAGGGAATGGGATAGGCTTAGTGGGGCTGAAGAAGCAGCAGAAGAGCTATGCAAGCTCATGGTCCACAAAGAGAAGAAACATGTTTTAGAGGTGGGTTTTTAAATCCCATTTGAGTATTCCTCCATGGGTGCTGGTTTTGTTCAGTGCCCAATGGATCAAAAGGAAAGGTTTTTACTGACCTCACTAGGCCTTTAATGAGGGGTATAACCATTAGATATCTTTGATGACTTCTTTCCCTGCCTGCAAACTGTATTTATTAATGGCAGCTTCTTTTGCTCTCTGTGGGGCGGGGAGTTTGTAAATATAAACGTGAAGATTGAAATAGGTTAGTATATAATGGTGAGACCAGAGGCCCAAAGATCAATACAGAAAAGAGAAAAGAGGAAGCACTGTGAATCTTGCTACAAACCTGTTTTCTGAGTGATTTATGTATCCCATGACAGCTGTGGAAAGCTAAGACAACGTTAGAAACTCTGGTTTGATAAAGCGTTTTTATGAAGAATGGTTCTCACAGTGTTTGTAGAACAATGTCATGGCTTAAAAATGCAGTGGCAGCCCATGAAGTGGCTTTGAGTGCAAACATGAGAATCCCTCTGTTTATGACACCAATGGCTGTGCATGAGGAACAAGGCCAAAAAGCATTCAAAATAGCCATTTGAATAACAGCAGGTTAGAAATTAGATCACATTAGATGTAAGTAGGAAGTAAACACAGGGCAAAGAGTAAAAGCAGAGGAATTCAGAGGACGCATCCAGCAAAAGGAACTTTATTTTAGCAGGATGTCACCTTTTGGTCTGAGGGTTATCTGAGGTGAGTACAGTCACTCTGCGCTGTGGCTGCAGGCATATAGCTTTCTACAAAATATGAAAATAATTCTTTACATGTTTCTTTCTAAATCTGTTTCACTGGAAAAGTATTGTTTTCTGGGTTTCTTTTAAAAAAAGTAAGATTGAGGACAGCATTTTTATGTTGGAATTTTAGTTTTGTGTCACCCAGTAGCTACATACAGCCTTCTATGGATCTTGGCTGTGACAGACTGAAATAAGTAACAAAACAAGAGTACACAGCAGATACTGTGCAGGCAGACACCCAAATGTCTCTATAGCAACCACAGATGTGCTGGTCTTGTCTTTCCTTCCAGCTCAGCAGCATTTCAAAATCACGGGTTTCTGTCTGGTCAGTTCCCTTTGAGGTACCACTTTGGAATTCCTTTAAAGTATCTCATTCAAATCAAGTTCCACACAAAGACAAAAGATATTGCTTCTTGAAGGAAACAGTTTTCCACCAGGGGATTACATGACTGCTGTTATTACCTCTCCTCCTACAGCTCTTTCCCAGCGTCATAGTTCTTATGTTTTAAAGGGCCTGAAATGCTAGTTTCCACTTTGACATATTTGCAAAAAAAGTTGATACTATAAATCTTTGTTCATGAATAATGAGATCATGAGACCTAGAGAGGTACTACTATGAAAATGTCAGAAAAGATCAAGGAGGTCTAGGGGACCTGATTTTGGAATATTTTTCTTCCTCTTTTTAACAAGGCTAAAACCAACAGAAGTTAAAATTTTACACAAACTGTAAGGAGTCAGTGTAAGGCATCAACTGATAGTAAAAAAAAAATCTTCTCTCTCTCTGGCAAAGATCTGGTATATAAATTGGGAGAAATCAACAGACAATTGAAACCAAACATGTTGTACATAATTTCCACTGGGTTTTTATGACTGAACTGGCAGCACAGCTGAGTTCAGAAGTGAAGAAGCTTGGAAAACTGCTAATATCTGCCCCCAGAGATTCTTTTTAAAAGACATTGTGTCATCATCACAATCTCCTATAGCATCATTATGAAAGAGTTTTTGGTGGGTTTTGGAAAGAATTACCTGGCAAAATATTACTGCAAAATTATACCATTACACTAAAAAAGAAGAGAACTGTATGTTCCACTAGAAAGTTCATGTCATCTACAGAACATGTTAGGAGGACCCTTCTTACAATCACTGTCATCCTGGTGCCTACAAAGCACCAGACCTTACCTCAGACCTGCTCAAAGACTTCCTGCAGCCAGTTTCAGTTGTTAGCTGAACACAAAAATCCGTATTTCAACATTTCAGTGTGATGCTTTGCTGATGGCAGGGAAGCATTGCAAGCCTGTTGATATCTGGCTGCTGAAGAGATGGAATGGTCTTGCCACCAGAACAAGGCTGTGCTCTCAGTAAGAAACATAATTCTGTTAAGCAGTTGGGTTTTCTGTGTTCTTTTAACAGAGTTAATGGGAATTGAACATCACCTCATTTTTGATAGAAAGATAAATGGGCCAACAGCTCTTGGCCATTGTCATGTGGGAGTGAGCATACACGAGGCAGACATTTACAAATTATATTTGTGAAAGTTATTACATCTAAATGATCTTTTTCTTTGTAGTTCTAGACTGGTCTGTGTTGTTTCCTTCCTCTTCTTCCTCTCAACAAGGAGTTTACTTCAAACACAGACAGCACATGTGTGTCCATTTGGCTCTAGCAGTGACCTGTCTTTTTATGTAAATTAGCAGTGCTTTGAGTCAGATCTTAGAGTTACAGTTGGGGTTTTTTGATAAAAAAAAACTTATTCCTGGAAAAGCAGTTGGTAACCAATAATCAGGCATTCCTCTTTTTCAAACCATAGAAGCTGAGAACTACCATAAATCAGCTTTTATCTGAAATAGCCTCTACTCTGAAAAGCTGTGATACTTTATTCCAAGTGTAGGCTTGTCACCATAGAGATAAGATGAATTCAAGGATTTAAGACTTGCCAGAAAATATCATGTACCGCATTTAGGATAAAGCTTTGCTTGCTTAAATCAGCAGTGCAAGCTGAAACTGCAAACCAGCATCTAACAAAGACTGGCTAAAGAAAAGAAAGGATTCACATTCTTTAAATAAAAACTATCTGTTTCTAACTAAGAAAAGTGTAGGTACTGAAGCTATGTTTGTCCTCAGACCTCTTTAACAACTATGGTTACTGTGTATTTTAGTGACTGAGACATGTAAGTATTTGATTTTTTGGGGTGTTTCTTTCTTCCCTTCAAAAATAAATGTTTGTCTTTGTTTTATTTTAATTTATCCCTTAACATATTAAAATCTATCTGGCCTTTTTCTCAGGAGCAAATTAAATCTAATCAGTTCTTTCAGATGATATATAAGGTGTTGTTTGAGATGCTTTTTTGGATGTAACAGTACCTCTGTTCCTAGAAATTCCTTTACTGCACCCAGATTTGAGCTAAGTATCCCCAAATCACAGATATACTTCTCTCTCCTATTACCTACGAAAGAACAGCTAGAGTTTTCAGAGGTGCCTTGGGAACTGAGACACTGCTGTAACAGTGACTCATGTCATTGAAGCCGATTCATGGCTAAAACATTTATGAAAATGAGATTTCTTTTGAAAATGATGCTTCCAAGGAAATTCAGTGCTCTGGAAAATGTTGCATCATATTGTCATGCCGCCCCTCAAAGTAGAGAAGAAGCTTTAATGCAATGTTCTCAAGGAGGATCTGGGAGAGATGGAGGTAGCACCATCTCTCCACCACAAGAAACCTCTGGTACCCCCCCCAAAAAAGCTGCTGTGTTCAGTGGGGATTGCTGTAGGCTGTTAAAAGGTGAGCTGCCCTTGCAGGCACTGCTGTGGCCACACCAATTGCTGCTGAGGAGTGTTGTCACTACTCAGTTGCCTACACACAGAAGAAAATCAGGGCATCCTGGGGCCAGTCCCCTCTGTCCCAGGCCCTTGACACAGTATTTGGGGATTGCCCATCATCCCCAGCACCAACTGCTTGGCCAGGATCATGGAGGAGGGCTGCAGAGTGAGCAGGCACACAAGTGGGGCTTCTGGGCTCACAGGGCTTGCTTACTTGGTGTTACTGTTACAAGCTAATAGTATCAAGATTATTAACAACAATAACAAAAGAATTCAAATTTGTATTTTTAGCTGTTGCCCAGGCAGTGCCATAGATACTATAGTAACAACACCAAGTATGATGAAGTCCCCACATCAGAGCTAGGGGCTCCCTTTTTAATCACAGTAAAGCCATTTTAACAACCTTTGGCAAGCTCAGCAGCAATGCAAATACTCCAAGTGGTGCAATGTGTTTAGAGAGGGGAGAAAGAGCTTAAAATTCATTTAAATTGAAAAACAGCAGTCATGCATTTCTTTAAATGATTGTTTTCAGTACCATAAGCCACATCCTTTCAAATTTCCTCTGCTTGGCCACATCATTGGAATGAAGTGTCATACTTGGTTAAGTCACTTTGACATCATCCTGATGATGTGTCAAGCACAGGAAATTTGAAAGGACAGGGCTCAGTAAGGTCTTACTCTAACTTGCCTTCTTTTGACAATTCCTCTCTCCAACCCCACACCCTCCCTGCTCCTTTTTTCAAATTCAGTGTTTCTGAGTTTGGTTAACTCTTAAAATCCCTATGGTGAGGCTAATACGGTCAAAAGTGTGGAAACAGCACTCTGCAGGTCTCCCATCTTCCTTTCAAAGCCAGCATTTTCAAGGTGTCCAAATATTTATGGTGATGGGTCATGAAAGGCATGAGTTACATTGAATTTGTCAGAAAAAAACTGCAAGTGAACCTCAGCTGTGAAGATGTGTGTGGCTGCAGCTCTAGAGAGTAGGAGTGGAAGAGCTCCTGCAGGCTGTGAGCCTTCAGCCCAGATACATCAGGCAGCTGGTGGAAGTAGAGTTCATTGCATAAACGAATTCATAACAAGCTAGTGAGATTTTTTATTTCAAATATAGCTAGTGGGAAACTGCTCCAAAAATTTACATTTCTGTGTAGGAAGCAGTGTACACAGCTCTCGTGCCAGAACTGTCCGTCAGCTCAAATAGCTCTTATTCTCTGGCTTCCTCTCTACACCCACAGCATACTTAGGGGAAACAATCCTACCTTTTCTCAAGCTTCATCTTGATGACCTAAGTAAGCCCTGTTACATTTGTTCAGGAAGTAGTCTCTCCACCCTTTTGAGAAACCCTTCATCTAATTATTTGCAGTTTCAGTGCTTCTTTCTTGATAATAGGAGAGCAGGAAAGAAAAGAATATTCCCTCTTTCTGAAGGTTCTAACTAGCCAGACAGATGGAGGCAGACCTGTGTCTTTGCTCCCTCCGTGCAAGGGCGTTGCTCTCAGTTCTGTTACACATGATCTCACTTCTAGTGCACCAGTCCCCAAGGTTATCTGTTTCTTTCTTTCCAATTCTTTTAATGCTTTCCAGTTTTATGTCATCAGTAAATATCTCTCATTTGCTACTTTTTTCCGTGCCAAGGTCACTAATGAAACTATTAAGTGAATAGGTCCTAATGTCAATCCATCAAACAATAGATTTCCTCCCACCTGATAATCTCCCTTTCAACAGAAGCTGTTGTGAGGTGCCCTTCAGGCAGTTCCCTGTTGACCTTATAGTTATAATACCAATTCTCAGCTTCTGCACATAATTTTTCCCTATGTCTTCATAAGTAATGTTTACCTGAAATTCAGATTAAATGCTGCATTTCCTTTGTCTACGAAAGTATTTTTTGTCATCTAAGAAATATACTTGCTTATTCTTGCATGATTCAGATTTTTAAAGCCATGCTCCATTTTATATTGATTTTCATTTTTCTTGACTTACACTTTCTTTCAAAATTTTGCTTCTATTTTGTATTCTGTTGAAGCCAGGTTAGTTGTCAGTGGGCTGTTTCCATCTTTTCATGAGGATTGCATTAGCTATGCTCAACTACAATGCACCATGCCAATCCAATGTAACCAATACAAAAGTTAATACTCAATCCTCAGTTTCTTGTGCCAGCTCTTTCACAGTTACAGGAGAGAGATTGTCTGGTTCGGAGATTTTTGCTTCAAATTCAGCTCTGTGTATTTTCAGCTTGAGGCTCTCACTTTCATTACCCACCCTACTCTATTTCCTGTTTTTATTTTTAAAAAGGCAGAGTTTTGAGACTTTACCTGAATTACCATTGATTTCTCTACCATCTTCACTCCAATGGGGCTTTACTTTTTCTTCACTATTATACATATAGTTAAATAGCTTTTTTCTTGTTGTCTCAAGTTGATTTTTTTTGCAAGGTGTAATTCAGATTGAATTTCACGGATTCTCACTTTGCCTGTGTGTTTCCTGACATTTAATGTAGCCCATTTTGCTGATAATTCAATTTTCCATCCTGAGAAGACTTTTTTTAAAAACTTCAATATATTCTTCAAGGTGGGTATTTACTACTTTCTGTCCAGAGTGCTTCCCCACAAGTTTACAGAGATTTTTCCTTTGCTTATGATACAGAGTCCAGATAGGCTTCATCCCTTTGGCTTTGAGTAATTCTATGTTTCCTCTGCACTCAGGTCCTTGATTTCTTTTGGATAGCTCACTAATTAGGTACCTTCATTTCTGAGCCTTTATCCATTTGAAATCTAAAACCTTAATTACAAAACTGCCTTTGTTTACAGTTAAATTGTATTTAAGCTGAATCAACCCATGAAACACTTGAAACAAAAGGATATTTCTTATCACTTATAAAAACAAAGTATAATTAAGGGAGCCCTCTTGTTCAATGAACTTTATATTAGTTGGTAAAGAAAATTGTTTCCTATCATACTCAGGAAAACCTGGACCTTATCCTTAATATTAATATTTATTCTTCATCCTATATTTTGGCATAGCATAACAGACAGAACATGTACTCCAAATGGTTTTATCCACTCTTAGTGATTGCTTACTCCTTTATGATCTCTTATAGTACAGCATATAATGTTACTCCATCTCAGCATTGTCTTAAAATACATTTTTTCCTCACAAGCACTTCAATATCCCAAGGATGTTCTCTCATCCTTGACATTCCATCTTAGATTTTTGGCGAAAGGTAATTTAAGATCCTCAGATACATATTCTGTTTTCCTTTTTTTCAGAGACAACCTGGATGTTTGAGTTATCCCTTAATTTTCCCTGGTCTAGTAAGCAAGCTAGAAGCTGTCCTTTCTATTACAGGGCCATCACTGGTGTGATTGCTTTCTATTACAGGGCCATCACTGGTGTGATATGAACTTCCCAATTTTCCTCCTTTCCATTCTTTCCTTCAGAGTTTGGGGAAGGTTGTTGAGTATCTTTCTATTTTTATAACCACAGTCTTTAGGCCTGGGTGCTCAGAAACAATGGGCCAGTAGCACATAGAGCATTTTGCCCTTGTTATCAGCACTCCTCAGCTCAGTTCACCTCCGTGGCCAGCTCAGGGTTTCGAACAAGTGACTCCCTCTGGGCTTGCTCTTCATCCTGCACTGATACACTGCTACTGTGTTCTTCTGGCAGTCACTGAACATGTATAATCCCATCCTTCTGGGTTTAAATACATGTACCAGCTGGCTTTTCTTCAATGGTTGACTGCATCTACCATCAGCTCAGACGAGTACCCAAAACAACCCTGAGTCAAGGACCTTTCCAGATACAACCAAGTGGAAGATACCACCTACATAACCTTCAATACAAAAGATGGGCAGTGAACCAAAAGATCCTTTTATTTTTCTACTATTTTGTACTATTTACACCACTAATTATTTGTAATTTTCAGCAGTGTAAGAGGTTAGTCAGGGCCAGTGTTTTTGGACCTGAATAGGGATATTGCAGACTCTAGTTGTAAGAGATAGCTCTAGTGTAGCTTCCCTCTCTTTCTCTAATTATTTCTAATTACGTTGTTGAATATTTTTGATAAGCAGACTACGTTCAGCCCCTATATTCAAAGTGCCCTCTGCCTGAACCCTTCAAACCTGGCAGAGAAATTTCTAGTAAAATTTACAATACAAATGGTTTATGGAAATAAAGTGGCACTAGGAATGTTTTGACTAACTGTGCCAGTTCAAACCCACATAAGTCATACAATGAATTGTTATGGTTTGAAAAGAGCTGTTTGCATTTTGGTTTTTTAAAGCATTAATTAAATAATATATAAAGCTACTAACATCTTAGGTCAGGGAGAGTGCCAAAATGGATATTATAAAAATGTTCACTTTGGTATTAATTCTGTGTTTATGGGGCGTCTCATGTCTCTAAAACCTCCCTAGACCACTATTAATCATAACATATCAAGTACATTCATCACATATTTTTCCTGTCATACACCAAAGAATGTCTTATTAATTAAAGGGGTGAAAAATTGGAAAGGTTCCTTTTCTACCCTATTGTTTTGTAGAAGAGGAAATGATAAAGTTCAAACAGTAAATCTGCTCCTTTCCAGAAAAATGTTCTCATTAGGAAAGCAGACTTTTGTCACATTAAAAGCAAAACATTTTGCAAAGTTTGACCCAAATCAGGCTGGGATTGCTTGCTCAACTAGTTCTTCTGAACTCAGTTCACTGCAAAAGCAGAATTTGGCCTTTTAGCACTTGTGCTGCAAAATCCATGACTGTTATTAAAGGCATTTTAATTAAACCCAGCATTAAAACTACATTTTTCTTTCAAACCATCTATAACCAATAATTAGCAGCAAGGGGTTTTTCAAACCTCAGAAGAAATTGTTTGGGTGATATGCTATACGTGGTTTATAGATTTAAAATCCCTGGGGTTTTGTTTTCTGGGAAAGAGAAGACAAATCTCTGTCTCAAAGTTAAATGGGTTGAGTTTTCTGTTCATTCCCTACTGGACAGTTGTCCACATCTCAAAAGCTGAACATAGCCTTAATTCATGACAGCTGTTTTCTTTACAATAGAATTGAATTTTATATAGCTCCATTCATATTTGAGGTGTCCCAAAGCATTTAACAATAAGGAGTCATTGCCAGCTTTCGTGGCCACTATAGCATGTCAGAGTTTTGCTTGAGGAAGGTCCCTGGGATTTGGGTCTTTCGCTGTGGGTGATGCTCTGGGCGTGGGGACCACCAGAGTAGAGATTTTGCATTCAGCAGCCCCTTTCCCAGCCATGGGAGGCAGCACTGACAGGACCCTGGGATTAGGTTCATACCAATCCATAAAGTACAGCAAAATCCCCTTTCCTTTAATATCTCTGAGCAATGACACCCTTGGCCAGTTCTACAAGCATCACTGTGCTAAATTCTGTGCTTTGTATGCTTTTCGTCCAAAATGTGAGCCAACAACATTCTGCCTTGGATCTGCTGCAAAGGCTGTCTTGCATTAGTCTGATTGCATCAGATCTTTACAGCAGAGCAGACTGAGCAGAGCAGGAATGGTAGGATCCTTCCACTCTGAACAGTGGTGATGCCATCACACCGCAGAGAAATCCTGGGTTAGTCACTGCCTGCTTATCAGAGCCCATCCATGCGTATCTGCTAAGCATATCCGGGTCTCTAAGATGAAGCATCCATCTTAATCCTTGTCAACAGCAACCTGAAAGTTGCTGTTCTACATCTCACATGCTTCATTTTAGGCACTGCTTTCAAATGGGAACAGCACAAACATGGATGTAAATCTTGAGGTTTAAAGGCAAAATAACTCAAACGTACAGGTATAAGAAGTAATTTTTTCTTAGATGAATGTTTACTTCTCATTAGGATTTCATTGTAGTAGAATAGTTCTGTGGTCTCACAAAGTAGTATTCCACAACAGAAATTCCTGAGAACACAGGCAATAAGCTGCTTCTGAGCTCACCACCAGGCCCTTGCTATTGCAGAAAGTCACACTATAAATCAGCTGTACAAGTAAAGGAGGCAATGAATACTTTAGAAAGACTAAGTCAATCTGTCTGTCATCTACATTCACACAGCTTTCTAAAACAGAGGATTGTCCAAAACCAGCTTTGGTTGCTGTCAGCTTATTCAAATCATAATGATAAAATTAAATTAGTCTAGAAAGACATTTTCCTATGAAAATGTCACTAGTGAGTTTTGCCTTTGAAACAATGAGCTTTTCTAGACACTCAGAGTGGGGTAGGGCAAACTCTTTCAAGAAAAATACATAAAGTACAGATCCACAAATTACATCAATAAACAAGTTGTACCAAGCTGTGCTCTGGAGTAGCATAAATCCAGGGGATCTAAATTCCTTCCTTCTGCAATTCTGTGAAATTAGTGAAGTTGCACTAGGGCTTTGTAATACCAGTTTTATTGCATAGGAATAGTTTCATCTTCTTTAGAGGCCACAGATGGATTTGAGCTATCATGAAAAAAGTAATTTTCAAGAATGGATGTCCAAAGGGAGATTTCTGCAAAAGACCTGAAGAGAAGCTTGCATAACCATTACATGTTCAAAATAAATCAACATGATAAAGAGCATGATTAAGGACCTCATAGTGCCAAAAAAGATTTGGAGACCTAAGTCACATGTGAGCATGAGATCATGAGAAGGAGGGAAGAAGAAAAGGAATATATGATGAGCAGACACCAAGTAGTTTCATGGCTGGAAGAATCAAAATTTTATTGCCTGACCTCCAACACAGCCCACCACAAGAATACAGTGGGGGAAAGCAGAAGTGAGAATGAGCTGGGATAAAAATAAGAGGAAAACATGAAGCTGCTCTGAGTAAATAGGGTGTGGAAGCAAGGTCTCAGCAAAGGCACATGCTAGAGCACCTTCCAAACACGCATAGTGCCCAAGGCTGATGCTGTTTTCCAAAAACCTTTTTCCCATTTCCTGTGTTAAGCTGAAGGGTGCAAAATGGACTTTTAATCTTAAAAGGAGCCACTTTTGCTTCCAGGAACAGAGTAGTCCAAGCTTGGCTCAAAGGCTGCGAATTCTTTTTACTCATCCTGTTGTAGGTAGGTTTTAGTGGGTGATGACATTCATCTGTTGTAGCAAAGGATAAGTAAGATTGTCCGTTCCTATTTTTCTCACAGGAAGAAATCCAGATGTGCATTCTTAGTATTATCTTTACCCTTATTTAAAAAAATTCCCATTCACCTCAAAAACTTGCTCAGCTGACACAGGGTAAGGATCCAGACCATGTCTTAACAGCAGTTGAATGCTGTGAACAAGCAAATGAATGGGGAGATAGATGCAAGTGAGCTGTCACTTATTGCAAGGCTCTGTTCTCCTTTGCAGTTTCCTACTCACTTTAACCACTGACTGGCTCCTTAGGACTCTGGTCTCTTTGGGTGGGGTTTGTAACACTAACTGAACTATGGTCATCCCAGGCTGTTTAAAATCTCTCCATAGAGAGATATATCCATCTGTGAAGGGTGAGTCACACCATTCCACTGGAGATAGCTGGGATACAATGCCCTCTGGGGGTACTTATTTTTCTCTACTGCTTATAAGGGAAACTCAGATAATTCTTGATTATACAAAGCTAGACAAGATTAATGCCAAACTTTGTAAGCAGATATATGGATACAATCAAGTGAAAAATAATTTTTAAAAATTTGCATTTGGGCTATATGTACATTTCTGTCTTTTCCTGTCCTTTCCTTGGCTTCTCATCTCTTTGGTGCTTAAGTTGTACATCTCAGCATCTATGGGATAAAGGAAGTGCTGATAGTCTCCTAAAGAACAATGAAATTCACAGCCAAGCCTGGTTTCCCCTGGTTTGTTAAGTATCCATTAAAAATGACAGTTCACTACAACTTCTGTTGTTGTGGAAATAAGTGACCGTTTTTCATGTTGTTAGGGGCCTTATCTATGTGCATGAAGTTTTCTAGTCTCCTCAAAGTTGCTCACAGGTTTTAAGGCATTCAAGAATCATAGGGTAATGACCTCCACGGGCCACTGAATGTGGAAATACCCAGTCCTAAAACTTCATGGCCTTTTAAGCTAAGATCATAACCTTATCAATTAAGATTAATCTTAAATCTCTGGAAGAAATGGCAAAGGGCAAAGCAGCAGAAGTCTCCCTGTTTGTGTTTGGCTCTGCCCATGAGCTGCACACTGGCCCTTCATTTCCTTGGCATCTAGATACCTACATAAAAAGGCCTGTCCTTAGATTAATCTAAGTCCCACTGAAACCAGATGGCAGGGATGTCCCCAAACATCTGCTACTGAGTGCTCTCCTGGGCACCGCAGGGGATGACTTGGATTTCTGGTCTGACTCAGCATCAGTGCTCTTTCTCTCTGCTTTGGATGGATTTTGTTGATTTAGATCTTAAGGGTGTATATCATGATTTACCTGCAGCCAGTGAGAGATGTGTTCTCCCTTCACAGTGGGTAATTAAAGTAATTCTCCTAGCATAAAGCTAAGGTTCTGGATTAAACCCAAGTGGCAGCCAGCATCATGTGATGTAACTTAATTACCTTACTGCCAGCTGTGCTTTACTAAGCATCTGGCTTTCGGTGTTTCAGGTTGAAGCTCCAAGTTAATTACAAATACCATCAGGACTGAGATGTAGCCTAATTGCACTTACCTCCTAATCATTGTTTAATTGGTTTGGAAACACTAATCTACACATCATAAAGTTTATTGGTCATGTTAATTGGCTAAATCTGTCATTGGAAAGATGGAGGGAACTGGCTAATTTAACTAGACAATAGAATTTAAAAATCCAATGGCCAGATAATCCTATTGTTGGTGTCATAAAGTTTTAGTCTGTCCTTTTCAAAACATCTTTACAATTAAGATTTGTTTACAATTAAGACTGATTACTGTAAGGCTGATTACTTTCAGTGCTGCAGAGAAGATTTTCCTTTCTCCCTCTCTTCTTCCACTGAAGTGTGGCAGAGGCAACATGAAATGCATTTGTGGATTCAGTAATGTTTATAGTAGGCAGAGCCTTCAGATTAGCATGACACATGGAATTTGTGAGCTGTTAGATTTGATTTCAAAGCATTAGGCTAGGATTTCACATTTTGTTTTTATAAAACACAAATAGACTGCAGTTGCTTTGTTATTAAGATGGATTTGAAATGCTAGTCAGGGAGCAGATATGGAACTCATATCCCTTACACGAGTCTTGCTTCCTGGAATGGGGTAGTTTTTTTCCTTTTTTTCTTTAGAACTTCTCCCAGATGCTAAGTAAACTGCTACTGTGAGACAGGCCAACTAAAAAGCCATTCCCAAAAAGGAAAAAAGAGGTAAGGAATGAATGAACTCAGAATGAGGGCACACAAGTTATTTTCCAAGAACTTGCATGAAGGAAGAAAAATCCAGTACACACTGGCCACAGAGCAGTCACTAGTGTATGCAGAACTCCTCTGCATTAGAGTTTAAGGCAAATGAGATACCCTGTCTGGCAGCAGAGATCCTTCTCACTCCTGGTGATCACACTATGACTCCTAGAGCTAAATGAAGGAGTCATTGTGGGTGTAGGTAAAGAAATGGAATCCCAGTGTCCATGGCACAGGGAAGCCGGGGAGCTCCAAAGCACAGTGCCAGCATTATTGACTACCCTGAACCCTATGGTATTCCCTGGGCTATGAGGAAAGGACCTAATTGTAAGTGTGCCTGACACCTGAAGGTCTCCTCAAAGCCAGGTTAGCTGTGTCCCAAGAGCAGTCATCCCCATGGATGCACTGCAGGAAGGCTCTCTCTGGAGGACAAGCAGTCTCAGGAGTGAGCACACCCAACAGCTCCTTATCCTGCCACACGCATCCAAGGAGGTGTGCAGAAGTCTGCCACAAGCAAATGACAGTGTCAAACAGCTGCAGGGACAAGAGGTGGAGAAGTCCCAGGTGCTCCCAGATTGAGCCAAAAGATGGAGGAGTGGCCTTTACAGTTACTTTGTGCTGCCATCGGATTTCCAGCCATCAAACTGCAAGCAACACCTTAAATGTAATTTAAGACTTCAAGTTAGCTTCTAACTGGAATCTCTGAGACAAAAAAATCTCAATCTGACAAATAATTATATTAACTCAGTTTTCTAACAAAAAAATACTAACATCTGCTGTAAAGAGCATTTCCATGCTTGAAACTTTTAGTCCTAGTTTTAGTAAAATATTTTGGGAATGCATGCACAATCTGTGGATTGTCAGAAATTTCAGAGAGCTTTCAACATCCCATTGTAATATGTGATAAACAGGAAAGGTAGAACAATCAATTGAATTTCTTGATTACCGTGCCTATAAATAAAACAACTAATACTTTTTTTTTTTTTTT
>VZRH01000841.1:79961-196638 GCA_013397555.1 Urocynchramus pylzowi
TTTTTTTTAATCCTCCCTGCATATTTCAGGCATAGTGTTGGCTAAAAAAGGCTGAACCAGCCAGTAAGGCTTGCTGGTGCATGCTGACATGCTTGCAGTGGGTTAGGAAGGAAGCATGACTGAGCGTTTCTATGGAGATTAGAAAGAGCAGGCCTTGTTTCCTTGGCATAGCCCTAATTAGCAAATGCTTAAGATACGAAGATCTGTTGTTTCTACGAGGACATTTTGTTCCAGCAGAGGTTGTGTTTTCCTCCATTTGCTCAGTCTGTGAGAGGCAAAGGAATCCAGAGTAAACAAGAGCTTTCTGTCTTTCACATCCTCAACACCTGCCAAGAGGTACCACACTGCAACGAGACCTGGAGTCTGAGAATGCTGCTTTGTCACAGCAGAATCAGGAGAGATTACCCCAGAACAAAACACATCCTTTCTAAATAAAAAGTGTGATTTCTCAAAATAGAAATTAGGTTTTTTAGGATATATTTCTTTGGCCCTCCCCTGAAACTGCTCAAAGGAGAGAGAAAGGCTAAACGAAATGGAGTCTGATGCATCTATGTATTCATAGATATTTCTGGAAAGATGCATAGACCTTTATGCAGATATAGACTGTAAAATTAAGAGCATAACCCCATAACTTATTTCACTTGCAACATCAACCAACATTTTGTTATCTGTTCTTAACTGTTAGTCTTGTAGCATGAGCTGTGCTGGGCTGGAGCAAGTGATCTGAGGGAAGGGTTGTCCCTTGAAACTTTCATGCAAATTCCCCGAGCCTCATGGAATGGAGACAGCATGTCCTTAAACCTGAAAAATTCTGCTTCCCACTTCAGCTGTGGTTTATTAAACCACTTTCTGATGTTGGGTCAGGATGGAATTGGTTATGTTGGAATGAGACCCGTTTTCAGACAAAACTTTTATTTTCTCCATTTTCCCTTTCACAGCAGATTTACATCCCCAGCCTTTAGCTTGATAAAATCATTTCTGCCCTTTTGCTTGAGCTTATAAGGAGACACTTTCTCAAAATTCAAGTCCTAAGTATTTTTTATAGCTCCAAAATGCAATACAGATTCTACTCCTGAGCACTGAAGTAGTATTTTAGCAGAGTGGGGCAGAATTCCAGTACTCAAGTGAATTAGAGAGAGGTATGTGTAGACCCAAGCTGTTTGTGTGCTCTCTTTGAAGTGAGCTGAGACCAAGCCAGTCTCTCCTAGCTGTTCTGTCGTTTCTCTTACATTTTATACCCAAGTTAAAGTATAGAAAATACTGATATTAAAACTCTATAATGGCTCTCATTGTTACTTCAAAAGTCCTACCTTTCCAAAGTCTTCATGTTCAGCCAAGCGTGAAAGATATAGATGTCTTCAAAAAAAAAAAAAATCTTATCCTTTCCTTCCACTTCTTGGCTGCATTTTCTAACCACTTTTCTGGGAAATATAGTATTTCAAATATCTCACAGAAAAAATATGACTCTTCCCAGACTCCTGAGTCTGCTTTCACAGGTTGTCTATGGATGCTGCTGCTCCTTGCAAGGAGCTGAGCAGTGGGACCACACTGACTGACCCAGGTGAAGAAGTATCAGTTAAGGCTCAATTGCATTTATAGGTGTGGTTTTGGACTTCATGGTAGACCACTCAGAAAATGGAGCAAGTAAGCTTGTCTAGCCACATCCTTTAGCACTGACAGTGATCAAGGGACTAGAATATTTTTTGCTTCAGACTGTCAGCCTAGCTTGTATCCCTGTACTGCTTTTGCTGTCCTCTAATGGATAGAAGTCTATGAAGTTCTGACACAGTACTGACACAGGCAGTATCTGGATCTCTGCCCATGTCCCATTCCCAATATCCTTTAGCCAGGACATCAGTGCTCTGTTGTGACCTAACCATTGCTGGTCCTGGAATGCAAGGAACTTCCTGCCGGTTTTTATGGGACTCAGGAGAAGCCCTGCTGCAGGATGATAACATTAAAGTGGGATTCCCTGGGGACATTGCAGTCACAGGCGCCAAGCAAATGACCCACCACACTCCTACTTGTGTGATAAAATATTTTACCTGTGAACTTTGCAGACTGCTTTAATATTTCCTCTTTCATCTCCCCCTGCTTTTTTTTAAAGCTATGTGGTTTACCTTCACAGGAATCTGTGGGTAATGGGTGACCTATAAAGGACAGGAGAAAGTGCCTAAGGATTACAGGACTCAATTCCACTGGCAGCACAGATTTCATC
This sequence comes from Urocynchramus pylzowi, assembly GCA_013397555.1. NCBI lineage: Eukaryota > Metazoa > Chordata > Aves > Passeriformes > Fringillidae > Urocynchramus > Urocynchramus pylzowi. Next base: position 82,180 of record VZRH01000841.1, read on the forward strand.
AGCTGCAGAGCCAAAGCAGCAAAGCTATAAGACCTTGCTGTTTTACCAGTGTTCAGGCATAGGTGGGATCTGCTGTAACTTTATGTGATTCATATTTACCTTTCAGAGGTGCACAGGACCATTGCCTCCTGGTCTTGTGCCCAATAGATGTAAACCCATACAAAAGACCAGGGGTTTTATTCACATTCTCTGCCCTGAGGTGCAGAGGATTTTACTGTGACTATATGCTGGGCCGTAGCTGGGAGGAGGCAGTGAAGGAGAAATCACTTGCCATGTGGCAGAGGATGTGTGCAGCACTGATTCACAGGAAAATTATCCATTTTCTCTTTCTCATGCAGCACTTCTGCTTTTCTTTTTTTTTTGTCACAGGTGCAGGACCCTAACAGCATCTCTGCAAATACAACTGTTATGTAATGAATGCCAAATTCAAAGAAAAATGGCAGAAGACTTTGGTAGACTTAATTGGTATTAATAACTCATCAAGGACATGTAGCTCCAGTATCATATAAATATGTGCAATATGCTTAATAAGAGAGCTCAGGGCAGAGGCTTGAACGCAGCATCCCAGCCTGTGGTGTAGTGTGAGCTGGATTATGTCGTGTAGGAAACTGTCCTTCACTGAAGATACTGCTATAGACTCCTAAGCACATGTTTCCACCCAAAACAAAGGCAGCTCAGGAATTTGAATATTGTGTGGGAAGACTGGCTTTGTCTGGGTATTATTTTGGGAAAGAAATATGTGTGGGTAGATGAGAGACAATTCAGGTGGGAAGGAAGGAGACAGCATGTGGGAAACAGGCAGTGGTGAGGAGCTACAGCAAAGCCAAGTTGTGTAGATGCCTGTCCTGGGAGAAGCCCAAGAGACTGGAGAGCTGGCTGGGAAAGATCTGCTGCTGTGAGAAGAAAAGTTGCCTCCAGTAGTTTGTGTCCTACTGTGTTTATGAGAGCAGACTCTATATTGTTCTACATAAAAAGAGTTGCATCAAAAATGCTGGTCTTTGCTATTAATATCTGTACTTGGAAAAAAACTTGAGGGCCTGAATTTTGTGCAGCTGGAATGGTGTGGTATTTCATTTAATTTAATGTGGCATGTTTTCTCCTTTTCCCTGTGCTTCTCTGTAGCATAAAAAGTGAGGTCCTGTCTGGGTGCAAAAGTTGGTCCTGCTATGGGGCTCAGCTGGTGTTGACACCTACAGAAGAGGCTGAGCTTCAGATACGTAACTCTCATCCATCCAAGTCAATGTAAGAAGTCCACCTGACCAGCTGTACTACTGATGGATTCCTTCATCTCAGATAAACTGTGTTTGGAGGGGAGATGTCAAATCAAAGTTTTTATTACAGGGCTTATGAGCAAAGATCACCCTCCCTGCAGCCCATAACAAGTTTGTCTTAGATGAAGCATACTTAGACCTGTAAAGTAATTAATAGAGAAAAATCCCGCCCACCTCTATGTGTCCTGATAATGTTCTGGGAGGTTTCACACTTTCTGCTGAGATGTTTAAAGCAAACTTAGTAGCCAGAGAGGTCACCTACTAATGGAGATGCCACCTCACTGGGCTTCTCTAATTGCAACCAGCAGTCAATTTGTTGCCATCCTGGTGAGCCTCTAGCTGCAACTGGCAGGGAAAATAAAACAGCAGCCACTGAGATTCAAAGAGCTGTATGGGATCTGGATTGTGCATTTAGACAGTGTTTATTTAAAAAAGCTATTATCTACCAGCTGTTCATAAACTATGTTGTGCCATGCAAGGGTCTTTTTACTATGTAATTGCCCCGCCTCTCTCTAAATGCATATTCCACTGGTTTGAATTAGCTGCCAGCTCATGGTGATTATGGTCGTCATTCATTTAGAACAATTCAAATCAGATTTCAAAGAGGTGACATCACCCATGTACAAGAGTGTCTGCACAGTAGGGGCATATTGTCCTCAACCTAGGCCAAACCTGTCTTCTGTTTTCCTTCAGTGTCTTACAAAGCATACAGCTTATGCTGGAAAGTCTTTCCCTCTTCCACTGTGACTAACATGTACTGCAGTTAGTGGTATTTGAGACCTTAATTGCCATTCTAAAACCTGTGACCTGGCACACACACACCAAAGTAGGTTTGGTGTTTAACCCTGTGCATTTACAGAGAGCGTGCATCGAATCTGTTACATCTGTGGACATCTCCTTCTTAACATCTGGGACACATTATGTAATGTGTCTTCTGGCTCTCCAGTAAACAGGAACCATATGAAGGTTCAGTGTTGATGCTCCCTCAAACCTGCCTAATACCAGCCCTGATGTTAAGGTTGGAGAACTCCCAGAGAACAATGGAAGTAAATAAAATATTGATATAGCTTGCATATAGAAGATCTCTAAGTTCATTTAAAGAGCAATGGGCATAGCTGATTTTTTGGTAAGGTGCTGTATATTGATCAGAAAATTGGTAGAAATGTGCAAGAAATGTTGGCAAACCTTCATAGGATTTTGATTTAACTTTATTAGCACGTAGATGGGAAAGTTTTCTTATTACTATTCTGATTATTAGTATGTTGGTTGTGTTCTGACAATCTGGATGTTAAAAAACTCAGCAAGATCAGGAAAAGATCTATTCTGAAATACATGTTCCCTCATCATGCAACAATGCAAATCATTGTTGCCAAATCAATGGAACCTATTTCCAGTGCAGCAAAAGGATGTGTTTGTAGAATATCTCACACCTTGCAGAAATTTAACCCATAAAGAAAAACTGTCTTCTGGAAGGTCAGCATAGTAAGGAAAACTTCTGGTAATGGGTGAGAAGTTCAGAGTGAACTGAGTCCAGTCACAAAAACAGTAGGCAGGAAGAAAACAGGGAATACTATTGGATGCTAATGCAGCACAGTGCTGGCAATGGGTTTGGAAGGATAAAAGCTATTTTAAAAGGTTTTAGCAGTATGTTTTTGACACTCACCAGTATGCAGAGACACTTGAATCTCTTTTCTAAAAGCCTACTTATTTGAAAAGTGCGTTTGAAAAAATTTTAACACCTTTCCGGGAGTGAAAATATGGTACCTTTATCTAAGTATCCAAAGAGTAGAGCCTTTCCACATGTGTGTATATTAATGTTGAAGGTCCTGCTGAACAAAATTATGTTAGTCAGTGTCTGAAAAGTAAAGATCAAAATAAGGACCAAGTTTTTTCTTCTACTGATATGACTGAGTCAAATTTAGCTCGAGTATTTCTGGAGAAAAGTTTCCCAATGTCAAAGAAATAAAAAGTTGGTTGTACAGCCTCTGCTCTTGTTTGTCTTGCCACAATCCACTCACATAATTAGAGAGGCTCATTTCTCATTTGTGCAATGAATTTGTACAGAGTAAAATGAAAGTAGCAGAGGTTTGAAGTTCCAGCTGTGAATTGTCTCTTTTTTGTTGGCTTTCGTCAGAGCCAGGAATGCATATTCCTCAGCTTCTTGTGATTTACAAGATTTACAAAGCCTTCCACAGAAGGCCTCACCTAACTCTGTTTACAAGTCTGGGTTTACTCAGGTAATTCAAACAAGGCAAGTCATGTTTTCCATCCAAAATCCTTCTTCCAGGAAGCAGAAGCAAATCCACCCGACCAAGCTAAGTCAGCCCTCACAAGGGCTCTTATCAGTGAAATGTTGTCATACAGCATCAACCAGAGAATAGTCAGCCATACAGCACTGTAATAAAAAATGTATTTGGCACTTCCCGGTGTATTTACCATTTATTGAGTCCCACACTACTCTGAGCGACGACTGCAAATTCCAGGGGACAATTCAGCCCACTCTCTCTTCAAGAATGGAATTTTAATGGGTCCGATAAGAAACGGCCATCTTTCATCAGATACTGTGGTGTCTATTTTAGCTTTTTGCCTCTTCTGTAGCAACCTTGTATGCACACAGGCCTGGGGTATCAACTGATGACAGTCAGTCCTTTCAGAAGCCTCACCAAGGTACTTGAACAATCCATTATGCAGGGCAGTGTGAGATAAATTTATCAGAAATATTTGCACAGGCCTTCAGCAAAGGAAGTGGTGCACTCTGTGTATTTTCTGCAGGCTTGGTTGGGAGCACAATCAGGGTCAAATGATGAAAAGATTTGGTTTGCAAGAAGCAGTGATTCCCTCATTCAGGTTTGCTTGAAATTTCATCAGTGTAAAATCAGTCTACTGTGAATTGGTGCTTCTGTATAGACATGGATATAGGGATGAAGGGAATGAAAGACTCAGCTGTGTTTAACTTTGCTTTACTTGCTACATTTCTTGTCTCTTGACTTCCTAGAATTTAACCCCAAAAAGGTTCATGCAGTTGCCTAAGCTGACATTCCACTTGCAGCCCAGTTCAGGACATTGAGACAGAAAGAACAATGTGTACAGACCCTTATTTTTACAAATATTGGTCATTTGATAGAAGGTTATACTATTTGTAACTTCTCACATTTCCAGCCCAAGAGTTGACCTGTCACATATCAACCTGTGTTTTCTTCTTCCATAAACAGATGCTCACCACAGTCTACTTTGGAAATGAGTTTTCTTTTACTCTTTAAAAAAGAAAGAAATACTGTAATGGGCAAATCCAGGATGTGCTGATGGAATTGTCATGACTTTTCTTCAACACATCTACCACTGATTCCCAAGAAAATTTGCTACAGCTTCAACAGTCAGAAGTGATTATCACTAAGACATCCAGTGCTTTGAAGCAAATGCACCTTTAATTAAAAATATGTATATACTCATAATTTTTGTGTTACAATTTGTGTGTCTGAATCTAGAAGAAAGGTAGAGCCACCATCCATGGCACGTAAGTTGTTTGTTGGGAAAAGCCTTCTCCCAAACTGCTGGTGGGAATTGATCCTGTGTTTTTTGGTGGGTGATGTCTTATGGGACTGGAGTTGTCAAACCTGCTCAGAACAGTAAATTGGCCCCTTTTTAAAATGCCACTGTGCTGAAACAAATGCAAAGCTTCCCACAGCCCCAGTGGGATTTTCTTAAAGTCTACATGTCTACTCATGGCCAAGATGTAGGATGCAAAGAAGGGAGGTAGCTGGGGTCTGGAGAGGTGTCCTCAGAGGTTGGGTGCTTTGCCTGTGGGAATTGGCCTATCTATTGGCCTGTCATTAGGCCTGTTAAAGGTTATGATAATTATATCCTTCTGGGATACTTCTACAGAGTTGCATGGTGGAAGCTCTGGCAGGGTCGAAGTGCCTGGTTTGGCTGAAAGTGTCCTCTCCCCTGCACTGCTGAGAACCCTCCATGACCACCACAGGTTGGAAGAGTTCCCTGCTGACCTGACCAGAAGCTGACCCCTGAAGAGTGTGCACTGACAGTCTCAGCAGCCAGGGATTTGGGTCTCCTTAGTGCTATTAATAATAGTATTTCTAAATCTTTAGGAAAATTCTAGAGAGCAGAATTGGAGGTTGGACACCTTGTTTCCATTGACTTTTAATTGCAATACTTGTCCTAGCTGCTCCTTTGGAAAGTTCAGCTCATAAAAACTAGAATTTTCCAATGACCCTAAGCAAATGTGCAAAGACCTACATTTATGTGGTCCCCTGGAAATCCTCTCTTTGTTTTGCTAACAATTTTTGTGATAATTCATGTTTTCCAAACACTGGCATAGAATTCTTAAGAAAAACACAATCTGCTTGGTTTTCCAGGTGGATTTAAGCATTGAGTATGTGAGCCATGAACTCTGAAGAACACTCCCTGAAGGTCAGCAGCATCGGGTCAGGCTCTGCAGAGCTCCATGTGAGATGTGGGATGCACCTCAGGTTAATGACTTGCAATTGCACGCAGCCTTCCTTAAAGCTGCACATCTAGTTAATGTGTATCAGAACTCAGCAAGACTATTCAAATTACTTCAATTTCCCTATGATTTATGATGTAGGTTTCTGACATCGTTGGTTATTTATCAGTCCTCCTAGTGTTGCGAGCCAAAGCAAAGAGGGGAGAAACAGATGCAGTACAATTGTGTTTGAACAAAGGGTCAGATGTTTTCAGAGACAGTACACGTTGGATATAAGGGTAGAGAAGGACTTGAAAGTCAAAAACCTAGAAGAGACATCAGTCCAGTCCAGAGTCAAAGAAAGTGAAAGGGCCTTTCCTCATTTTTATTCTACACAGGGTCATTTCCTGACTCTGGAAGATGGATTCCATTCCTTTAAGTAGTTTTCCACGGTGTATTTTATATTGCAGACTGGAAGTTTTTTACGATATGCCACTTATAAATTTTCATAACCCTAAAAAGTTAGGCTTTTCAGTGGGAGAAAAACCCACTTCAGACACAGCATTTAAAATAAACGGGCCAAATTCTGTTCTCAGTTACAGCTGTGCAACCCTCATCCTTAGTGCATGAAATATTTGAGCTTAGTAGAGGTTGTGGATTGAAGATCTGGGGTTCCAAAATGCACCCTCAGATGCATGTGTGTGGCTAGGACTGAAACCAGTGGGACACTCATGTGTACATCCAGGGTAGACTTTGGCTTGTGATTTTTATTGTTTGCACTATATCATAAAATTGATTCCAGTGTTACATTTCTCAGTCAGAGTTATTTCTACATCATCATGCATCAAAATGTTGGCTCTGATCTCTTCTTCTTGATGGTAGCTTTGAGGAGTATTTGTTTTCTGATTAGTTTGGGCCCAGCATTAATCATTCTCAGGCTTCCTCTAGTATTTTTTTATATTATTATTTTACTGATGGCAGATTTAACTGTTGGCTCACCTTTATTTCCAAAACAGATGAGTTTTATTAGTCTCTAATATTAGCCAGATCCAACTAGTTGATAAAGTTAAACCAATGTGGGCCAGATGCTCAGCCACAAACTGCAGCCCTGTTGATCTGGGTACCCTGTCTGGAAGAGTCTGACAGGGTGCCTGGGCAGAGGAGAGCCCCAGCTCACATGTGCAACCATGTAGAGCTGAAGGTCTGGTTCCTTGGCTCCTTTGGGTGCTCTGAATCAACAAAGAGAACTATTAAATTCACTGCTTTGTATCCAGAAGGAAGATGACTTTGCAGGGGGTGTGTTTTAATAGTTGGAGAGGTGTATTTTCATAGAATTGTTAGGATTGAAAGGGTTGACCTTTATAAATCATCTAGTCCACCTCCACCCTGCAATGAGCAGAAACATCTTCAACTAGATCAGGTTGCTCAGAATCCTGTATTTCTTCTTGTTGGTAGAAGAATGATTCTGAACAAGACAGTAAAATCTTTGGCAAGGAGCTGGGGGCTGTTCTTTAATCAGTAGCTTATATTTCCTAGCATTTTTTATCTTTGAAACTTGTGTCAGTCTCTAATCTAAAAGCCAGGTATCAGATTCAGGAACACAGGTAATTTTGTGAAGGGCATTTCTTCTTTCTTGTTTTGTTTTTACTTCTTGTGCTTTTCTTTCTCCTGGGGAATGAGAGCAGCAGTTTGTGCGTGGCTCTAAGTCCACAGGAAGCATTCAGCAGGGCCATTTGCAAAGATTGTGTAAAGGCTCATAAATGAAAGGGGAAATGTGTGCCAAGAGGAATTTCATGTTGCCACCAGGTGGGCTTATGGAGGTTCTGCAGAGTGGATGAAACATCTGAATATTCAGGAACATCTTCTCTAGCAGCTTCTAAAGCAGCAAAAGAAGGAGTGCTACCTCTTTCAGTGCTGCTATGTCAGTAGCTGTTACAGGTGCAGCCTACTGCTGAGCATTCATTTGTGCACTTTGAAGTAGGACAGAGAGACCTGAATGCTTTTAAAGTAGACATGAGGCTTATTCAAACTAATTAAGCTGGATTTAAGAACTCCCAGTTCTCAAGTAATTCTTAATTACAGGATCACAGGAGGATTCAAGTCATGCAGCTTCAGGAGGTCTCTGAGCAGGAGCCTCCTGCTCAATGCAGGGTCAACTATTGTCTGGGTATTTGGAAAAAATAAAGATGACTGAAAATACTATCTATCAAATTTTAGCTTTAAACGTAAGTGTGACTTCTCTCCGAGCTCATGTAGCCTTTAAGAGAAAGCCTTGGACCCAATCTAATGAATTTATATGTATTTCCATGCCTAGAAGTTGTTTTTTAGAACAATTTGCAGCAGAATTGTATGGCTTTCACCTGGTGTGAATTCAGCATCAGGGCCTCAGTGCAGTTTCTCAATGCCCATAACAGCTGAGAGCAGGCAGGACAGACAAAAGGCTTCAAATTAAACAGCAACATGGCATTGGTTCTTACATCTTTTATGCACTTCTTGCTTTCACTCAGGAAGCCCAAGGCAAGGCAGAAGGACACATTTATCCTGGAGTGCTAGATCTGCAGGTTGCCAAGGCAGTGACAGGTTCTGCACCCATACACAGCAGTAATTTTGCTATCAGTAGATTTTTCTTGATGCTTATTGGGAGCCAAAATATTTGTGATGTGGAGATTAACTCCTGCAGAATTAATCGCAAGAAGATCCGCAAGAGAATGGTTTCCCTCAAAGTGGTTTTGTCTGTAGTACACATAACCATTTCCATTTTTCCTGAGAAAGACAATCAGCTCTTTTCATTTGCCCAGTTTATTATGAGTTCTTTGCCCTGTGCCTTGGTCTGTTTATGTAAAGTCTTATGGATCTTTGTTGATGGCTTCTGAACTGAGCTGTGAGGTCAGATCATAGGCCTCTGGGGAGAACAAAAGGTGCTTTACATGGAAGAGCCCTGTGTTGGATTGTTTTCCTTGAGAACGTGGTAGCAATGTGCTTCACAACTGAGCATGGTACTCGTGTGCCAAAATGCTGTCAGCCATGGACAGATCTACTATAATATGAAGAAAAGACCTAGGGAAAAAAGATCAAGTTTTTTTGGAATATCTGGGCTTGTGGGACTTTTGAATTGGGTACACAAAATTATCAAAAACTGTAGCCTTAGCTCAAAACTTCCCAACAGGTGTTATTAAGCTCTGTTTCAAACAGTGCTGCTTGCCTGTGACACCAGTTATTGTTAAAGGATTGTGACAGGAACAGGAACCACACTGTGAGTTACATCAGGAGCAGCAGCTGCCACCATATCTATGCTGTGCTGGCCAGAGGCTCAGGGTAACACCACATTGCACACCAGAGCTGTCCTTGCACTAGTTCTCCTGTTATGCCTAATTATTTATTTAGGATATCTGCTGACCTCATACAGAATGTTTACAATGCTTGTTTTATCTATAAATACAAAACCCAGAGAGTGTTGCTTTTTTCAAATTTTATCAGGAGAATGCTGTGAGACTGAGCTGTTTCCAACCTCAGATGCTTCTAGAGCCCAGTATCCCAAGCATTGTAGCTGCCACTTGAGTGTCCAGCTTGGACATTTTATAATAGCCTTCTCCACAAGCAGATCAATGGACAGCAGTTTCACATACCTTCATTTATCTCAAAAGACTTCATGAAAAAACACTTACAATTGCTCAATATCTTAATGTTTACCTGCTTTAAAATCTACCAAAAAAAAAAAAAAAAAAGTGCAGCAGACTAATAATTACATGCAAGAACCATGCATAAAGTTATTCTCAAAAAATATACGTTAGCTGAGCAAAAATGGCCTTGTCATTCAGTTAGGGCTTAACTTGGTGCCAGCATTACTCAAGCATTGATAGATCATATGGACCTTGATTGTATCTTAGAGAATTAGGTTGCCCAAAGATCATCCTTATCCTCTGTCACTAGGGAATGATAGCTCAGGGCTGTATAAATAGTTCAAAGGAAATGCTGCACTGAACAGTGCAACTTGGAAATAAGCCTTGGAAATAAGTTGTGCCCACATGGATAACCAGGTCTTTTTGAAAAGCCGTGGATGAGCATTGCTGTTCTCTCTCTGCATATTGTGCATTGTCACTGGTAAGCATGTGGAGAGAGGAATGACTACCCAGTAGCAAATAGCATGTGTGTGAGCAGACTTCCCTGCTGCAGTGTAATTCTGTCACTGTCGGCCTCCTTTCAGTTCTCTTCAGAAGAATTCCAGAAAGCAGATGGATTTTAAGCCAGTGGACTGATTACACAGCCACCAAGTCATAAGGGTAAAGCACTCTATAACTATCCTCAAGAACCCATTAAAGCCCTGCTGAAACATGATCTACACTGATTAAAGGCGATTAAAAGGAGGAGGGAGAGGTTTTTGGGTTGTAATGCACTGAATGAAAGAAATCAATAAATGAAGCGGGGTGATCTGAGAATCAGCCTGTCCTTCAAATGTTTCAGTTCAGCTTCACTGGGAGAAACTGCATCCCGGACTCTTCCCATCAGCTCCATGGGAATCAGATCAATTTAATGGGTTTGCAGGGAGGGTGGGGAGGTTAGCACTGCTAATGGAAAAATACTGACAACTGTATCAAATGCTGCTGCTAATTCGAAACATTAGCAAAGTCTTCCGAAGTAGTGTTTCACCTTAATTGCCTCAGGGAATAATTTAGCTGTAATTGGAGAATAGCTTAAAGTTATGTGCATTTCTGAAACTCAAGAAGGAAAAGGAACACAGCAAGGAAGAAATGCCCATCTATTCAGTCCATAGGGAAACCATTAACTTGGCAAAAACACGGGTGAAAGTTCAGCGATTGAGCAAGCTGGCAGCGTGGAGTCGGAGAGTAGGGGAATGGAGAAGAGGGCAGTGAACCAGCCTGGTCTTCAGAGACAGGGTTTGCACTGAAATCAGTGTTGTGCTGGTGAAGCACAGCAGAAGCATTTGTCAGACAAGACAAAAAAGAGAGATGAATGGTAGTAACAAAGAGGCCCCTCGGAAAGTCCAATGAATTGTGAGAGCTCACAAAAGACATGCAGGGTTGAATGAGGATACTGAAGGAAAGTGATCCTAGGTCATGTGTGCTGTTCTTGCAAGGTACAATCAGCCCACCAGGATGTCAGCTCTTGCTGCCTGGGAGATAGTGCTCTTGCTGAAGTTTTCATTTTGTTTTTTGCCCAAGCTGGGAATCCCGCAGGGAGCCTGTTACCCAGGTTGCTCAGTGCTTCCTAGATGTGGACAATATCTGTAGGTTTCTGCCTTTGAGTACCCAAATCCATTATATTCTGCTGGAAAACAGCTACATCCTTTCTTGTAGCTGAGAAAGGAAAAAGAATAGTTCAAAACAGTATTTCACGACTGCTTAAAGTTATCAGTTGGGCTTGACCTGTTTGATAGTGCTGGTACCACATTCAAGGAGGAGTTATTACTGCAAGGGCATATTTGCTGAATTAGAAAATGTGAAGGAAGCTGACAACAACAGAACGTAATTTCTAATGGGGCATTCAGCTATCTGTGGTTTTCTCCTAATTTTTTTTTTTTAATAAGTACTGATGCTGGTCACTCTTAATTAGCAAGGCATTAATAATGTCAGTGCTACAAGAGCACTGGGAAAAAGCACTGGGCTTTGCAAACATGCAGTCTTTAACCTAAACATGTTAGTGGTAAAAGAGTGAAGCTGGCCTTGCAATGCCAGATGTATTTTACTATACATATTTTATTATACACAATGTCTTTTAAAAGTGGTGTTTTCTACAAGCCCAGAAAGAAAATCAACAGCAATTTTACATGGAATAACTGGAGTAATAACTACTTAGAAGTTATTCTAAAGATTATTCCAGATGAGAAAGTGATGAGCTGGTGTAGGTTTCTTAATATTCTGAAAACAGAGACTAGAGTACAACAGTGTGCTGCTGGGATTATTCATCATTCAGACTTCTACCAGAGATAAAGATTGCTTTGAGAATATCTTATCAAAGAAATGTCATGTCATTTCTACTCTTCTTATGTTCTCTTATTGACAACAGCAACTGCTTTGAAAATAACCACTCTTAAATGCATAAGATTTTACATAGTTATATAACTTTTTAAAATTTAAAATGGGGGGGAACACTGCAGAATAACTCCTCATTATTTTAGACCCTCTAGGTCTAAAAGCCATTGACAGAGGGCACGGTATTGGACTTCATTGGTTACAGCATCAGCAGGGACTATCCCAGCAGTGGGGCCACAAACCCAGTGACACAACCTGAAATCTGTTCAAACATCTCTCTCAGGACTGTGCAGACTCTTTGAAATGCTGAGATGTGGAAGTCAGCACATCTTTCTCATTCAAAGATCAAATTGAATGAATTAACCATCATATTACCTAAGACATCCTTTCTTCTCCATTCTCAAATGCAACTAGAGGATCAGGGTGAACTTGTACTGTACACACACAGAAAAGGATGAAATATGGGCAGGATTCCTGTTCTCTCTTACCCTGCCAGCTTCCACAAACGATTTTCTTTTTTTTTTTTTTTTCAAGTCCAAACCCCACAAAAAGACAAATGAGCCTGCATTGCACAAACTTGTTTCAAAGATACAGCACAAGCCAGGAAAGTATGCAGTAAAATAAGCTTAATTTCAGGTTTAGCTTTAAAGAGCTAAACCTCCTGACAACATTGCACCATCTGAAGTAATTTCCCAGTTGGAAAAAGACGTCCTTAGTCAGATTCAAGCCAGGAGCCCTGCAGATTTGACAGCTGTACAGGAGCCAACAGAAAGTGTGCCTGAAAACAGTCTGAGGTATTGAAATTGTCAAATTCTTCCAACAGTCCTGCAGACTGGTCTGACTTCAGATAAGTGCCAACTTGTTTCACATCTAAGTGGCTGTCAAGGAGGTGAGAATTTGGCAGTTTTGTTTCATCAAGTGCTACTTTTTTGCCTCCTTTTGCAGTCTGGGAGAAGCCCCATAGCAAACAGAGATTAAGATGGCATCTTAAGTCTAATTGACTTGGAAATTTTTACTAATAGGACCAACCAAGGAGACACTCAGGAGTTTGACATCAAAAAGGATGTCCAGTGTTCTTTCCTTTCTCAGTCCTTTCAACAGATCTCTAACTTATTTAAATATGTTAAAACTTTTGTAACTTTTGATTACTACTTGATATGAACCATTCCTGATTCACCCAGGAATGTGAAGTGATTTGTGATCACCATGCCAGGATTCTCTGCAGCATGTGCTCTTGCAGTGGCACAGGCCTTGTGTAATGAGAAATCCTCCAAGGAGTAAGAATGGGTGAATTGATCACCCAGAGCCATGGCCTGTAAATGGTTCTGATTTTCTCTTCAAGGGTTTTGGTTCTGTTGCTGTTTTGGGGGTTTTTTAGAAAAATAAAACGAAATATCCTGGCCTCAGATTTGTCACCCTAAGAGCACATTTGTTAATCTAAAATAGGATGCATTTCTGTCAGTCAGCAGTGCAAGAACAGCTCAGGTGTGTACGTATCATTATATAACAGCCACTAAATAATTGCAGAAAAACATCAGCGAGCCTTAGGCAGGTGAGTACCAGCTACTTTATAGAGCAAGCACTGTCCTATGGTGTGGCATCCCACATCCATTTACTGGGAAAGAGTTATGCTGCTCTGCACCAGCTGAGGTCTGGGCAGTGCAGGCTGCACAACAGCTGCTGGAAACAAAAGGAGAATTGACCTCATTTCTAGAAGCTGAAGTGAAAAATCTCCTGTTGCAAACACAGGTACTTACTTATATGAACAAATTCAGACAAGAACCATTTCAGACTTTGAGAGAGAACTGCAAATAATGGTGATTTCTGAGTAGGAGTAATCACCTAGGAGACAGCTTCCTCACGGGTTTGGAAACCAGCAATGGCAATGCCAGCAGCAGCAAGAGCTTCGGGCCTCTGGTCGCTGCTGTTTGCAAGAAATAGAGGATAAATTCTTCCTTTTGCTGGCCATTTACATCCCACTGAATGGCAGCTTCTGTGTCAGTCTGCAAACCTCTAGGCAGAGTGCTAGTTGTATTATTTCCCAGAGATCAGTGCAAGATAAGCTACACAAATACAGATCTCAAGGAGAAATAAATGTACAGAAGAGACCATGTTTCAGAATTATTTAAGGACTTTTAGTTAGAGAGGGGTACTTGTGGGTTTCTTATTTTCACTGACAGTCAATTTGATACCCAAATGGACTACTTTTTTGAGTAAAACCTCTATATCTCTTCCACAAAGGAGAGAAACAGACTCCTGAAACATCCTGAAATGATAAATGCAAGGATGTAGTACCTCCAACTTAGTAACTGCTGTCCTCTCTGTGTAGATCTGAAGCTGTAATGAATAATTATAATGAGGGAAATACATGTCAAGTAATGTTGGGAAGGAGCATCTGTAGGATTCTCAGGACAGTTTGGCATTGCCTGGACACAGTTTCAATGAACTGAGAAGCAGATGAACCAGTGTCAGAGGGTACTGCATATTTCTTATGGGAAGTGTAAATTCCCTGTGTTGAAAAGGGGAAGCGTGATCAAGAAACAGCAGTCTGCAGTCAACAGAGATGAGAAAGGAAATCACGACCGCTTGGGATTCCAGACATTTAAACAAATGAGAATAACATTTCTAAGCAGTAGAGAGATAGAAGAATGAAAAGCATGAGGAAATGGCATACTGTGATTTAAAAATAGCCTGGCGCAAGCCAGGACAGCCCTGCTGAGTGTGGAGGGAGCTGTGCAGCTGCAGGATCACTTCTGCCTCACATGACTTGGGGCATGCGCCAGAGCTCCGAGTTCTTCCTCCACCCCAAATCTGGGAACTTTCACAGAGCGCTGCCGATGAGGATAGAGGGCCAAGTTATGTAGTCAGAGAAGAGTCAAGACATGTGTAACTTCAGGCTCTCTGGGATGGAAGGGGAAGACAGTGCAATTTCAAAGGAATCACTAGTGTGGAAAGAATATGTGGAAATTCGTAGTTCACAACTGGAGCTGTGTAAAACTTGGCCCTTGTTCTTTTCAGAGATTTGCTGTTTTCTCTTTTATGTCAGCTCATGCAGCTTGCACCCTCTGGCTTTTCTTTTGTGTTATGGGAATTGAATAAACCCTGGAAGTAGTGAGAATCATCTGGTCTCACAACCTAACCATACAAAATCCCCTGGCTGGAGTGGTTTTGATGTGAAATCATAAATCAGTCCAGGTTCACACAAAGGGTTTCTGAGCTGCAGCAAATTTTAGACAAATGTGAATTTGGTTTGTTAGTATTTTTATTTAAGTTTTCCTCTTCATTTCATCCCTTATGTGTTTTTTTCATTAACAAACATCTGGAAATTGCATAAGCTGTATTAATGGATTATTATCTTCTCCTTCTCTCCTTTCTCTTGGTATATAATTAACTTTTCCTTTTGCTCTCTCCTTTTCTGTTCCATACACAAATGCACTTGAAAAAAGTCTCAAGAAGATTGTTGTTAGAAGGACTACAGTAGCTTTAGGACTCAGAAAAGAATGTATTCACAGGTAACACCAAGTAAGGAGCTGAAGTACCCCTCTCTGTGAGGTCTAATTTTGGTATCTTTGAACTATCAACTGATCTTATCATTAAAAAAACCCAAAAACCAAAAACAAAAAAACAAAACAAACCCCAAAACAAAACCAAAACCAAAACAAAACAAACAAACAAAAAAACCAAAACCAAAAAAAATTCCAAAAACAGTATTACAGTTTTGCATGAAGATCACGAGAAATAAATACATTCCTTTAGGTAGACCATTGACCAGTCACTAATTTTACTTATTGCTTTTCTTATTGCCACAGTTCCATCAAACTCAAAGCTCAGATGCTTATATTGCACATTCAAAGAGCCAAGAGGAATAAAGTGGTAGATCTAATCCAGTCACACTTTTAAAAAGCTTTTAACAGAGACCTTCACAGAACACTAGAGATGCCCAGAGAGTTTGAGATCTGTGAGCAAACACAGCATCAACAATCCTGTTCCAGTGGATTTAGAAGTGATGTGGTAATGAATTGTGTGCAGAGAGAGTGCAGGATGGTGAAAATAGGTGGGGAAAAGTCAGACACTAAGCTGCCAGTGGCTCAGTGCTGGGCTCAAGACTTCTGTTGCCTTTCCAAATGCTGAGTCATATAGACAAAATATTTTTGTTGATTTTCTATGTATTTTTAAGCACCTGTTAGAGATTTTATAAAAATAAGTAACACAGAAAAAATTAAAGCTGTGAAAACATATTTTAATGCAATATTTCATTATACCAAAGTCTCTTCAGACAATCCAGTGTGTTTTATAGCCATCATGCTTCTGTTTGTCTGATATATAAGGCTGGTGCTGATGTATGAAGAGGAAGAAGAGTAGATTCGTATAAAGAGCAGCCCAGAGCCAAAGTCCTACAAATCTCCCTTCTAAGAAACCCTTTCCACATCTGTATCTGTAATTGCTGTAGGTTCTGTAATTTTTTAAACATAATTTTTCATTATGTTTGGGTAGTTTTGTCCCTCTCTTTTCCTATTTGAAAAGACAGAAGCAGGAATGTGTCTGGCAGACTAGGATGATACTTTAACAGAAAAACCAAATTACGCTTTGGAGCTTTGTGGCTTAGCACAGATTTTTCATTTTATAAGAAGATGCTATTTTTGTATTATTGGTCAGGCTTATATTCCTGGTTGTTGGGCAGGGCAGTTCAAATTCCCTTTGATTCTGTATTACTTGATCTTTAACTACCAGTTTTGAAAGATTGTTTAGTCCTGTAATTTTTTCTCCATCTTTTTTTGCATTCATTATTATTTCTTAGCCATTGTACATTACACTGTGAGGCACAATCTTCCTCTGTGTGTCCCCCCATACCTCATCAATGCAAGGACAATAATCATGATAATATCTTCCTTCTTGCAGTAGACTATGTCAGAGGTGTTTTTCTAAAATTTCCAAGTCTGGCTTGGTAAAAGAGTAAAGAAAAAAGCTGTTTGGGGTCAGTCAAGCCCTACAGCCAACCTTATATCTGTGTGCAGCAATGGGACAAAATCAGGAAGAAGCAGCTTGGAAATGCTGGCACAGAGGAATCCTTCTCTGTTTAATTCATCCTGCTTCCCCAGCAGCTGTCAGCTCATGTTTGTTGTAAGTCCTCCATGCTTTCTTCTTGCCTGCTAAAAAAAAAGTAAGCCACTGGTGGCCAGAGCTCTCCTACACTAAAGTGTGACTACAACAGAAGCATTTGGGAACCTGTTGCCTACTGTTGTTTTGTGGGGCTTTTTTAGTGGGGGTGGAAGGAAAGATTGCACAAAAGTTTGGGAGTTAAACTGGGTTCTTTCAGTTCCTAAAGCATTTTGAACCTTCTCATTTACATATTCACTGGAGGAAGACACAAGACTATACCTACAGTAAAGGCATTTATAACACACATCAGATTGCCCAGGGAGAGTCCTTCACTTTGTAATTCAAAACAGCATTTGCATCCTTGCTGGAAGTGGAGCCCTCCTCAACTTTCCCTCACTCTGGGGAAAGGAAGTGTTGAAGGATGGAACAGTTAAGCATACATGAACCCAAGCATCTCCTGTGCAGGGGAATTTCACAGGAGAAAGGCATCTGTTGTGCTGAAGTAGCTGCTCTCCAGAGTTGATGTTTTAAGCTGCAGGCTATCACTCTTTTGAGATCTTGTTTTTCCTGTGAAGGAGCTAACACCATCCTATAATCCAGATAACAAAGATCTATGTGGGGTTTACCATATATTAAGTGCTATGCAAAGCTGTTTGCAAAATTCTTCGTATGCATATTAATTTTATTAGAGTAACAAAATCCTTTTAGAGCAGGTTTGATTTGTTCCTGTTGTTTGCTTGTGAACTGGTCCTCACTAATACCTTAATACAGGAGGGGAAACAAATGTATTTGTGTTTTTATTTATCTTGGACTCAGACCTCAAGCTCAGTAACATTAATATTAGTTCATAATGGTAATATTGCTTCATTGGCAATAAGCAATATAGGTATATTCCAAATATACCTGGATCAGGGGTACATAACATCAAAGAAAAAATCACTTGCACAAAGGTATGAAAGCAAGAAGCTCACTGAGCATGTTCTACCTGTTTTCACATGTCCAGTCCAATCCACCACCAGTAGACCATTGGTCAAGCATTTCCCACTGACTGGGGAAATGCAAAGAGCATTTATGTCTCTTACTCAAAAATTCACCCACATTTCCTCTGTCAGTGTTGATGGAATTTGGGTTAATATTAGTGAAACTTATCATGAATTAGGAAAATCTATTCCCTCCACCCTGTCAGGCAGGGTATAAAGGGCTGACACACCTTCCTAGCACTAAGAGTTTGTATTTTTATCCTCCTGTGTCCTGCATTATCAGATTTGACTGGCCCTATTAGTCATCTCTGAAACAAAAGTTATTACAGTTTCATGACATTATGCATTTCTTTAAGATCAGATGTAACATTTGGTTCAATGACTGATGCAATTTGCCACTTAGTTTCTCAGAATGGCTTAATAAAATGCATGAAGAAGCAATCCACTTTTGTTGGGGCTCATTTGTACGGATGTAATTATATCAGTATTCCTCTTTGCAGTCTCAGGAGAAAATAATGTAAAAGAATTCATGCTTCTTGTTTTCAATCTCTGATAATTTAGAATGTGCTAGTCAACGTTCCTTTTTCTTTCTGAACAAATCACTTACATTTTGCATCCTAATACGATGGCTTGAGCCATGCATTTACTTTTGACTTCATTGCCATTTCACTATCATATCTAGCCTCCTTTATTATTTAGTTTTTGGGGTTTTTTTTAGTTTAAATAAACAAGATCCAGTTCACATATCCTTTAAATATGAAAGTTATTTTAAAAAAAATAAAATAGTAATATAGTCAGTGAATATAATAAGGTCCCATGGAAAGGTACTTCAATGACAGTCAAGAAATCTAGACTTGGTTTACCATCTTCTATTGACCACTTGGGAAGCTTTTAACAAGCCACCATATCTCTTTGTGCTTGTTTCTCATTCCACTCTGAAGAGAAACTGAGGCACAATTGTGGTTTCTTTTGTTTTAAGTGTAAGGAAGCACAAACCTTTTTTTGTGGTTTTATAATGCAAACGAGCAAAACGTGATAGTCCAGTGTCAAAATACTCACTTTTGTCTGTTGGGAAAAACAATGGAGAGCAATTATGTTGAACATATCACTGTACATGTGTGATTAACAAGCATTCCTGGAAAAATATTTTTCACATCAGTAACTCACAAGTCTCTCAATTTTTAATCAGAAGGACAGTCACAAACTTCCCCGTAATAAATTCCATCTGGTCTTGCTTGGCCTGAGTCTCCCTGTGAACCTCAGAAAAGCTATAGCATGAACAATGAGCTGAGGTACAGACAGAAGGTGCAGATGAGCCCAGAGGAGCTTGGACCCCAGGGCTGCCTGCCTGGCTGCTCACAAAATAAGGGTGCTCCTCACCAGCAGCACTGCAGAGAAAAGCACCTGAGAGCTGCTCTAATGATAAATGTGGGGATCTAGGTTACCTCCCCATCCTTTCTTCCCAGAGTTAGGCATTGTCTCTCTGCTTTGGCTCAGTTCCTTGCTCTGAACCAAAGAAAGCACTTTTACAATAGAATAATCAGTAGCAGACACAAAAAGTCCTTAGAAACCACTGTTTGCCACCTGTCATGGCTGGCTCTTTTCAGGAGGGCATCTGGACTGGGCTGGAGTTATGGGGAACCTTCTGAACTTCACGCAGGTTTGTGCCCTGCAGCTCTCCCCTCCAAACATGATGCTCTGACAAAGGCAGCATGAGGTTGAGGCCTTCCCACCCCCACATCCTCTTCTGAGCCTGCAGGTCGGGGGCTGACCTCCAGGTCACTGCTCTTTCAAGCTTTGGGAAGCCTCACTACACTGAGCAAGCCCCTCTTGCCCAAATCCCAGCTGGTGACCTGTAAGTGAGAGGTGCTGCAGGGGGGAGGTGGGGAGCTGTCTTCTGTCACTCTGGAAATGGGATCTCCTCTGACCAGATTAAGCTCCACAATCTGGGAAAACATGGTTTCAGTTTTCTCTATTGTAACAGCAATCAGTGTTGTCAATTTAGATTATAGACCTGAATGGTCAGATTATGCTGTCAAAGGCTTATTTCTAAGAGGTTCTGTTGAACAAACCAGGTGTTGCACCTCGTCTTGTTCTTTCCATAGCTCTTCTAGCTGATATTTTACATCCTGTGAGGACTGAAGATGGCCTGAACCAGACTTGAGCAGCAGAGAGAAAGACTAACATGCCTCCCAGAGTGAAGGATGGCTGATGACTGGAGCTGAGATTTTCACACCAAAAGCAAATTTACACAGATATATCTTTGAACCACATGCTGGGGTTGGGACCAAGCAATAGAAATAGCACCATTTAATTTTTTCTCTATTTGGTCATTGAATTTAGACACCTTGAACTTCAGGAAAATTTGAGTTTGGATTTTAAACACCTTGGGATCTGAAGCACCCTGGACTACTGGGAGATGGTGTCACGAGCCCAGCAGAGAAGTGTGCAGTCACAATGAGCTGCGGAACCCAGGCTTGTGGTTTCCAACAGGCCTACCTCCAACCTTTTATGTTAAAGTCTAATTAATTCACCTGCAGACACTATCTACTCTGTCCTAAACAATTTCATAGAGCACTGCACTGTTCCAAGGCTCATTTGAGCCTACAGTAATATTTTACCTGTTGGAATGGGTTTTTGCTCCAGCTACTTTAAAGGCAAGTTATGGCAATGAATAGGTGGGGTGTATTTAGCTGTAATGAAAATATTACCCTTCTTGATCTGAGCAGCTGAAGCAAGAGGAATCAGAGAGAGAGAAAACCACCAGATGGGGCAAGGAGGGAGACAGATCACAGGAAAGAAGGAGTGTTTCCTTGATGAAGGCCTAATGAGTTTACAATTCCAAGAGAGAAGTACTTTTGGAAAGACAACACATGGGCGAAAGGGCATGGACCCCTAAGCAGGATGATTCTATACAGCTACCACCTTGCTTAGTAAATAATCATGACAGAAAGGTTACCTAGAGGATTGGGCAATGGCTGCTGCCCAGTGCTTCCCTTGAGTCGGAATGTTCTAGGACCCTCTGAACAAAAGTGGACATTGCCCATTGCCAGGCAACACAGCCAAAAGAGTTCAGATTCCCAGGTGTCCCATTTTTATATTTTCCAAAATAAGTTCTCAGGTTGTTACACTCAAAGATTTTATTATACCTGTGGTATTTAGCAGGGACTATGTCAGATTCACTGTGAATAAACTGTTTCAGAGGTCTACTGTCCACTATATAATTTTAAACCTTTTACCTTTCATCTCACAGCTGGAAAGTGTTTCCAGCGAATGCCAAGAGCCAAGGGCTTAGTGAAAGGAGGGCATAGCTGGTTCCACTGCAAAACATGTGAAGCAGAGTGGTACACTAAAAAAGGAAAAAGCAAAACCAATGGGTTAAACACTAACTAGTTACTGCTTATAAAATTATTTTCATTTCTAAGTGCTTTGGAGAGGAGTATCAATATGAAATGCCTTGGCTGAAAGAGAGACACAGGAGACACAGGAGACACACAAACATCTGAGACAACTCTCATCAAATGCTGACCATGACAAGCCCCACTTCCAGCTTGCTGTATGCAATCACTCACTTGTAAGTGCCACAGCTCCGTGCAATGGGACATGCAGGCAGAGCACGTGATTGTACATCTGCTTCACAGGGAGGTGTGTGTGCCTTGGACTTGGGATTCTCAGCACTGCTGCGCCTCTTGTGTAACAGCTGCTTCACTCCGAGAAGCAGAGAGTCCTCCCCCTTCCTCATATGTTTGGTTGCTAATTGCAAACATGAAGGACAAGGATCTGACATTTTGATGCCTGCTTTTTCAACTTCAAGTTCACTTTCAGGCACTCTGCTGCCAAGCTGAACTGCCTTATTTTCATGGGTGTTTCCATGTGAGTAGTTTAGACTATTCCACCTAGTAGCTTTCATAAATTTATTTGCTATGGACATCCATGGTGGGTTGTTTGTAACCTTTTTTTTTTTTTTAGAATTATTAGTTCCATACTCATTTTGGAGTGGTCAAGAAGCAGAGAACATAGAATGTGCTGAACAACACTTAGTTGTCTTTCCCTAGAAGAATGTTAGGAGATCTCATGTCTACTGAGGGCTGAGACCACACATATTTACAATAGACTAATAAAGTGTTATCTTGTCAAAGAGCAGATTTTCCTCCAGGTATCTTGTTCTTTTGCCGTGCTCTACTCATCCAGCACAGAGCATTGTCACTTTGCCCATAGAGGGTATTGATATTAGTTCTGATTGTTGCTTTCTTTATGAAAATTATTTGGCTCTAAAGGGATGCAGTTTTTTGCCCACTTCTGTTTTCCTGCCCATATTAGCAATAAGTGCAGTAATCCAATTGTGGCAAAGCATTGCCTCTGCAGCCCACAGCCTAGCAAGAAAAACATGTTTCTTTTCGTAGCAGCTGGGGAGGAGACCCCCAGACAAGAAGTTTTTGTTCCTGATTCTCCCAACTCTCCCACCATTCAAAAGCAAGGCCACATCTAGTCTCTGACCTGTTTGTCACTCCCCCTACCCCACCAAGCTGTTGTGAACATCTCCTGTCCTAGTCAGTTAAGGGTCTCTAATTAGTGACATAATAGTTAGGCAATGAATGAACCAAACCTGCATCATAATGAAGGATAAACATTGTTAGTGAGTCACTCTCCAGCAGGGATCTAGCCCTGCTGGAGTGGTTTTTCCCCAGCAAGCTGCAGCTGGTTGTAACTGGGGTGTATCTTTTATATGTTCTGCCTCAAGGGCAAATTGCTTCAAACAGGACTTTGCTGCATGGCTAGAGAAAACAATCGTTTGCAGTTTTGTTTGCAGTTTTCATTTGAAAGAGATGAGTCTAAAATATCCTTCTCTGACTGAAGCAAAGTAGTACCTTCAAGGTCAATCCCTTTCTTGCAGGGGCCATTTTCAAAGGAATTGCTGGATTTGTTCATGCAGGGCACTCACTGAAGGGGATGTGTCTGTGCCCCGGGCTGAAGGCAGCTGCGTGCCCACAGAGCGAGCAGGGAGTGGTGACAGGCACTCCCATGTCACCCACCACAGTCCATTTTGCCATTTCTAGTGGAAGGCACAATGTATATTAACACCTCTCTGATTGCTGGATAAAGCTTTTCTAGGGTGAGGCTCAAACCAGTAACACTGCACAAAATTGACTTGGGTTAGTGGTTTACCTCAAAAAATGGAGGAAATAATTTAGCTCTTTAAGCAGAAGATTACCACAGCCATAGTGGTTTTGCAGCAGCATGGATTTGATGGATATTGCTTGGATATGGAGAAAAGGGAAAGTCCTGTGGCAGAACTTACGGATTTTCCATAATGGCCTTCAGTGGGCAGCAGTTGTTGCTGGGTTGTGAGGATGCCAACATCCACAACCAGAGCATCCCAGTAGCAACTGCAAGGAAATCAGCATCTTACCCACCTGCATGTTTTTTCAGCAGATTTATTTATAGCCTGAAGCTATCATCCAAAAATTCCTACCATCCAAGATGCAATTTGGATGAGATCGGTCAGGTTTGGTGCTCTGGGGGTCGCACTGGACACCACCACAGAGGGTGGAGGGGCTGCATGGCAGCGAGACACAGTGGGTAGAAAGCAAAACTCTGCCCTGTTTCCCACTTTGGGAGCCTCACTTGAGCAATAAGCAGATGCCTACCAGTCCTGGCAGACCACCACCACACTGTGGATTTTGGGTGTGTGAGAGCCTGCAGGTCAGGGAGAAATGGGACTCACAACAGACGTCTTTGTCTCGGTGAATTTCATTTAGTTTACTTCTCCTCTAGTTAGCAGAGAGACAATTTCCTCTGTGGAGAGATGCAAAGCAGCTAAGTTAGGTGCTCACTCTGAACCTTCCTGTAAAGTGTGCCTTTTTTCTTCATTAAGCTTGAGGAAACTAATCTCACAGGGTTTTCTGGCTCCTATTTACATCCCTAGTATCACCTGAGTTTCAGGTTGTACATACTTAATGTATCCTCTTGCATGTTCTCTAGGAGCAGGCTGGAATTTCTTGGGTTTTGAAAGGTTTTACTGTGTTTTCACTTAAAAAAAGTCGAGTGTTGCCTAAATCAAAGGGCCTCTAGACACAAAGGAAATAAACTTCCAGATAAAGCTGTGAGGAGACAAGGATTGTGCTCCACATTGGCATGGAAACCCACCAATTACAGGGTTTGTAAATAATGTGGAAGTAGATTATGGCACTTTTAATGCCTGATGATAGTGTTTTAGAGAGGCTGTGACAAAAGGCTCTCCCTTTATGAGTCCATACAATTTTCACACACATGGCTGGCCCTGGAAACGGGATCTCTACACAGAGGGTGGAGAGAAGGGCCTCATACCATTGGCAACACAGAGTAAAACATACTAGTAAGCCTATAATCTCCTTAGGTATCTCTCCATCTTCAGGACATACATTTAAGCCTGGTCAGGCCTAGTTACATATAGCAAGGAAATGGCTGAATCATCCCTAGAAACCTGCAAGGGAAGACCTGAAGGAGGAAGTAAACCATTGCAGCAGCCCTAACACACACAGGAGAAAGGATCTCCAGATACCTGCTGCATGCAGAGTGAAGGTCCACCACCAGTGTTAGAGAACAGCACCTCTGAAAGACTCTTGGGTCTGGCAGAGTAAGAAAAGACAACAGCTGCCATATAGGGAGAGCAGCAAGAGCTCACTGGGGCTTCAGGGACCCTCAGTGATTGAGGAAGGAGAGCATGCTTACAGTCCAGGTAGGCAGAGACACAGAAAGAAGATCCCATGGCTGTACACGGCGTAAACACTGCTGAGATTTTGTCTGTCTGTCACTGAAAACCTCTGTAGAACAATGAAAAACTGAGACATTTAGTCAAAAGAAAATTACCTCCAAAAGGTAGGCAGGACATGTAAGGTATGTTTCCCACATAACTGTGACAGGAGTACCAGCTCCTGTCACAGTTGGTTCTCATCTGGACCAAAAGTGCTCTAGTATTTTGCAGGAGGAAAAAAAAAGGAATTTCCAAGGAAGTGAGAAGGTTCTTTACAAATCCCTCTGGAACAAACATTATCTGTGGTGAAAAGGTGGTGAAAAGGATCCATATGTGGTGAAAAGGATCCTAGCTTGTCCACCCCTGCTGTATCATCTACTCTACTCTAAAAATAGCCTTCCATCACTGAAAGAACTCCACTTCTGTTCTCAATCCATGTATTTTTCCTGCCTTAAATTTGTGCAGTGCTGTCACCTGTGTCAGATGTGCAGGCAGAGTGAAATAGCCATCTGTACTGACTGGCAGAGGGAATTAACTCAAACAAAAAATGCTGCCTCACAGTGAGCAGGACACCGTGTTCTTCTCAGATTTCCCTTTTGGTCTTGAGTTAAGCTGGGTAACTTTTCTGCTTACCCATCTTACCAAGTTTTGCAGGCACAAAAATATTTGCTCTGTCAGAGCAGAGAGCAGCCACTGTTTGCCACAGCCTCAATTCATTGAAAATGTTTTCTTGTGTCTTCATATTCTCATCTCCTTCGGCTAAACTCCATCACAATAAGCCTTTGTAATGCAAACACCTTAGTGTGACATGTTAGGATCTGTTCAGATCCTAACATGAGCCAATTTAGACAGAAAGCATGCTTGTAACTGTGTAATTGAGCTGCACTGATATGCATGTGCCAGGGAACACAAATGTCTTCTAAACTCTCAATGGTTTCACATTCATGGTATTTTTCCAGATGGATTGTAGCTGAAACTGTATCTTTAATGTCCTTAAGACACAGCACAGCAATCCATAAACTTATTGAGCTCCACAGAGCATTGGGTGGAAAAGCATTTGCTGTGCCAGATTTCTCCACTAAGTATTTCTCCTGACAGTGGCACGTTGAAAAAACATGTAACTGTGAGATCTGATAGTTACAGTGCTTTCGGAAAGAAAGAACAGTGCCACGAGCAAAGGTTAACCTACAGTGATTGATTTACTTAAGTTTTAAGCAGTCACGCTGAACCTTTGGATAAATGTTTATTTAACATTGAAAATGTGTTGTTCATTTTCATGACACAACAAACAAAGTCTCTGTATTTGCTGGGACATAGCAAGGTTAGCTAAGTTCTCTGCCTTCAAAAACAGAGCCCTAGTACTAGGGAAGAATATGAAAACCTACTTTTCCATTTAGTGGGATAACACTTCATGTTAGTCTCCCATTTATGGGTTTGTTTGAGAAGCTGAGGAAAGGGATTGTTCCAAACAAGATGAGAGATACAAAAATGTATTCTGCAGCAAAGTATAGTACTGGCCAGTACAGGCCTGGTCTAACACCCCTTAATCCCCTTTTTGGTTGAATGTCAATGTAATTCATCAAAGTGTTAATTTTGGAAGGGGGAGGTTTGAACATTATCCATGTCCCTTCTACCTCTGTCTGTCCAATCTCCAGGCTGGGCAACCAAGATGTTCCCCTTGATTCCATCAACAGGAGAAGGTGCTCAGCACCTTCACACACCAAGGATGCAGCAGAAACAGCCTGTCAGAAGGATCAGAGTGTGTCCTGTGCAGTGAAGGCACCTGGGAGCATTGAGCAGCTCCTCAGTGTTGACTTGCTATGGAATGGGAAGTTCTATGGCACTGGATAACAGAGGCAGTGAATTTAATGCTGCTAGAGTTGCCATTGAGTGCTTCAGGTATCTCCATGGCTTTTTGGTGCTATTTGTTTGTTTGTTTGTTTGTTTGTTTGTTTTAAGGTGAAGAAAAGACTTGTCAAGGTAGAATGACATACAGCTGTCAGGGGACAGGCAATGTCAGTGCTGCTGACACTTGTTAGGATGAATATTAAAGCATCTAGCAGCCCAGAAAAATTTTAGGAACGTGATCTAGGGCACTGAAAGACCATTTTCCAGGATAAGTGGGGCCAGACTCCCTCATGAAGTCAGATACAATCTAGCTTGGGTACATGTTGTAGTGCAGACTATGAAGTATTCCTTTGACTTCACACTTTCATCATCTCCTTCAGGATGGCTGGAAACTGTCTCTGAAAAAAACCATCATGCCTGGGAAATTAGAAATCTTACTCTCCCCTGGCTGCTAGAAAATTGCAAGGCTATTTGTAATGCTGAAGGGGAAAGCAGGACAGTTTTCTTCCCCAGCAGTGTGTTCTCCTTCTGTTTTTTTGTTGTCCAAGTTCTTTAGTTTGAGATTAGCTGGGAAGGAAGGATAGGTGTCAGGACTGGATCCTGATTCTTGTCCAGCAGGAAAATTCCTACAGGAGAATTATGGAGCAAGAGGATCACACACAAGGCCCCAGAGTTGGCGTGTGATTGCACTGGATCCAAATGCTCCCTCCTCAAATTTTTTTTGTCTTTGCTTATGGGGACTAACCCAAATAGCTGCAGTTGTTGCCTCTTTGGAAAAAGTCAGCCTCTTACAGCACTGCTTTTAAATCCAGGGTTGATGGGTAGCCTAGTTTCAAAAGATGCGTGAAAAAAAAAGAAGAAAATTCTTTCAACTTGACTTTACCTTAGGAGGCCTGTACTTCCCTTGGAAGTTGTCTTGAGTTCTCCACATCAATAAAAAATGTTGAAAAATCAAAGTTCTTGAGAGATTTACTGTAACATTCTGATAGCCGGTGGTTTTGTTTCTGTTCTTCTAGAGTCCTCTTCTGAGGGAAAAAGAGTAAAAAAGTAACCTAAATTAAGATATCTGCAATAAATCCAGTAAATCCTTTTTAACTTTATATAAGACCCATATTTCCATTTAGGCCATTTTACATTCATTAGAGTCTACATGGGATTTACTCAATGACTAAGTAGAGAAGAGCACAGAAAGTCCCTCCAGGCCTTAGTCTGAAGTTCTTATTTGGGCAAAACTCCAGTGACGTCAATGAGTCATTTCACCATGTAAGGATTTCAGTAGTGGGCCCTATCAGATTCAATACAACTTTGCCCAAGATTTTACTCTATGAAATTATATTAATCTCAGACCCTGGATCTTCTGACTACAACTAAGGTGCAGAACACTGCCAGTTTAAAAGCATAATCATATAAAACCTTATTGGACCTGTATAATGCATGCTTGTCTTAGTGTGGTACCAAACTGGCTGCCAAAATATTCATGGTTTTGGCCAAGTGTCATCTTTAATAAGAACGTGACAATTATGGTGAATTTGGACTAAGTCACCATTAATTATGAATATCTCATACTCCAGTTATATAACAACAGCTATGACTCCTTTATTTTTTAATTTATTCAACTCTATAGGTAATTTGGAGTGGTCTGGACCATTGTTTTTCTTTTAAAGCTTGTGAGCTTGGAGTTTCAAGAGGAAAGGGAGAAGATGAGTTACCCTAATGTGATCTCTTCAATGTCAGAGAACTGCATTCTTCAAACTGCAACAGGATTTTATAGAAAACCTGTCCAAATAAAGGTAGGGACATTGAATCCTTTGAGGAAGGAGAGGGATTGGGTAGAGACGAGCCTGCCTTTTATGAGTGTGTGATCTCTCTAGTGGAGGGAACATTGTCAGTGATTCATAAGCTGTTCTTCAGGTAAAAAAGCAGTAAGGAAGAAGAATATGTTTCAGTGGTCAGTCAGACAGATCATCAGTCTTTCCATAATCCAAGATGTATAGAGGAATCTGGCTTAAAGGTTAGGTCTAGAGAGACTTTGTTTTTGTTTCCCTTCTGATTTTTAATAGATACTCATTTTCACACACTTATTTAATCTTTCTACCATATCCCTATCCTTGGTCCAAAGTTCCAGAGGAAAAAAATAGCGTTTTTCAATGTGCAAAAACTCACATTAGCATGGAAGAGAAAAACAAACTGCAAAGCCCAGGTGGCCTAAAAGTGAATATTTAAAGCAAATTTTTCTGGGCACAAACCTCAGTGATTGGATGCATCCTGCGGAAACTATTTTTTAGCAGTCTGGTCGCACTGGCATGTAGGTCCAAAACTGTATCCTCTGAGATATTTTCTGTATGAAAAATTAAATGTGCCTGATTTTTTTCTTGGGAGTTTCAATTATTTAAATGAAACCCTATCACCCAAAATTCTGGCAATCTGTAGCAAGGCAGGAAACAAAAACCTTGCAAATCAAATAGGAAAATACATTCCTTCTAAATCCCAGCTAAACTCCAGTGTTTACTGGCTAAAGTCTTGGAAACATTCCTTTAGGGAAGATAAATCTCTGGGGCTTGTGACTTGTCCTCATCAATGCTGTAACACGATGAGAGCATGGCAAGGTAATAAGCAGAGGTATGCTAATACAATGGTTAAATAATGCCTGACATTCCCAAGGACTCTTGCGCAGGAGTCTTCCTTCCACTGAAAGCGCAGGTTGGGCTGATGGACGAGAGCACTGCTGTGTCTTCCTCAGCCCTATTCACTACCAAGCCACAGAGAATACTTCATACCTGAGAAGCCTTCAGAAGGTTGCCTGATCCGACACCCCCAGCCAAAGCTGGGCCAGTCTTGAGATAAGATGACATTTAGGTCAGCACCATTGAGGGTGTGAGCTTCAATCAAAGTCAGTGAGGGAGCCCTTGATCCGAAATCTGATCTGGCTGCCAAGAGGGTCTCCTGAAAAGCATTTTAATCAGTGCAGAGGCTCACATTGACTTCCGTGGGAGCTAGGTCAGACATCAGTTCAGTGAGACTGCCTGCCACAGTCAAATCACGGGATAATACAACTGAGCTTTTGTTGGCAGCATTCAAGGCGCCAGATTGTGTTCTCTCCTGTACTGGTGTCTATCCAAAATAACTCCATTCACGTCACTACAGCAATTCCCTACTTGTTCCTGTGTAATTAAGAGAAGGATCTTTCCCACTAGGTTGGTGAAATCACTCAGCATTAAGGGTAGAGATAATCTGTTCATGTTCATCACTGTCAGCATGAAAAGATTTAGGATCCTCTGCAAGACTGAACTTTTTTTTATGGGCTTCCATGTTGAAGTCGTAAAAACATAAAGGTTGCTAATAAGGACTTTTCAAAAATTAACCTCACCTGGCTCTGCATTTCGACCCAGTTTGGGAATACCAAATTTTCATAGCCTGTCTCAATAACTGACACATATTGACTATGTGGGTCCTGACATCTCCTGGGAGCTGTACTGCAACAAAGATTTGAGCCTGAGCCCAGCTCTGACTGATGTAGTAAGTACTGGAGACAGAGCAGAAGAGGTCTGTCCTTCCCATGTCTCCCATTACAGGTTTTATTCCTGTGATATCATGTAGTGGATCTTGTAAGCCAGAAGAAAATAATTTACAAGCTTTAAAATCAGAAACTTCTGAGCAAATCCAGAATCACAAGCAGAGCTAACAGTATCATAGCTAATGAATCCACTGTGACATAGGTCCCTGAGGAAATTTTTCCCTGTGACATTTTTCCCTGAGGAAAAATCTCAGAGGAATAGGGAAGAGAAGAGAGCTGGAAATGTCAGAGGAAAATTTGGAGAAATAAGAAAAAGGCAAAAATCCATTAGAATTTGATGCCAGATTTCTCTACATACTACTAGTAGAGTAGTATGTAGTAAATACTACTACATGTGCTATGAGTTTAGCATCATTGCTGCTATGGATGATGAAAATGCTGAGCATTTTTGGCAGCACAAAATTTCAAAGAAATGCCTCTTTAAAAGAATTCAATCAACCAAGAGAAGTTGCATGGTGTTGTGGTTTAACTACAGCCAGCAACCAGGCACCACACAGACCCTTGCTCAAAAACATAGCCCCACAACAGCCACTGTGAAGAAAATCAGCTCGACCACCACTGAAACCAGCACACATGGATACAAATCTTCATTTGCAATACAGGAGAAACCTCTGTTATAATCTATAGACTAGATTATTTTGACAGTGAATTTTTGTCAGAAATGAAAATATAGAATAAGCAAGGATAGACGGTATGATCCAAAAGCACAACTGTGGCTGCAGCAGTGGGAGAGATGCTCAAGAACAGAGCAATCACATCATCCCTGACTGTGACCCAACTCACCCAGACCTCACCTGGGCAGTCAGAGGTAAGCTAAACAGGAGTCCCTGGGGTGTGAACAGTGTTACAGTGTTAATGCAGGGACAAGTGGCTTCATTCGTGGTGATCCATGTTTCTCCATGCAGTAATGGACATAACAAGATTGCTCTTGGATCTGATGTTTAACTTTGTGAATATCCCTTTCCTCCTGATTAGGAGGAGCATCTCAGTGTAGGGATGCTTATAAATATCAACATACAGAGGATCCTGTAAACAAAATGCACAGGAAAGTTGTGTTCCTTAATATTTCATGAGCACTGTGTAAGCATCAGCTGTAAATTGATGCCAGAAGCTGAGCCTTTGTAAAACTCTTCTTTTTAGGACATATGCACCAGGTGGTTACATTTCACCTGGGTCACAAGGCAGTAAATACCCTACTTAACACAAGTCACAGCCAGTGTCTCAAGATTTGAGGTGATTTTTTATCTTGCTATTTGTTTTACATCAGGGCCAAATTCTTGTTAAAATGTTCCTAAGACATCATGTGTTGGTATAATCCTATGATTGCTTGGACCACTCCTTAAAACATGAAAACTGGCTAATAATCCATAATTTAAACTAAAATTTCTTATGTGTGAAACAAAAAAGACTGGGCACCAGCAGAAGAATAAACCTGCCATTCATTGTGTGAATTATTTTCCAATCCAAGATCTAAAGCATTTAACTGGTTAAGCCTTGAAGTAGGTCTGTGATGTGCATAAGAGTGTAATAAGTGCCTTCTAATTTTTCAGGATCAAACTACTTTGGTCCTGGTTTTCAAACATTCTGTCCAGCTGAAAAATATTCAAGTTCACCTGGAGTTTCAAAGACTGGCAAAAAGTCAGGCTTAGGGCTTTGGCAGTAAGAGGCAAAATAATGACCACTTATTTGAACCCTCTTATACTTGACTAATTTGAGATGACAGGAGAGGCCAGTGGCAGAACCTGGGTGAGCAGATTTCATAATCTTATGATGCAATACTTTTCTCACATAGTGCATCTACTTCCTTACTGAGGTTTTAGGGTTGTATCATAGCTTTGCTGATCAATTGGTCAGCAACATTTTTATTTAAAAGAACACAGTCATTCTCTACCCTTTAATCATTGAATCAGACTGTTGAAACTTCATCTTTCCAGCTAGCATAATCGAGTAAGGATTCAAACACACAATTTCCATCTCTCTTTGACTTCTTCCACATACTCTGGCTCAGATATTAGAGCTCTTCTGGAAGCTTCTTAGGTTTCAGGCACATGTATGAGGTTGTCCTTGCTTTGTTGGTTTTAGCGTTATAATGACCCTTTAACTTGGAATTTATTTCACATTACAGTAAAAGAGTGCTTAAAAAACCTGTGGAGGAGAGATGCTCTTTATTTAACTCTTTACAGATGTCACATTAGTCATAATAGGTAAAGAATGTATCTCCTGGCTTTACTCTGAATTGTAGCAAATGGCATTGACCCACGTCCTCATAAATTAGGATGTAAGTGGAAACTTATACAACTACACCTTACAAATGTAATGAAAATCAGACCCCTGACATGTAACAACTCTATATATCCTCTGTGATAGCCTTTTGCGCCTCTCAATTATGGGCATAGTGATCAAATTACACCAAAATTTTCAGTGAGGGTTAGGCTTATCTAGTTATTTGTAAATAAGAAGATTTGCTTTTCACACTTTAGTACAATTTTATCCATGTCTGAATTGTATACTCTGCTTACTCTGCTTACACTGTCTTAATGGCCAAACAATTATCCTCAGAAGTACTGTGCTGTCATGTGACTTTTTTATTGCATCATTGAGGGCTTGAATCTACACCTCTGAATTTAAAAACCGTGTTATTACCATAGCACTACCACAGAAAATGTTCACAGCTCATGTCTTGGAGGCTTTTTGCTTTCCCACATCAAAGAACTCATATAAAATACATGATTCTCTATCAGTAAGCCTTCTATCTATTTTCTGGAATAAGTATGATTCAGAACTATCTGCTTTGCAGGGAGGATGAAGATAAAACTAAAGCAGCAGAGCTTTCTCTCACGTTTCTTCAGTGCCATGACACAACTTGCCTGGCATATGCTGTCTACTCATTCCCTACCTGCCCTAAAGTAGCAGAAACCATCTGCAGTTTTCCCTGCAGCTGGACATTATGTGATCCTTCATTCCACACAGCCTGCTCCAGGCCAAGGCTATTGTCAGTCCCTGCATCTGCAAGGGAGAAGGTGGCCCCAAGAGAGAGGCTGATTTGACTCCCAGCTTCTGTGTAACCCATGTTTTGTGGTTTTGAGGAGTTTAGTGGAGAGGGATCAGCTCTGCTTTCCTCATGCAACCTACTCAACAGAGTACTATGGTGAACCAAACCAGTGCAAGAGTTTAGGAAGGATGGACAAATTGCTTGTCCCAGAGTTTCCTTATTAATCAGACAATACTGAAAAAACCACTGTTTGCTCTGTTTGCTGTACAGCTCAGAGCATTTCCTAACAGGTGAGACTAAATCCAGTCAATACCTATTCTGTAAATACCTATTCTGACAGTGCTTGGATCCCATGCTGCCAAAGGATCCGTTTACCAAATTGATTGTCCTGGCAGTTGAGGAGAGAATTACCAATGCTTTCAATGATTAGTTTCTCTTCCTGTTTAGTGTCCAGTTACACTCAGAGCATAAAGTTTCCTCAGCAGCAATTTGACTACCTACATATATTCCAGTACTGCCCTTAATATTTGGCATGTGTTTCGCTGCAGGAGCTTGGTTCTGCTGTAAGTGGAAGACACCAAATGTTAGCTCAGATTAAAGCCCACTGAAGCCAGGGAGCAGACATCAGTCTTGAATTTGGCCTACGGTCTGTGGTACTAAGGAAGAGGGCCACAAAACAAATTGTTGATATATGTGCTTGCTAAATGGTATTTTCACCTCAAAGCATGCTTGAATCTGAGAAGAATGCAACTATTTCAGCTTTCTTGGATGATATGCCAATGGTACAGCCTGCAGCTAATATGGATCATATCTTTCTTTTAGTTATTCCAGCACAATTTTATTGATTCAATGTGTTCAGTGTCTCTCCTATCATGTTCATTAAGAAGAAATATCACAGATTCTAGATGATAGCTTTTTGAACTAAATCCTTAGCAGTGGAAAACTAGGATAAACTGCCTGAATACCCAAGTTAACCTATAAACTGCAGATCTTGCTGTGTACCTGCAGTGTCTTGCTATCTGTTTGTAGTTATGCTATTGTAGCTTGAGAACAGTAACCATGAGAAGAAAATTGACGTTACTCTTTGCTCAACCACATGGCACAAAACTCACTCTGTCATGTTTTAGGTGATCAAAAATGGACAAGGCTGAGCAGATGTTTACTTTGTACAGCAGTAAGAGGGAAAAACAAAATTGCATTGCTTAATAACTGTATTATACAAAATATGTACACTGTATAAAAACACACATGCAAAGTAATAAATTAATTGCAGATGGAGTACAGTAAGCTCAGCCTCCTGAGAGTTAGACAGTAATACACAACAACAACACCACAGTCTCCAGGCCATGAATCCACCACCCACATCCAACACAACTCAGGGCTTTTTAAATAATTATGCCAAATTGTAATGCAAACAGTGTACAGAAGGAGGAACAAAGAAAATAATTGACGTGTCTACCCTAAGGCTCTTCCAAAGATTAGAGAGAAAAGCCTCAGGACTGGCATGTTATTTGCTTTGTTCTTTATCTTTTTACTGATTATTTGCATCAATTTTGGCACTGGATGATTTAGAGCGCCCTTAGTTTTGATGGATGCAGGTGGTGGCGTGTGCATGGACCCTTAGTAAATAATATTACCAATGTGGGTTGCTTGAAGTGGCTCTGCTATCAAGGGTTCTGTCTTAATTTGAAAATACATCTATGTGATTAAATAATGTCTTAGAGCTAGATTCATTTGTCTTCTTTGATTTTCATGGCGTTCTAATTAAAACTCCAAATACATAATTATATGAACCAGAACAGTGAGCAACTTGCTTTCCCTCATTACAACTTAATGCATGGTGGAGATGCAGGGAGGAAATAAATTCACACACAGGAGCACTGCAGGAGACTGTGGGTTTACCGATAGCAGTTGAGTACCACAGTAATGAAAACCCCCAGATGTGCAGTTTGGGAGTATCTGCACCTGTTCTGGTCACAGAGGAGCAGGGACGTCACCATCACAGTCACAACAGCTGTTGCCTATGGAAAAAGGGGTAGTTTATGGGGTAAGTCTATAAGAAGTTTTAAGAGAAATGTAAATAGTGGTCAGGCTGCTTCCTGAAAAGTACTGAGAGGAGGAAAAAAATAGTAGCAATTACCAGAAATGTGAAGGGCTTCAGAGGAAAGTTTGAAGGCACTGGCTGAGTGATGGTATGAGGAAAGATGTGCATAAATATTTGCAAGGGCTTAACACAGTGGAGAGTGGAATTACTTATCTAGGAACAACAGGATGAGCATGATAAAGTAGCCCTGTAAATGTGATACAGAGCAGTGCTGCAAGGTGGAATGTATTGCTATATTGTTCAGCAAAAACAGGCACCAGAAAAAAGAGCTGCTCCTGGAACATGGTGTTTGGCTTGATTAGGACGAATTTCACCATGTCCTAGTGAGGAAGGGGAGTTGCAAGAGGGAACAACAGTTGCAGCTTCAAAATTCCCCAATATACCTATCACGTCTCATCAGAAAGACCACCCAGGAAAACCACAGCACTGGAAACCTCAGAGACTCACTGCATTCTATCTTGCAGGGTTTTCCCACGTACTGTGGGGGATCGTGTCCTGTATACTCACCTGAAATGCCCTCAATTTTCTCTTGAATAGCAGTAGAGAATAAAGAGCATGCTAGTGTACAGAGGCAAGAGAAAGGGTAATGTGAAGAAGCATAGGAAATGCTTTGAGTCCTATTTCCTACAGAGTATGTACAGTTTTAAGGTCTTTCCAGACATGGAAAGAGATGGCAGAGGAGAATAAGAAGAGAGCAAAAGAAAGGAAAAGATGCCCATACATCCCATATCATAATCCCTGAAAGAACAGGGATTTTTTTTTTGTCTTAATGGGTGAAGGATTCCTTATTCTGCATGTATCTTTCAAAAAGATATGGGTATGTCAAACTAAGGTGTTATACTGTTAATTTACTTTCTCCAGAGAGAAAGATTAAATTAAACCCCAAAGAAAAACAACAACAACAGCAAACCAACCAAAAACCAAAACAGTTCTGTATAACAGGGATTATAGAAACTGAATCCAGAATGCTTACACTCTTTCAGCCTATTAATTCAAAACCTTTAAATCTAAGAGTGTTGATGGAGATACTTCTCACTTACACCCTATATACATCTGGAACCAAAAATGTCAGGAGAAAGACAAATATTTATCTCTATCACCAGTTGATAAAGAGGGGAAAAAGAAGTATGGGACAATGGGCCACAGTGCCTTCCAGGGACTGCTTTGTACTTTCCACAGGCATCAGCAGCAGTGTCTTGAGGCATTGTGCAAATGCAGCCATTGTGATGACACACACGGTCCTTTATGTGATTCAAAGGGATGAGATTGACATGAACATTTTTGCTCCTCAGTATGGTGATGAAAGCTCCTGCCTACAATAATGATCCACTGATTTCTTAAGGAATGTTCTAAGGATGAGAAAAATGCAAAAGACGTTTATAAATTATACAAAATCTTATTAAAGGCTTCTGGGGTTTTTTTCTCTTACATTATTTTCTTTGAAAGATAGGGTTTCTTTTTAGAGGTACCTCTTAATGGGAAACTGCTCAATACCTCATCCTCTTTCTCATTCAGGTCATTGGAATGAGTCATTCTCAACGCAGCTCTCCTTCCTTCCTTGTTCCTGAGCCATTCAGAAATGCTGCTGTTTCTGTCTTCTCTGTATTGTCTTATCCAGGGTGACCCTTTGTATCTAAGAGCCTTCCAACCATTAAAAATAGGCTTCCTTTTTCCTCTCTTTCCCTCTCTTCATTTTAAGACCACCAGTTGGTGTCTTTCTTCATTTTGACTTCAACATTTGAAAGGACAGGATTTAGCTTTTTGACTATCTGTCTTGAGCTGAGAGCCTGGCTCTGCTGAACTCCATTTAGTGGTGTCACTCTGGTATTTTCCTTGTAATCATAGAATCATTGCAGAATTAGAATGGTTTGGGTTGGAAGGCACCTTAAATATCATCTAGTTCCAACCCCCTGCCATGGGCAGGGACACCAGATCAAGTTGCTCAGAGCCCCATCCAACCTGGCTTTGAACACTTCAGCTTCTGCTCCTCACACCAGCCACAAACCCCCTTGAAGTCAGCATGGCAACCCACTCATGTCCAGGAAGACCTAGCCCAGCTCTCAGCCAATATTGCACCTTTTCCACTGGCTGTGTTTTACTGGGTTGGGAGAGAGGAGAAGGGTGACAGAATTAAGGTCCTGGTATGCCTCCCACTGCTATAAATACCATTCAGTGCAACACAGAGCAGTTTTGACTTTATTTCAGTCTTTTTCATAAGGCGCAAAAGTATGAGATCACAGCTATTTTGTATGAAAGTCTGGCCTGAGAGGTGAACTTTGCTGTTAGCAATATTAGCATTCAGCTTCCTTCTACTTTTATCTCATCCACTAGTGAATTAACCTAGTAGGGAAGTGTATAAGAAAAATAAATTCAGGCTCAATTCCTCTGCTGGTACAAACTGATATTATTCATAGCAGTTAACATCAGTAAAGGTCAACCTCTTTTGGTAAAACTTTAATGCTTGATCTCAGTTTCTTTCTTCTTTTTTTTTTTTTTTTTCCCCTGAAGGCCTCCCTTCAAAATGCAGTTGCTGAGATCATATTCTTTGCCTATCAATCGCCCACTGTCAGTTCCTCCTGTCCTCTTTGATTCACTCTTCGGACTCCCTTGGCTTCAGGACGTGAAGGTCAGGCTTTTTGTATCCAGTTTGAATGCTCTCCACAGGCTGATCTTTCTGCCTACCTGCCCTTATAAAGCCTTCACTGTCAGAGGGTGCCTGAATTCCCACCCTTTATGAATAGAAGCAAGCAGAAGAACCCATTGCCCTCTACTTTTTGGGGTCCTCCAAATGAACAATGAACCAAGTCAAATTAACCAACCAAACCAAATCTCAAACCCAACAGGTCACCAAGCAACCTGCAGGATTTCCACAAGGGTTCATTGTGGTCTGTGAACCTGAAACTATTTCTAAGCATGAAATATGCTGAAAAACCAGACCTATGGCAAAACTGGCCTAGGAGAGTTCAATACAGTGCAGAGCAATCTTGATGACGTATGGCAGAAATGACAGTGAACTATCCATTTTCAGCAGATTTTCCCTTTTTCTTCCTGAAAATTAAAGCAAAATTCAGAAGATTTTTGCACAAGCTCATGCAAACCAGAACCAGGAGACAAGCTTTACTGTGCCCACAGACACCGTGCCAGCAGGAGCTGCAGATGCCCCAGCACAAACTCCTCATGCTTGCCTGTGTCCTAGGAAGGACACCAGGCTGTGTTTGAAGGGCAGAGCTGGGCAATCCCCTTTAAGTGCCAAAGAACAGAGGTCCAGGATATCCATAGCATGCTGTGGAAGCTCACCTTTGTAAAGCTTCATCTGCCCCTGCTCTCTAGCCTTAAGCCTGAGGCAATGGTGCTGCCAGCTGCGTGTGCCTGGCTCCTGGCTGGGCCACAGGCCTGATTTCTCATTACATGGAAATCAGGAGATTGGGATAGACTAGGGGAAGGAGGGGAGGAGGGGAGGAGGGAAGAACATGGCCCAGCCAGTTCTTAGCCCTACACAGGTTTTAGTCTAATATCCATACCACTAGACTTTCTTTCCTTCTAGATGAAGGTCATAGATTTAGAGCAATGAATGATTTGTTAAAACCTCTTGTGAATGAGTCAGCTCAAATCTGTTCTCTTTTCCGTTCTGTCTGCTTCTTGCAAAGGCTCTGGCCTTGTTAATTGCCAGAGTTTTCCCCCTGCCCTCACTTGATTATAGATCATTTAACAAGCATGGAGAAAAATGTCATTTAGTTACCCTTTAGACTCTAGCCGGAAAGTGACAATAAATTTAAAGCAGAGTTTTGGGATAAAGAAAAAGCTATTTCTGAAGAATGACAGTATGTGTTAAGCATAAATCTTGAAGCTTAGCAGCTGAATTCTGAACCCATGCAATATTACACTGCCCTGTGTCATTAGCAAGCTGCCAAAATGACAGCACACTGGATTATCTCCTTCATAATGTAGTCTGTTCAGCACAAAATAAATGACTGCTGACTTTTAACAATGTGCAGCACCATTAGAGTGAAACTGTGTTGTGACCAGAGGCAATCCTACATGGAATTACCTTGGAAAATGAAGCTGCAATTAATCTTTTCTAGCTACATGTTACCCGAGGTTCTTCTTATCAAAACCATCTAATGAAGCACTGCATTATTTCCAGTCTCATACAAGCCTAACTCCCTTGATGTTACTGGAGTAATAACACTATTGACTTGGAGCAGTACCAGAGGAAAGCAAGGCATATTCCCCACATATTGCCTAGCACAACCACATCATCATGGTTTCTCTCACTCAAACGGTGTCTCCAGCACACTTTCTAATCACCACCTTCCAGGAGAAATTCAAAGTTTAATACTGGTGCTCTCAGACCAGAAGCTTATGCTGTAAACCAAACCAGCAAAAATACTTTGTGCCAGAGGGAAATGATGACAGATCTTTAAACAGCTACTGTCTTTTGGTTTACAAAGTCTCTGTTTTACACTGAGTCATGAAGACACTCTGTAGAGATCTGGTCTTCCAACTGATCGTGAAACTGAGCATGAAAATCCAGCTGAAGTTTTTCCAGGGCTTAGCAGAGCAGGACTCCTTTTCACTCTTTCAAGATGAAAGATTTAAGGAATTGTATTGTCAAGCCTAAGTACAACATCCTGCACACATCTCTACTGAATTTTATCCTACTTTCTCCAGTCAGTTTTCCTAAGGTGATGAGATAATTTTAAATTCCATTTCTTTCCTTGATGCACTGCAGATTTCCCAGATTTGTGTCTTCCTCAGATCAACCAAACACCATCACTACCAACCTTCAACATTACTACTACCAACCTTCAACATCACTACTGAAGACAGTGAGCTATGCTGGAGTCAGAGAAGCCTCAGCTGTTCCCCCTTCCAGCTGGGTAGTGACTGTGCCATCAAAGTGCCCCTTCAAAGCCTCATTTCTCTATCTAGTGAGAGATGGCACCAGAAATGGTGCAGATCCTCAGCAGCCCTGAAGGGGGGGGTCCCAGGTATGGGTGTTGGCTGAACCTTGGAGAGCACCTCAGTGGGAAGCTGCATGGATCACCTGGGTCTGTGAAAGAGTGGGGCAGAAGGATGGGCAGCACTGTAGCTCAGTCACTCTACCTTGTGTTGTGTCCATCTATGGGAAGCCTCCAAAATGTTGAGAGACCTGGTGTTTCTCCATGGGAACAGGCCTCGTAAGCAAGTTCTCCAAAGGCAACCACCAACTTTGGTCGCTTTACCTTTCTGAGAGAATGAAGGCAGTGTTTTTACGCAGGAGCTGGGTGTGTCATTCCAGGCAAGCCCAGGCAGGTGGGCCACGCTGCATGTTCACCTGCCTTTTTGGCCCTTCCCTGAAGGCTGAGCACACACGCACGTGGGCAGCCTGTCACAGCGTCAGCCAGGCCACAGCTGCCTCCAGATTTGGAAGGAGCAGGCTTCTGCCAACCGAGCATGTGCTTCCAGCAAGCCGGCCTCTTCAGCAAGGCAGGCGTTTTGCTAATTTTCTGTATGCGTTTACACATCTCCACATGAGCACTCAGCTTGCTTGGCTGCATCCAAACCACCAGCTCCTTGGACAAGTCACAAGGGAGAGGCTGCCCATCTCACTGCCAGTTGCGTCATCAGTCCCGACTGTGTGTGACCCCCAGAAAAGAATTCATCGTGCAGCAGAGCTGACATGATCTGAGAGGGGACACAGACACCCAGAGTCAGCCAGAGGTGCTCCTCCTAACCCTATCCCCATTTTAGAAGAAACACCTGATTACAGAAGAAAATACTCCAGATCCCAGCTCTTTATGTCTTTGACTGGAATCTGAAATAAAACCCCCAAAGAGACTCTTAGATGATCTAGATTAACATCTCTGACATTCTTATTTAAATTATAAATCCTGGAGGATTAGAGGTGTGTGTGAACAGAGCTTAGGGCAATAGGGCTTTGTCTGTGGTGTGGCACCAATAAAACAAAGAAGTCCAGATTTCAAAAGCAGTCAGGTGTTTTATTAGGAGTTAATAATAGATCCCTGTGAACAGGTAGATTTGTGGCATCTTTCTGGGTGTCAGTAAAACCA
The DNA here is from genome assembly GCA_013397555.1 of Urocynchramus pylzowi. Taxonomy (NCBI): domain Eukaryota; kingdom Metazoa; phylum Chordata; class Aves; order Passeriformes; family Fringillidae; genus Urocynchramus; species Urocynchramus pylzowi. The sequence continues at coordinate 123,263 of VZRH01000841.1, forward strand.
GGTTTTTTACAAAAGGACTGTCCTCTGTCCCTACTAAAGGGTTTTCTGCTTTGCTGAAGCTCCACAATGATAGACCAGAAGATGTCACAATACAATCCACTGAATTCAGAGGTGAGCACTGAATGTTCATCCTCATGATAATAATTGATGTGTTCCTACATTTCCTCATGCTTGGGATAGGTCCTGCATTTTGCGGTACTCGGTGGAAAATTGCAGGTAAAATGGGGGATTTTGCTAAAAAGTATGCTGTGACTCCCCTGGTTTTCCCTCGATGCAGTACTGATCATATCCATGTGCCTGAGTTTTCAGCAGAGGAATGGCTCTGTTACAGACTGAGCTGCTGAGCCAGCACCTGAATTAATGGAAATTCTTTTCACCTGTATAATTTATTTAGTAAAGCCTCATTCACATCATGACTAAGAAGATATTTTTACTTTTGCACATTTGTCCTTGATCTATTGAATATTTTTCTTCCAACTACCAGTCACCAAAAGGGCATGTGTCTTTATGTGGGTGTGCAGGACACTTTTGGCTAAATAATTGCCATGCTACCTTGATGTCATTAATTAAAAACAAACAAACAAACAAAAAAAAAAACCAATAAAAAACCCACAAAACAAAACCAAACCCCAACAACAACAAAAAACCCCAACCAACCAACCAAAAAAAACCAACCAAAACCCACAAACCCCTACCCTCCAAAAAAACCAAAAAAAAGCCCAAAAAACCCAAAAAACCAAACCAAAACAAATCAAAATATTCATTCCTCAGAAGTCTGGAGGGCCTAAAGACAGATGTGAAACCCAGCAAGATTGCATTCTAGGCTCATGAAAATGTTCTTCATGCATATTTCATACACAAGCAATTTTCCATTTCTTTTTCCCTACTCACCTCCCAGTAGTCACCCAAGAAATGCATGCTATTCAGTGAAGTAGAACCTACATCTTTTTTCATGTCAGATGCTGGTTTGATGACAAAGAGTTGGGATAATTCCTATAGACTGCAATATCCCTGAAAAGCTGAGAGGTTGAACTTCTGGAGTCTAAGCTAAGGATTTGGGGTGTTCTAACTAAAGTGCCAAGTGCCTCATGTCTACTGTGAAATAAATAGCAAGAAGAGATCTGGATCACATGCGTGGGCACACACACACACACACAAAAGAGTTGGTGAAAGTGGAAGGGCATTCCTTGGTCAGCAAAGGTCTTCACTTTAACATGACAACAAATGAAGGATCTGTGCAGGAAAAAGTGCCCCTAGAAGCTTGTACTTCAGAGATTAAATGGATATTAGTTCTCTCTTTGTACCAGGAGACTGGAGAATTGCATAATGGAGCATACTGAAGAGTTTCTGAAGAGGAAGTGAGTCAAAGTTTGTTATTTTCAGTACAGCTAGGATTGTGTTTTCTGCCACTTGTTGGGGGGGGTTGATTTACCCCGCATAGCTGTGCTACAGGAATCGCAGCCAGGATCAAGAGCAAACATCTCAGTTGCGACATCCTGGCAAGAAGCTTGTTCTAACAAGTAACTATTTTGAGAAAAGAAGAAAAAACAACAAAAGTTGGCAAAAAGAGCGGCAAAGGGCTGCATTGCATGTGGATGCTTCCTACTGCTCCCCAGACCTTGCAGACCTGGATTTGCTGTCCAGATTCCTGCTGCCTCTGCTCTGCCAAAACAACTTCTCTGAGGCTCTCCTGAACACCCACGGTCTTTCTTAACTCCGTCTCTCTGTTCTTCCCGATCCATGGTTCCCATCCAGCGGCCGGCACTCCCGTGCACTGTTCCTGCACAGTGTAGTTGCAGGCAGATCCAGTTTTCCCTGCACTGTTTGTTCCCTAATGCCTCAACATCCAGGTGCACCGAGGGGTATTGCACCACGTACCTCAGGCAACACTGCCTGCCTGTCACTACCCACAAGATCTGAAATATTCATGTATGGCTTAACTTGCCACTGCCAGGTGTCTCCTTGGGTCATTTACATCTGCACAAACATCAGGAAATACAGCAGTGGCTGTGATATAGGACCAAAAGTGAGTAGCTGTAAATTGACAAGGGCCATTTGTCACACTGCCTCAGATATTTCCTGTGTCACGGCTATTTTTATTTCTTCACAAATAAAGAGTGTAGACTTGAGTTTGCTCCTGCTCACATCAGACTTGACTCAAGGCTCTGACAAGGAGAATGACACAAGGAAACTTGCCTCAGCACAGGTTGGAAACTGTATCCTAGGTTCTGCACAGTTTTGAAATTATTACAAAATATGTTGGTGCTGGAGTACTAATCAGCATAAGAAACTAACGTGATATTAACAGTCTCTTGTAGACAGATTGTGAAAACAGACTATTATCTTGAATATTTCAGAAAGATTGTATTCTAGGTTCAGGGTTGGCTTTTCTTCTTCTTCTTTTTTTTTTTTTTTTCTTTTAATTTACTCACTTAATGCTATCTAACATCAAAGGAAATACTTTCAAGCATTATCCCGAACAAATCTCTGCAGCTGAGGCACAGCAGACGTCAGACAGTGCAAAGTGCAGTAGCCTTGAAAGTGTTTGAGCCATCTGGACCTTTGACATTAGCCTGAGGTTTGCTAAATCACCTACTTAGATGCATGGCAAAATGCTTTACACTGAAGCAGCTCTCAGTTGGTTTCCACTGGCAATTGATGGCAAAATAATTTGTGTTTGTGACACTTATATGGATAACTTTTAAAATATGAACAGGCAGGATTTGGTTAGGATTAGGGGGAGTGTACTTATGGAAGCAAAATTTAACCTTTCTCTCAAAATCTTATAGTACATTTTAAATTTAAATTGAGAGCTTTACTAATTAGCATTTGCTTTGAGATCCCTAGACTGCAGAGTAGAAATGTGAAGACAGAGAAAATCAGGATTATTGTTCCTTCATATAATAGGCTTCAGATTAAGCAAGCCAGGCATACATTGAATTGCAGTGACCTGGAGCCCTTATCTACCTCCAACAATACAGCACAGCTCTGACTAATAAAGGTTTCTCAAATTCAGGCATCAAGTACTTGTTGAGACAATGATAAAGAGGGCGCCAGGACATGCCTCAGATATACCAGGATCACTGAGTCACAGGAAGGGGTAGCAGAGTGTTAGTGACTTGGGTTTATGGTCCTGCAGTTACATTCACCTGCTCAAGAGATATTCTTCCTTTCCTCAAATGACAAGTGGCCTCTCAACAACTACTGACCATAGGAAGAAAAACATCTCAAAGCAGGAACCCAAAAGAAAAAGAGAATATTTTCACTCAGTGCTTTAGGAATTTGGCTGAAAAAAAGTTCAGTGAACACTCCCAGGACTGAAAGATATCAGATGAAAATCAGCTAGTTCTGTCTCTTACAGATAAAAGGGATTCTTCTTCCTCACCAAGGGGATTTAACAGGTCTTTAGAGATTTGCAGTCAATCGAAAATTGCTTTCTAGAACTGGCAGTTTTCTGGCAAAATACTTTATTCCAGTTAATCATTCTGTGCATTCTCTGGAAATCTGGTGTGATATCATGTCTGGCTATAGCTCTGGTTTTCTCTCTCTTGTGAAATACCGACACTGGCAACCACATCCACAGCACCAAGCAGCATCCCTGAGGGATTCATTCAGTTGCTCAGCCCAGGACCTGGCTCTCTGTCTCTTCCCTCTAGGACTCCAGTGGTTGCATGGCTGGGGGTTTTACCACTCTCCTTCCAGTTAATGGGTTATCTGCCCAGGTGGAGGGTCTGAGAATTTAAGCCTCAAGCAGATACATCAATAAAAACCTGCCTGCACCCATTTTGTTGTACCTTCAGCTGACTTTGTACTCGGTGTTTTCTCCAGTCACCCCTTTGAACTTCCTGTTGATGCCTGAAGTGTCTGCATGTCAGGCATGTTTTCCAGCCACAGTGTCGTTCTTCTTCCTGCACCTATTTTTAAACTTTCTAGCTCCTTTTGATGGTGGGCACAGCATCATTCAGTGCAGTAATGCAATGGCAAGAGGAAGACACAGGCAAATGAAGCATCTTTGTGATAAAGCTAAAGTAACTAAACCAGCCTGCAGTTCCTTTGCAGCTTTTGTTTCAGGTCTTGGCCTCTCCCAAAGTATTCTCAAGGAAACCATACCAGGTGTTGACTTGCTTATTTATGGGACAGTCCCCAAAGTCCTGGTCACTAAGGGTCCTATATTTGGGCTTACACTTGGCCCTTCAGGCAGCACAGTCATAGCATCCAGGGGATGCTCAGGGAGTAATTGTATACTCCTTGTGCAAGGAGCATACATATAATTATGTATTCCCAAAGTGTACAATGCTTGGTAATTATACACAGTAGACCCAAAAATATCATTTAACACGTGTGCTGGTTTTTAAGGCAAAAATACTGGTGAATTTACTTTGTGATTATATGGTCCTTACCACATGCACTTTCTTCCAGTATTTGATACTTACTATGTCATTAAATGGTCAGCAATTGCTTTGGAGGCAACGACTGCTTGGAAAATTATTCTCTGCAAAATGGAGCATTATTTAAAAATCATTAACATTTTTCACCACAGCATTTTTCCTAAGGAAAAATATACAAATCCTGCAATTTGACTTCAGCCTACATTCTTATGGAGATGTGTTGTGTTCCTGTTATTCTGAGAAAGCATAATGATGTGCTCTCAAACTTTTTTAATCAATGTTTCTCTCTATCCATTTTCCTCTTTAGGTCTTTCCCTCCTAAGCCAGAAATAAAAATTGCAAGTTGACTGTAATTTTAAGCCAACAATATCCCTGTTCCTCCTGAAGCCAATGGATGTGGCATAGATCCCACTGACTTCCCGTAGTCCAAGTTCTGTTTTAGGGATTCTTGCCATGTGGATGGAATAACTCCACCAAGGTCAACAGGTTTGCACAGAAAATGCCTGGGCACAATAGCAGCACTACCCATCCTAGTGGTAGGAGGATCTCTTCCAATTTCTTCTGAAGCAGGCATATCTACAAATGCCTGCACACATGCCAGAGTGGAGCTTGCCATCCACAAGCTCTCTTTATGTTTGCTAGCATGGTATGTTATTTTGTCAGATTGCTGAGCTGCAGCACAGAAACACAAATCAGCCCAACTCAGCCTGATTGAAAATTAAGGAGAATGTAGCCTGAAAAAACAAAGAGGCAACTCTAGTCAGAGTATTCTATATCAAGACTTACAGGGCTAACTGGAGTAATTTTTATGGCTCCTGATGTAAGGACTAAATTCCTATTTAGCTCTTCTGCTTTTGCTTGAGTTTTCTATTTCTTCCAAGGAGCACTGAAAATATTAAAGTGGTGATTCATAACAATATGACACCAGTTAAGTTCTGAGACTGGAATTCACTCGTTTTCAGAGGACGAACAGAATGGCTGTACATTACTGCATTGTCAAAATAAAGCTCAAAGGAGACTGTGGTAAAGCATGTACCCATTCTGGCTGCCTGCACAGGGGAGAGTTTCATCCTAGTTTGCAGATCTTTGCCAGCATGGCATTCTTCAGGACAAACTGTACCCAAAAGCATTGTGAGCATGGAAGACATGACTCTCTTTAGCTCCTGTGGTCATCGTATCCATCTGGGCAAACAGGATCTGTTAATTTATGATGGCTCCTACCACAGCTTGTTTTCAGTCCTGGTGAAAGCAATGAGTGGTTTATGGAAGCCAAGACCAGTCAGCTAAGGACAGCTTGGGTGGAAAAGAAAGATATGAACACAGCACCTGGGCTACAGAATTACTTGCTGGCTGGTAGGTGCAAACAAGTGATTTTAATAACTACAGTGCTGGACCACATGGTACAGTTCAAATGCTAAATGTCAGACTAAAAATGTTTTAGGGACTGGACTCTTTAATAATAATAATAAAGTATTTCTCCTCTGAAAGCCACATGCTTTCTTTAGCTTATTTCCTTTTGAGGAAAACCACCCTTTTTCAGATGTTTTTCAGCTGACAGATTGCTACATCGCCTGCCTTAGAAAACGGATGCATAATGCCTGTGCCTGCCTGTGTCAGAAGAGTGAGTTTGAAAGTAGCTGTCCCCACAAGAAAGACCTTCTGATCATATGACAATGCAAAGATATTTCAGGGGTTTGAAGCAACTATACCCCTCAGGCATCTTTGTTCAGGTCCAAGTAATATCATAATCATTGTTTCCTGGAACCTCTATTTTAATTGCTTGGGACAATTTTTTTTTTTTTTTGGGAACCCAGTATGGCCACAGAATGACTGCCCTCAAATGCTTGTTACCAGCTGAGATAAAGCCTAGGGTTTGGGGCACCTGTATTTTATAATACTACTAAAAATACTATGTGAGCCTTTGGGTTTCAGCCTTTCCCAGGTCATAACATCCTGATTCTCTCTGCTCTCCCACAGAGAACAAAGTCTACCCCTGTTTAACCAGCAAGAAGCTCCAAAAAGCATCTCTGCAACTTCATCTAGCAGCAAAGCCAGTAGATCTGCTCTGAAAATAGAAGTAGCAAAAGAGAAATGGGTGATGACTCACAGCTTAGCAGTGCTCTTGTTTATAGTGGCATAAAACAAGAGTAACTCCCTTGACATTGGTGAAGTTAACACCCTTTCAAGTAGCCACACTTCCTGGGTAATTTTAGATCAATCTACACTCATTCATCATGATTCAGCTTTGATATTGGATTGACTCAACTGGTTTACAATTCAGTGAGGCTGCAATGCATCTGATCAATCAAGAGTAATGAGAGAAGAAATTAAATTATTTGTACAAGTGCAAATCATTGCTTGGGTGACACAGGCCCTGCATCATGCAGTCTATGACTTTCCTGGACAGAAGCTCCCCTGCAGTCACTGGATAGGTATTAGTTTAAAAGAAGTGGAAAAGTGTGGGAAGAAAGCTTGGCTGAGGGATAAACGAGAGTGTTTGTTGGTTTCTTGCATTTCCTTGGCATTACACAACACAATTTTTGCAGACATGGCTAGATTCCTTCCTGGAGGAACTTGCTGAGCACAAGGGTGGGTTGAGGATTTTGCTTGCCTGTTTGTTTTCCTCCGAAAAGCAGGAGGTTTCTCATTAAGAGTTTACGGGAAATGCAGTTATATAAAGGTGTTTCTGTTTTAGTGAAAATATTTACTGGGGGGAAAATGTTTCTCATCTGTACTTTCAGTTCCTGAAAAGAGATAAGAAAGGTGCCTGACCTCCTGTGGGAAGTTCCAAAAGAGGACAGTATCACATATGCAAAACAACCCCAAAAAAGTTTGGCAACAGACATAGGACAATCAGAAGTACAAGAAAAGCTCTAAACAGTGCCCCAGTTACTGAGCTATCTATTGTCATTGCCTATGTAAATGCTGATGGAGGTATTCTGCTGATCCAACAGTGTGCTATTCTCTAGCCAGACCCCCCACTTAGATTTCTGGGCCACCCCACAGCAAGCAAGAGAAGTTATCAGACCTTGTTGATTGTCCACTGAGGAGTGGAAATGAAAACAGCTAAACATCTGCTACTCTTCCCAGCAACATTACAGCTCAGCTATGCAATCCACCTAGCTCACATCCACGCAAACGAAATGTGGTGCCAGCGTTTCCAGTATTATAAATCAAGGTTGCAGTCTGAGATGCTGTTAGAGATCCTATAAATAAAGATAAGTATATGTGGGGTGGGGGCAAAGATAATAAAAAAGATCCCACGTGTGGGGATTTGTGCTGTTGCTCAAACAAAGGGATGGGATTCAACAGGCACAGCTGTTCCTTGCCTGTTGCTGCCTCCGCCCATTCATTTTAAACAATATCCATATTTAATTGAGCAATCTCAATGATATTTTCTCAAGTGCTTTTGAAAGGTCTATTTGGTTCATTTTCCTTGGCACCTTTATCCTCCAGCTGCTAATTTCCTTATTACTAAGGACACTATCACTCACAGGAGGTCTACATCTTGACTGGTTGTGCATTCAGTAGATTTTAAAGCTGACGTGGCAGGATATTATCCTTGTGATATAATGGTATTTTAAAAAAGTAATTATAGTCAGCCTTTAAAGATGTATATGGGAAGTCAATGCCTAGGTTTTGTCCCCTTTGGTGCAGCAGTCAGCAGCAACCAAGCAGCATGCAAGTCCTGCTCTATGCCTGCCTCCACACCTCCTTTTGGGCTCATCTCTGTAGTAATTTGCTGACAGCTGAAAACAGCATCTTTTGGCTTTCCCTGCATTTGGCTACTGCACTGTGAAGCTGAAGCCTGAGAAAAAGGACATGTGTGGTATCTACACAACTGTGTGCAGACAGGAGCTGGGACAGAGCACTGGCTTGTAACCCCCAAGGAGGGCCCTTGGCACAGGTTGCACTTGCTGGATAAAGGGGGCTCAATCCAAGTCTGGGCTACATCGCATGGATCTGCTCTGACATCCTGGAGGAGCCACAGCAGGACAAGGGGAGCCCATGGGGAATCAAACCCTCATATACCTTCATAACTTCTGGATGCTAAGCCATGCTGCTAGCCCACTTCACAGTCAGATATACAGGGAGTATGAAAGGCAAAGGAAGCCAACAACATCTTGGAAATGAAGCTGCTTTTACAGTTTAGGGTTGCTTTCATTTTTGCTAAAGCACTGTCAAGTCTGGCCTGTGATCCCAACTCCAGGCATCAGGGCACGTTAAGTTCTGGGGTGGGCACTGCTCCCCAGACAGCTCTTGGGAGGGAGGAAGGTGATGAGGGACTGCTGAGATATCCCAGAAAAGGGAAAAGCTGCTACCCAAGGCAGGTGGTGCAGACACCCCAATGTCACTGCAAGTAGTCAGCTTGGGTCATTCAAGCCCAACTCCTGGCAGGTTACCAGCATTTGGGACTATCTGAGCCCAGCCAACAGGGGCTGGCAGACATTGCTGCACCAAGGGCCCCAGGGGCCCTGGACTGGGGAGGTTACAGAACACCAGCAAACAGGATGAATGAAGCATGAGATTAGTGTAGATAAGTGCAAGAGATTGTCCAGTGCTCCTTAGAGGTGCATTGTCTTTGTTGAAACCAATTAAATTTTGCTCCACAGAGTGTACAGTTTCAGGACTTGTTGTGGGATGACTGAATAAACTCAAACAATGGAAAGGAATCACATAGCAGTTGCAGACAAAGTCAGCACGAAGGTAACAGACGCTTTTTATGTCTTTAGTCTCCTTTAAGGCTCTTTCCATCAATTTCAAAGCAGTTATCACCTCTTTGAAATTCAGCAGTGCTGAAGGGCATGGTCGGGCTGTGGCCAAGTAATAGGATAGAATTTTCAGGGGAATGAAGACATGAAGCAGTGGGACAGAACTGTTCAAACTGCTTTGCTTAATGCATTTCTGCAGACAATAGAAGTGGCTAATGCAGATCAGAGGTAGGGAAAACATATAAAATCTGTAAATTAAATATTTATATTAAAATAAATGTGCTTGCGTGCTATAAAGTATATAATTAAGAACTGCTTGCTAAAATGTATGGTTAGCAAAGCTTAGATGTAATTGCTACAGCAGTGTTATGTTCTACTTGCAATACCATTACGTTCCACTTAGTTTCCCAGGGAAAACTTGGGAAATAATTTATTGCTACCTAGCTGAACACAGGAGAATAAATTGTTTTCACAAGCTGGATGTTTTTAATTACTCAGAACTAAATGCAGTGTCACTGACATTTGTTTAATTTTGAAATGCCACATACTAGGAAAGCATAGGAAAAGTTACCTGATAGATTTTGTGCATGTCTGCAAAGGAAGACTCCTTCTCATTTTAATGGTCTAAAAAACCCCAAACCCACTCATAATCCCAAAATGGGATTGTGCATTTAATCTAATTATGCACTAGGCTCTGGAAAATCCTGAGAGTTTCCTGTTATGCTGTTTGGCTTTATCCTTCATCTCAGCTGAAACCTCTGAGCTCACTTTGAGTCTCTGTGACACCATGGATCTGATTCAGCAAAACACTTAAGTATACTCTCAGCCCAAGCAGCCTTTGAGGACTTGCATCCTTGCTTGGCAGCACTTTTAAGCACTTACAGGATTTAAAGAGTATACTCAAGTCCCCTCAACTTCATTGAAGCATAAGTTCTACTTAAGTATTTTGTTTAATGAAAGTATAAGTGATTAAAATATCACCAATACAAATGTATTTTTCTCTGGTTCGCACTGCTCATTTCTTTTTCAAGTAGCCCAGCTTATCAGACCTATTTATTTGCACTCACTTTAAATGCAGAGCTGTGTGTGGGAACTCTACAATTAATTTCTCCAATCTGTTTGATTTTCCCTGCAGATGTAAAGTTCCCAGCTTTTTTGGGAAGTGCTGTGCTGCAAAGTATTTAGCACCATGCTGAAGTCAGAGCAGAGCTATAAGTCAGGTTCACTGCATGTGACAGAAGCAGATGAGTAAGCTAAGTTCTGTTTCAGCCCTCTTAGGCAAGATTTGTGCATCTTTGACTCTAATCTTGCAAGCCACATATGAGGAAATAATCTTCATTCTCTCAAATACACCCTTGAAGTTGGTGGAAGCACAGATGCACAGAAAGCTTGCAAGGACTGATCCTTATTTAAGACGAGAAGAGAAAACAGTGCAAACTCAATTTGAAGGAGATCATGTGCATCTGCCACTGGAGTTGGTGGGAATTCAGCTACAATTTCAGCTTCAGCAGGCACAGTGCTACGGGCAGGGCTGGACCCTTTGCTGCCTGTGCCATCCACAAAACCAAGCAGGAAGATTGCTTTTCTCACACTGTCGTGGCATGATATAAATGAGCTCAGGCAAGACCATCTATAAACCCTCTTCTCTGCAATCTCTTTTATAAGGCTGGGTAATTATATAGGAATTACCTCTCAGCCTGATTCTTCAATGGCTCCTGAAAAATACAAGGAAGGTATTTGACTCCATCAGAAAGCAAGTTTTGTACTGCAGAACTGTTGTGTTATATCCATGAGAAGAGCCCAGGCAGCACTGCCTGTGTGTCAAACTATCTCTCATTAGTCCTTCCCTTTAGCAGAGGAGTCCATCCTAATTTCTCTCTGATAGAAAGATTCAGCTTATTTCCTAAAACTACAGGGTGACATGCCAGCTGCTGGGAAATTCTGCATCTGTGATGAAGCAGGAGGAATTTTGGCACTGGATCGTGCCCCACAGGAGACCAGTTGTGCTTTGCAGCTTGGCCAGAGAGAGTTTTAAAGTGGGATCTTTTCTCAGGACATACTTAAGAGAAAAGCCATCTTAGAGGAGGTAAATGGAAGTAGTAAAACTGTACCAAGTTCAATAAAGTATGTTGACAGAGACATTGATCTCAGTACCAAGATGAAAAGAAGATTAATCTAGCTTTGGTGATGCTAATGCACTGGGGAATCAATTAGTACAAAGAGACTGCAGAAACCCCTAAAAAACTCTCACTATACAGAATTCTAGTCAGAAGGTTCTTTTCTAAAATACCAAAATACCCAGGAAACCAGCAGCTTTTAAACAGAAAGAGGTACACACACAGTGGTCAGCCAGAGAAAGAAATACTATTTTTTCTCTTAGCTTTGAAGCGTTTTACCCTTGAACAGAGCTGGTCAGCAATACCAGACAACATCTGTAAAAGGAAAGATAGCTAAGCACAGGACAGGCCTCAAGGACACACAATTTTATCATCTTAACCATCATCTTAAACAGGATATCTTAAATCTGATTTAATCTCAGGCATCTTGAGTAATTTATCTGAAGCATCTATATGAGGTGCTTTTTTGGCCCATGATCCTTTCATAGTCAGGAGAGAGGATGATTCAGCTCACCTGTTATTCATGGGCAGACTCAGGTGATGGTCGAGGGAGTCATGTCAGGGAAAGGACTTAAGCCCTGTGAGTCAGGACAGGGCTGTTTCCTTGTCTTACATTCTTCACAATGAATGTTAATAACTCTTGGTACTACTCTTCCTTTGATTTTTTTTTTTTCTATTTGATTTTGAAGTTGCTTTTTTTCTTCCCTGAGACTAGATAATCATAATTTTTTAGTATTTACTTTGCAGCCAGTGGTGGGGCAGGAGGTGGAAATCCTCAGACAGCATTGCCACAGAGTGGATAAGCTGTCCTTTCCTTGCTCCCCTCAGGGAGAGAGGGAGAGTGGCAGGGCCTGAAGCCTGGCTTCCTCTCCATCCTGTCCACCCTGCCACTGATCCCCCAGGGCCACCAATCACATAAAAAGCCTAATTTTCAGAACTGCCTGACACCTGCAAGTCTCCAGCAGGTGACCTGCTCCTCACACTGGCAGGTCAAACATGAGGCCTGCCGCAGTGGTCGGCTCCAGCCGTGTGTGGCCAAGCTCGGGCCTGGTGGGGTCGGCACTGTGGTGCACCAGGTAACCCTGAGTATCCTTCCTGCTTCCCCAAGGAGAAAAAAGAGACAACACAGGGTCCCAAGGCAAGCCCTGAAAATGCCTGTGGAGCAGCAGCACAGCCCTGCATGGTGACAGGACACCCCGACGATGGCTCACACCAGCCCGGCCCAGTCCCTCTGAGCCGGCCTCAGCAAGGCCCCTCAGAGGTGCCACCAAACCCCCGGTCCCACCTCGTCATTCCACCCACCTACTGCCAGGTAAGGCCCCCGGGTCTGAGCTTCTGCACCTCAGGCACTTCCACTGAGGGTGGCCATGGGCTCTCCAGGGCAAGCCCAGACACCCAGGGCCATCCAGGACCCTCCCCACTGCCAGAGGTGCCCCTTGGCAGGGCGCTGTGGGGTCCCTCATGGCATGAGGAGCTGCTCCAAGCAGCCATCAGCGCCGAGGCAGAGTACCTTATTTAACCCTGCTGAGGGAAACACCAGCTCTTTCCCCTCTCAGCATTTGTTTTCAGTGGCTAATCCAGGAAACACACGTCCTTTCTATTTACTTAGAAAACAATGAATAACAACCATGTTTCTCCCCAGCTCCTTCCCCCTCTCCTCGCTCCCCTCCCCACCTTGCTATTAAAATGGCAACCTCTGTGCTGCAGGCATCGCCGGGCTGCTGGAGCACTTAAGCAGCGCCCTGTGAGCTGCAGCCATTTACTACGTGCGATTGTTTCTGCGAGACCTAATAATTCTACCATTGTTATTACAACACTGTGCACTAATACAAATGAGCTTGTAAATAGGGGTCCAACTAAAATAAAACCATTATAATCACAGCCCAGGCTGTAAATCACAGACTAGTGTATTCTGCTGTGGTTTGACCCTGAGCCAGGCAATAGTCAAATAATCAAACTGCAGATGTTGGGATAGCAAATCTGCTTAAATTTAAACAGTGGCAAAGATCCAAACAACAGGGGGGAGAAAAGAGTCCTTTGCACAATGTAGGAATTTCCCCACCACCACCCTTCTTGTTAACTGGGTCTATAATGTAACTGGACATGGTAGCCCATAATGGCGCTGCTCCTCGGCAGCTTGTGCCAGCTCACAGGGGCGATGCCCTGCAGAGCATCTGCAGAGTGACTGATATTTAGCACTATCTGCCAGGCTTGCAGGGACATCCCTCCTGACTGTCCCATGGCCACTGCCAATGGTGAGAGCAAGCCTTCCTTGGGGAGAAGCCCAGGGGTACCCAATAATGTTCTGTATCATGAACTGCGTTAGAGTTACCCCAGAAATAAATGATGCAGAGTCATAAATAGACTCCCTCTAATTTCATGAGCTTCTTGGTATGAGTAAATCCTCTCCCTTCTCTGTCTTACTCTCAGGTGTCCCTATTCCCCCACAATAAAACCCAGCACGCAGCTGCAATCTGGACTCTTGCTCAGGGGAGTTCATGGTGGGCACTTAGCACCCCATACTGGGCCAAGGGCTCGTGTCCCCTACCTCAAAGCATCCTTGGCCAGGGCACAGACAGAGACCTGCCTAGAAGTGGCACTCTGAGGGTCATTTCACTGAGCAAAGCAGCATGCAATGGGGAACAGGGAGACTGTGCTGCAAATGTGGTGCAGCTGGGAAGAGGATCCACATGAGGCTGTCATGCTCTGCCAGCTGTTTCTATGGCTGTGGGAAGTGCAGTGTGCTTGCTTTTCCCCCAAGCCAGAAAGCAGGATCTGTGTCAGTAGTGCTCACAGGCAGTGTGTTTTTGTCTGAAGAATACAAGAGCCTTGGCTGTTGCCCCATGACATTTAAAATGCTGCTATAAGCTTCTTTAAGAAAAGTCCATGGTCATTTGTTTCTCTGACAGCCCAAGGCAAATAAGTTGGATGGGTCCAGTTGCTCACCACGTTGTCACATGTGGTTGCAGGACTGTTAAATGTGAGAACCTCCTTGATGTAACTTTAACTTACTAGGAAGGAATTTTTTATGCTTATTTTTTTTTTAATGTAATATTTAAGCCGCTACCAAGCAACAAGTCATAAGGACAATCAATCACACAAACAGATGCCATGTAAATACATCTTTTAAGCAAGTAGCTCAAGAAGTCATTGAGGGGATAAAATAGTGATCTCTCCAGGGGAAAATCAGCAAAATGAGCTCGAAGAAGGCTGGACAGGATACAAACCAGCCATCCTCGTGAATCTGCTTCTTCTCTGTGGCACTGACACAACAGCTGTGAATATTAATTTTATTTCCCTAAAACCTTGTGACTAAATTCCACTAGCAGAACAATTTGCCCTTCCTGCTCAGGAAATATTTGCTGTTGAAATTACTTGAAGGGAACATGAACCAAGCTGGAGGGACCCCAGAAGGAGATTTTGGTTATAAAAAGCTCATTCACTTATTTGGAACATTTTCCTTAGAAATTGAGAAACCAATTTGGATGAAAGTTCTCTTTCCTCTTTTTTTCCTCTATTATTGGTTCTTTTTAAGGGACAGTCTATCTCCTGGAGGTGGCAAACCTTTCTTGGCCTCGGTCTACTCCTGGAGGGAATACAGTGTTAGAAAAATGTGCCACTCCAAGACGTACTGCAAAATTAACACCTTGGTGTGCACTCCTTGAAAAGTCATTCTGCTGCATCCAAATTTTCACAGGTTTTCCTGCACCATTTGTCAAGGGCACCATTTTTAAAAAGTGCTATTTTTTTAGCCTTTGATTTACAGTAAGCCCATTGCTCAGAGGAAGCCTGCAGAAAGAGACCCGTTTCCTTTGATGCATTCCTAAGTGTCTTGGTGAGAGGAATTGTTCTGGTGTGTGAATCAACTCTGCTTCCTCTGCCTGTCAGAAAAACAGTCCAGCCTTGTACTGCTGATATATGCCACGCTGCACGGGATGTGGTTGATCTCCTCTGCTGCTGCTGCTGCTGCTCCACAGAGATCTGTTTCACAATGTGAGCAGTAACCAGATTAAAATCAATGCTGGATGTTGTTGTGAACATTAAGCATTAAATAAACTCCAACATTGTACCATAATTCCTCATGAATGATTAGATCATCCTGCTGGGAGTGCTACCATTATACATAAGGCAAATGTCACTGGGTGCCTCATAAATTTAGTATACAAGTACTAAACATATTAGGTCTGATTCACTGCTGCCTAGCTTCAGTTTATCCTAGTATGAGGGAGAGGAGTTACATTGGCATAAATGTGCAGTGAAACACTGTTTCCCTTCTCATTTTAAGGGATCAGCTGTTTCCACTGACTTTCATAACACTGATGCTAAGTAGATTCACAGTTGCTCTACTCCAGCTATGTTAAGTCTCAGCTGTGGTAGATCATGCAGGGGATCCAGTCCTGGGGAAAAATATAGGCTGGTATTCCTGGCATAGAAATGCAACCCCTAATAGTGAAGGCAGGTATAGATTGCAAAAAAATAATGTGCTCTGGAGCTGGGCTGACAAAATCAAATTAGCTGATTTAGAAGAAAAAGACTCAAGGCAGACTGGATTTTGACACAGGATAGCTGCTCAAGTGCAAGTCTGCCACAGAGCTCATTTTGAACAGGAGCTACATACATGATCCAAAAGGCAGATTGTCTCCAATTCCATGGCACTCCAATGAGGACACTTCTGTCAGCTGCTCTGAAACTTTCCTGGGGACAGGGAAGGTTGGCACGACACCATTTCGGTGTGTTCCACTGCTCTCATTCCAAATACGGTGACTTTCTCTTGATGCTTCATTTTTTTTCCATAAAAAGAGTAATTTCCCTCAAAGAGAATTTCCCTCCATCTACTGTTTGGCAGGGAGGAAATAAAAGTCTCGTGCCTCAAAAACATTGTTGGGAAAATCTTTAAAATCACATGCTATTGACAATAATGGAGAGAATGTGGCCTGTGAAGCTCCCTAGTCCCTGGCTTTCTCACTGAAGGATTATTCCCTGCAATCCCCTTCAGTGCATGTTGTCCAAGGTATTTTTTTTAATGAGGTGTTGACTAATTCCCTCAGGAAATTTTTCTGCAGTCTGACAGGTCTCATTGTTAGCATTCTAACCAGCCTAAATTTTTCTTTACCAGACTTTGTCTCAAACTATTTCCCTCTTTCCTTGGTGTATTATGCATCTTTCAAATATTTGTAGGCAGTTATCATATCCCCTTTTTTAGCTGTCTGTCAGCCAAGTTAAACATAATTAGCTTTTTTAATCTTCCTCCATAAATCCAGCTTGCTTTCTTGAAATCCAGTCCCCTTCTCCTACTTACGTGTCTTTTTGGTATGATGAAGCTACATATTTTGTGGTTACTTTTCACACGCTATCACTGATACCAGAAGGAAGAGGCATCAGAAAATCAGACTGTAGGTCAGGGATGGTTTCTGGTCCATTTTTTCCTTCTGGTCCATTTTTTTCTGGTCAATTTTTTGCTTTTTGTAAGACAGACTTAGCTCCACTGTCAAATAATTGAGGGTTTCCTTTGAATTTTTATATCAGTCGATATTCAAAACCTGAAGAATACTTTCAAAGCTAATTGCTGTAAGAGATTAATTAGGAATTTTGTGTGCATTCTGTGGGTAGATTTGGAACAGTAGAACACTGCTGGAAAATAAATTTACCTGTCATGACAATGTGTTAACTGATGTGGAAAAAATTACTTTTTTTTTCCAAAAACAATTAGAAAATATTATCTAGGAATTTTGGGGTTTTTTTTTTTGTTTGTTTGGCACTAGTGAAACAAGTGTTCCAATGTCCCACCACACATTCTCTGAGCATTTGCTACAGGATGCCAAAACCCCATTTTTCAGATCTATGTAAACAACAGGGAAGCATTTCCCATCATACACATCCCACAGGACTGGATGGAAGCTTAACCAGAGCATTGTTTTGCACTTACGGATTCTGGACACAGGCAGTTTCTATTTACTCATTCAGTCATTATTTTTATACATATATATATATATATATATATATATATATATGTGTATATATATATATATGTAACCTTTGGGAAGAAAGAGACGGGATTAAACGCACACAGCAGATATGAATTGAGTGGTCATATTTTCCAACCATTTTTAAATTTCTCCTTGAGATCAAAAGACTTCAGGGACTTAATAGCACTTTAATTTCAGCTAGGGTCCAGAGGTACACTATCAAAATGCTGAAGAAATTCCTCCATACGGAGACTTTAAAGTTGAACTGCCTCCAGGTCTTGGTTTGCTCACTTCTCAAGGTGACTCTGAAAATCTCAGCTTTGTGAATTAGTAATAAATGACTGAAACAATTTCCCAAGGAATGCGATTGATTATTCATCCACTGGAATGCTTGTACCAAGGCTGGTTATTTTTTAAAAGATAAGTTGTAATTTAAACAGACACAGGTAATACCTGGTAAATCTGTACAACTTCTGTTTAGCAAAATGAGCAGATTAGAATATAATCCTTTGTCTGCCCTTAAGCATGTACTAACACCTCCTTCCTCCGTTGTATGCACGCAGATTTGTAGATTTTCACTTCGTCTCCCCCAATAGCATAGCTATGACAAAAAGTGTAAAGAGGCATCCTACTTGTCAAAATGTCTTCAGGGAAATTAGCAACTGAAGCAGGAAAATCCCTGCTGGAAGAAAATCCCCTGAAGCAGGGATAGAAGCATGCTCAAATGTAGGCCTCCTTCAATATTAATATCCTTCCTGAGGGCAGATGTCTTTGTTCTTCAGGCCTCTTGTGTACAAATTCTCAAGTCTCCTCTAAATACAATTGCAGAGTGATTGATCTGCATGGCTGCTTGAAGTTTTTGGTATTTTGAAATTTATATTAAGTGTTCTAACTATAAATTGAAAGGAAGATGGAAAGAATTTATTTTTTTTTCGGTGTCTTATAGTGTTTTCACAATTTTTCCTATGAAAATGTGTCTGTACCCAAAATCACTGAGACAGTGATTGTGTTATGTAAGTCTCCAGTTTCTCTGGTTTAGCTCACAATAAATTCATAAGGAATTCAAGTGTGGAAAAGCTGAGAGAAAGATCCAAGTCCAAGCAAATGAAAATTAAAAGAGAGGGAGCTGCTTTTGTTATAACGATAGCTCAAAATTCCCTGAACTGCAGATTTTGTTCACTGACAGAAGCCAAAATCCTTGCTGATTTTCATTTCTTTGGCTGATGATGGTACTTTTGTAAGATCTCCCCATAGTCATCATGAAAGTGGAACAAAAGGCCTGAAAACCACCATGAGACATCTGACATGAGTAATCGTGACATCAGTGATCAGAGCTGTGCTCAGCGAAGGGCTGTGGGATACATGCACATAAAAATGGCAGAGCTGTGTACGTGTTGTACTCCCACAATGTGTGCCCCACACAGACAGCAGTGATCAAACAGCATGGGAGATGCAGACTGTGGTTTGAGTTTTTAGTTCATATTTTTTAAAATAAAAATAACATTACTGGTTTTTACACATAGGAAAAAAAGCTGGATGAGCAGCCAGGAGCAGATGCTCAACTGAGCGAAGTCCACCTGGATGCAGCAGGCAGGGCAGAGCCTGCAAACTCTGCAGGTTAGTGTAGGTCTGAGGCACCAAAGTGACTCTCCCCTCTTGCTCAGCAAGCAGGAGAGATTTTGTTCAGCCTGGCAGGGATTCCCAGCACAGAAAAACCAACTGCTCCAGTCCCCCACAGCCACTCCTTCCTTCCTGAGCTTGGTTATCTACTGTTAAAGCAAATTGCCTGTGCCAGCAGAAGGTGTGAATCAGTTTGTCCAAGGGGAAGGAACTATGGGGTGGGATGACCAGTTAAGAATCAGTCTCTTATGTTGTCTCTGCAAATCCACAAATCAAATTACCTTGAACAAACTGGAGGAAAACACACGGTCAAGGCACCCTGGCCCTTGAGTAGCAATGAGCAGCAACAGGCTATGCTTCAAGGGGAAAAAAACCAAAATAGTGGGTACAAAACCACCCTTCAGGGGGTCCCTGAAGTCATTCAGCTCAAGGTGTGTGTGGTGCAACATGGATCCTGGAGGTTTCCTGGGTGTGATGGCACTTCTGGAGCAAGGTGTGGGCTTGCAGGGAGGCTGCTGCTGATGTGCCCAACCTGTGCCAGTGCTAGAAGTGCTACACAGCCCATGGAGTGTCAGGGAAACCCAGTATGGAGAGAGGTGAGGAAAGACTCCTTACAATATCCATTTGCTTTGAGCTCTGACTTTGCATCTTCTTTCCTTCAAAGACTGCTCACTTTACTCTGGCACTTAAAAAGAAATCAAGGAGGTAAAAGGACAGCTTTATTATTTCTCTTGGGCTTTTAAAGAAGTTTAAACCATAGCCTAAGGAGCCTACCTATGCCATTTGGGAAAGAAAAATCAGCACATAAAGCCAGTCATTTTAGATGTCCACTACAGCAGGGAAGATTTTATGGGCTACAAAATCAAATATGACAGTGACCCTGGATGTACTGGAACAACCTCTTCAGTTTTTCTCTCCAACACTAAGCTTGCTGATTTAATTCCTTCTGAATCCATAATTATATAAAAGAAGATCAGGGTTATCATTATTAGCTTGCCAAAATGTTCATTCCTTATGCAATAACTCCTATAATGATTCTACCAGAAATGGGGAAATACTTTTCTGGATATAGCATAGGCTTATGTGGGGCTATCTGTAGAAAAAGAAAAATAACATCTCTAGGGGTTTTGCCAGTAACTTGAATGAGAGTAGAGCTAGGCTTATGCTGACTGTTTTTGAAAATTCCAGCTTTGATTTGTTAATGACCATTTCTGTGACAGAGTACTGCAAGCCATTTATCTGCAGAAATAAATACTCAAAATAGAAGAAGAAAACACGACATAGCCAGGCAAGCTGTGGTTTGTACCAAAGCTTCATATTTGCAGAAAGGCAGATATATAATATTGCTCAGTTTTTTCAGGAAAACCACTACTGAAGCATTTTTGCCAACCTTTTTGAGTTCATGTCAAAAAATAATACTCGAAAGTGACCTTTGGGGATTTTCCTGGGTAGCATTTCTCTATCAGATAGAAAGCCATGGCCCTGAGTCAGCAAGGAACAGGCAGGCCAACCTTTAAACATGTGAAAGTTATTTATAGGAGTAATTCAGTGAATCAGGGTTCATATGAGAGAGATAAGGGGGAAAATTTCATAAAAAAGACTAAACTACAGGAGATCCTGGCAGAGTTACATTTGAAATGTCACATGGGCCCTCTCCCTACCCTCCTTTTAAAATGAATTCATTAGTTGTAGCAAAGCTCTTCTTAATAAAAGTGGTGGTGCTTTGCTGGAAGATGGACTTAACGTTGCTGCTTACCAACGTGGTAGTAGATTCACGTTATGGTGGAGTATGAAATCCAAGCAAAGCCTCCAGATAGCAATAGATATCAATAGAGAACACATTAATGGAGATCTTTCCTCTGCTAACAGCTAGCTGAACTCATAGTTTCCTAAATGCTGACAGGCACCACTCAATGAAGCAACCACCAAGACCTGCAAGCCAGAAGAGCACCCACATTTGCTGTGTCCTCGTAGGAACCACTCATTCTCTGAAAATGAAACCTCCCCAGGGTGCCTCAAGTGGGACACTCAGGAACCGTGATAGCTAAAGCTTTTAGAAAACTTCTAGCCTGAAGCTACAGTGAGTTAGTCCAACAGAAAAAGAGATATTTCTAACTAAACCTTGCCTGTTCTGATGAAAGCCAGTATTTGTAATCACTGGTAAGAAGACCACATCTGTTTATTTTTTCTAGTTCTTCCTCACCCCTCGAAACAAGCTGAAATGACCTTTCAACAACAGTTTATTTCTTCTTGGCTTGATCTGAACAAAGGCTTTCTATTCACATGCATGTGAAGGAGAGTATGGATGTTTTAGTGGTGAACCCCCAAATCTCTCCTTTGAGCTTTGCAGGCTTTCTACTGTCCTCTCAAAAACCAGTCAGCCAAGTGTTTGGGGGTGGTGAGGACTATATATACCAGGGCAGGGGGCTAAATTAACTTAGAGCTCTCTGATGCTTCCAACACACTTGCATTTAGTGGGCAGTTAGTCAGTATGGCCTCACAGTATTTCTGGGAATTTGGCACTAGACATGGAATGCTCATGCAGGCAGTGTGGACAAGCTTGGACTGGTCAAAACTGATGTCACTTTTGTTCCATTCCTCAAACTGACTTGAGCTTAGTTTCTGTAACTGGAGAACCTTGTTTCAGCTTTTGACCAAGGCTTCTTCAGAAGAAAAGGTTTAAAGGGAGAAGGCAGATAAACTAATGCAGGAATTCCTGTCTCAGTAGTGCCAGCTTTGCCAGAAGAAAAGCCAGATAACTTTTTGGTGGAACAGAACAGCTTTAATTAAGGTTTAGTGAGTGTGTTGTCATAAAAGGCTTTTCTACTGTTTGAAGCAATCAGGTCTGCTTTCAACACATTTATTTTCTGAAGTATTTTTAGAGATGCCCTCTGTGGCTAGGGTGCTTTTGCAGGTGCTTGGGAGCTGCTGATGTCAGAGGAGAAAATATGCAAATCTTCCTTTGTTTGCATGGCAGAACTTCAACAAAAGCTGTCCCTGGCAGCCCCATTAAAGCGCATCGAGGGCTCTGATCCCTCTCTCACGCTAAAGTTGCCTTTGTCCCAGGGCTCCTGGGAGGGGCTCTAA
Organism: Urocynchramus pylzowi; assembly: GCA_013397555.1. NCBI lineage: Eukaryota > Metazoa > Chordata > Aves > Passeriformes > Fringillidae > Urocynchramus > Urocynchramus pylzowi. The sequence continues at coordinate 145,153 of VZRH01000841.1, forward strand.
GGGCTCTCCCTCAACATGTCAGCCAGCAGGATCCCATTCTCTGTGCAACTGCAAATGGTGACAAAGGACAAATCTGCATCTCTTGTGAGCAAACCTAACTACTTGTACTTGCCCTGGGAAAAGAAATAAGGGAGGGTCCAGTAAATCTGCTCCAATTTCAGCATGGAACAGTAGGAAGAAATTAATTTATTCACTCATATCCAGTGCAAGAGAAGGTTATCCCTCTATTCTCTCACCAAGACAAAATGTTGCCCTCTGTAATCATCAATAGTTTTGTTTGTTCCAGAGTTACCTGCCCTAAGTCATTGCTAGATCAGGATAATAATTTGGAACTTTTCAGAAAACAACATTCTGGCTCTAGTAAAAAGCAACTGCAGTTACTTCTTCATAGGCCAGGTGATGTTCATGTGTTACTTACCTGGGCTTTTTGTGACTTCTCTATTAATGTTAAAAGAGGACAATTTCATGCCCACCCAGACTAGTCTCGTGGGATACCCTGGGATAAGACCACACTAGAAACTTGACCAAAGCAAAATTTCCCTTAGGAAAGGACAGATTTATTGAACTGTAACACTCAAGTTCTGGGCTGTTGAAAGCTTTGCAAGGGTCTTGTTTTTCTAAGGAGCTGAAGCTTCCTGTCTTCTATGCAGTACTTGCAGTCATACACTCCCGAGAAATTAAAACCATTTGGATTTCCTAAAAAATCACCACTAATGATAAAATTCCTATTCAGCTGAAGAATTGTACGATTTCCCCAAAATTTTACAATGCCCTGGTGTGTCAGTGTTTTGAAAGACCACTTTCAAACGCTTTCAGACAGCTAAGGAAAGGCTCAAGATTTCAGAGTATCTCTGTTTTGAAACATCCAGCCTGAGGTCCAGTAAGCCTTGTCCTCGTAAGCACATGGGACCACAGCTCAGGCTGAGGTCACAGAGAGCAGATGGTGGCCATCAGTTTCAAAAATTCAGGTGTAGGCAGCTGAATCTGGCTTCTCAGAAACAGGTATTTCTAACAGTACTTTTTAAAATAAAGAATTCCTCATATGGAGGGATCAAATGGTGAGCACGTGGGGCTGGAAGCCATTCCCACTCAATCCAGTCACAGTTTCACAATGATAGGAATTTGGTTTTTAAGGCTGGATGCTTGTTCAGGTTGGGTCACCATCAGTTTGCACCATCTGGGGATGTAATACTTGACTGTTACCCATTGCCTTTTCCACCCTGACACAATTGTGTCCTGGGAATGCAAGGGGCTTAATTACCTTGGGGTTTCTCAGGGCTGGAGCTAACTAAACATTCCTTGTGGCACTGAGTTGTATGGGAATTTAGCAAAGATCTCTTCTCAGGCAGCAGATTCCTTGTCTCAAGAAATCTTCTGATTAAATCGTCACGCTGTGGGACGTGCAGCTAAAGAGAACAACAGAGTTTGAAGGAACATTTAAAGAAATATTTTTGACAATTCCCAGTGCAGCTGGGATGATGACACACACTCTGGTCCTAGCATTCTTGCCTGGCAAGCGAGGGCTAGGGCTTTATATGTAAATACAAATATATATTTACATATTTTCTAACATCTGTTATGAATTTGTTTTCCCTTTGGTTCTATTTAAAGTATGTCTTGTCCTATTATCTCTGAGGCCGAAATTTGGAAGGGTTTCTTAATAAAATCTATGTGCTGCAGAGCCACAAGAAATATTCTCCCTTCTCCACAGCTTTTCAGACAGTCCTTCTACAGTTATTCCTTCCTGGTATTTGTAAATACATTAGCATCTCCCCAGCCTATGAAAGGAGCACAGTTTTCTTAGTGGATTCCTTCTGGGAAGGGTATAATCTCACCACCAGCTTCCAGGGATTTATACTGGGTCAGTCTAACCCGTTTGTCCTGGCAGCCCAGCTTTGTAATTGTCCCATAGCTTGATGCCTGCTTCAGAGAGCTCCCTGCTCTTAGCTCAGGCTTCCATCCACAGTTTCTGCATCCTGGAAGGAAAGCTGCCTGCTGCAAAGGACCTGTGCTGGAGCCAGCACTGCAGAGATGGATCCCAACGGCCTTGAGGCCAAACGATGCCACAGCCAGGGTTAGAGATGCAAAAGGACCTTGGGAGCAAAGTTCAACCCAGTGTCCTGACAGATTTGTGCAGTCTATGGAGCAAAGCTAAACAGGACAGCGAGCAGGATTTGGACTATATGAGAGAGAGAGAGACGCTTTCTTTGTGTTAAGTAAATAGGATAAAGTGAAGGGGGAAAAGGCAAAAAAGAAAATGTCAAGGTGGGTCGACGCCAACATTCCCACATGGTCTCTGACAGCAAAGGCTTCAGGGCAGGGTGCTCAGTGTGTGACAGATTTGGCATGGATTTTCAGAGGTGCTCAGTGTCAAAAAAACCTGAGTTCACACTGGCAGTCAAGATGCTTTACTGAATGAAGAAGTCGGGTGATCTCCTGACCCAGAAGTGCCCCTATAGCCAGCACCCACAGCTGATTTCCCTATTTTGATTGCAGTCACCTACCTAACTCCTTCGTGGCCCTGGGCCTGGTGCAATACTCAGCATGAACTTGGGGTGAGGAGTCTTCTGTAGATTCGTAGAATTGTCTTGTAAAATGCTTTTCCAAGGAACAATTAAGCATCAGTGCAAATAAATATAATTTCCGTAAAAGTTCAGGGTTCTGTATGGCCAGATGATACACAAATCAAAGGGGCTTCTGCACTGATAAAATTCCAGGAAATATGGGGCAGGGAGTAAGAAATAGAGAAAGATAGCCAGAAACAAAAATGCTCAGATCCTCTATCCAAAAAAGTTGCTTCTCCAGCCAAATTACTCAGTCTTTTATGAGAAAGATGTCTTGGTTTGGCAAGGAGGAAAAAACAGCTCCACCAGACAATAAAAAAAGGCTCCAGTTGAATTCTAAATACCAATAATGGCAGTGGAAACCCAGTTTATTCTCTGCTGTGGTAAAACTTTCAATTGAAACCCTGAAATGAGCAACCCTCAAACAGGTAGCAGGGACCTTGGGCTGATGCTAGCAAACATCAGACTTTCAATAGGCTCAACAAAAGCATTCTTGCAGATTTGTTTCCAGAAGCAGCTCATTAAAATGAGCTGTGAATCACTGAGATAAATGTCAAATCAAACTGATAAGCTTCTTATATATACAAAATTTACATTAGTATCAGACATCTCCCTTCATTAGGCTGGTTATGACTTACCCTGTAGCTACAACTGAGGCTCTGCTGTTGCAAAGTTAGACTGTACATGTTTATGGAGTCAATAACAAATTTATCTGCAAATTTATTTGTCTGCAGTAACTAAAAATGCTCCTCTCTTGCTTCCTTGCTCCTGTCTTGCCCAAACCATAAAAACTCAATAATTTCTGAGAACCACTGGAATGCCTATGCAGTAAACATAAAGAAAGACCAGGTCTGTCTACAGATTTACTATGTGACTTCAGCTAAGGCATATTGCCCTGCACTTATCTTCTGTAATAAATAGGAAAATTAAAACTCTGAGCTCCCACCCCACCCCAGAGCTGTGCACTCTCAGAGCTGTACAAACATGTACATAATTACTCCTCAGAGCTTGCCACAACTGTGCAGCATGCCCAGCCATCCAGAACTTTCTAAAAGTCATTATTTTTAAAATGAAACAAATAGTTTGCCCTCAGCTTCACTTTTTAACTAGTGTGTTAAAAAAAAAAAAAAAGTTGTTTCATAATTGCTGTTACAGAAGAGACTTGCAGTATATTTTCCACCACCAGTACAATTAGACCTTATTCACCTCAGGTGCAAGAACAGGCATGCTGACTTTGACTATACACCTCATAATTCCTGACTCAATTAGCACACAGCAGATAATCATTCCTTTTGTAATGTATTAACACCTGCCTTACCCTTCTGCATCATTGGTTTCTTCCCTTTATTCCCACTGAGTTGTAAGTGGCCATAATCTAGCAGCTACAGCCATGGCTTCTTGTTTTAAAAAGCTCAAGAGAGATAAAATGAATTAGAACAATTAAAGCCTTTTTATTTTTTCATAATATCCAAACCTTGGATCCTAATCCAAACTGCCTGTAATTTAAAAAAGCAGAATATACACCACAGGTATCTTGGCTGCCTGCATCAAGGGTGAAGCTTAATGGTGTCTTGCTCAGAGCCAATACGAAGACATTGCCAACCATTTCCTTTATTTTAACAAGTCTCCAGCACATACAGCATACCTAACACCCACCTTCCCTTATGATGTCCACTTGTTTTCCAAGAAAAACAATCTAAAGTCTTCTGGTGATCATGGGGATTCCAAAAAAAATGAAAACTGACTCCCCTTTTTCCCCTCTCACCAGTTGATTATTCTGTCTCTTCAAAGCCACCTGACCAAAATCAACACACACGTGACAGCAGTGAATGGCCACAGTCTTTTTTGATCTAATTACTGCTCAAACCCCCTAAATTTTACTAACAAAAACATTGTCAGTAAAATGTCCCTTTCCCAGACGGGGAGGAGAAAGGACCATGACCATCTGTCTCTGAGCTACAAATGAGTCGTGCTCGGTCTGCTCAGCCAGCTCTGTCTCACCTACAGCACACCTGGCCCACAAACCTCATTTATCTTCAACAGAAAACCCCCAGCCAGTTGTTCTCCACCAAACTTTTCTAGAGCTGAAAGCTCTGTGTGCTTTGCAGTGCCAAATGCTTCACAGCAAGGGAATCTCTGTGGCCACCCACATTATATTCAAATGCACAAATGAGCCAAGGAGGTTTGCATAAACAACTTGGTACAAAGTGCTGAGATGCTGCTGTATTTCTGCATGACAAGTTCATTACCATTTGGCATTGGCTCATGCTGATGCACAGTGAAAAAGAAAAGGGAGAGAGAGAGACTCTTCACAGTTACATTAATTTCATTTTATTTAATAAAAAAACAGTATCAGATTAAAAATACAAACACTTCGGGTGATTATCCAGCGTTTTTCCCTGTGTGCCTTGTAGAGCTCAAACCAACCAAGGATTGGGAGAAAAAACCAAAAAAAACCCCAAAAAATAACACCAAACAATTTTGGCCGGAGCTGTAAAATAATGTTGCACCAATTAAATTACACCAAATATATTATTATAACTTTGAAATGGCTTTCAGACCAATAAATAAAAAAAAGACAAATTCAAATAAAAAAGTTGACTTTGTATTACAAAACAAATTAAATAAGAATCACAACACTAATAGTAACAATGTGCAGTCAAGTTTTTTTTCTTCTCTTCTAGGAATGATAACATGCCAGTAAACATGTAACATGCCAGTAACATGCCAGTAAATCCCTACATAACATTTCCAGTTTGGCAGCAAGCAGTCACTCACTCATTCACATTTGTACACAAGGAAGCAGGCCTGGGCAAAAGCCTCAGAGATAGGAGCCTTCAGGGTGCTCCTCACTTCCCTGCCATGGCCGGCTGAGCTCCTGTCCCTTCCTCCTGAAACCTCTACAACTCCACTCAAGGTTAGTGCCAGATGTGCAGGGAAGGTGTGATGCACTGGACAGCACTGACTCACACCAGCTGAGGATGCAGCTCTTACATCCCAGGGCATGAGTTAAAAGCCATGGCTGCAAGGCATATCCATCCTTGTTTCAGAAAGGCCATGGAGGCTGTGTTGTTTTAAAATGCACCACAGCAAACCTGTTAATTCAACACACTGCAAAATGGGGTGCTGGTTTGGGATGGGGTAAAAGAGCACATGCAGGGCTTGTGAGAGAAGATGAGACGTCTGAATATCATACAGAGAGGTTCACATCTGTACAGAAGTGACCTGCAGTTGCCCTTCCTGAGCAAATGACAGTGGGCCAGATTTCACTTGACCACCTGAGAGAACGTCTCTCAGAGATTTCATGGTATTGATGCCGTTTATTTCAGAGTCAAATTTGGTCCAGTGTAAGTGAATAAGTAAAAAGTAGAGGTTCTCCACAGAGGCAGATTAACTGATCTAGGAAACTCAAGCTGGTTCATCTTTATGCTAGGTAAAGATGATTTTTAGGAGGAACCACTTGATTTTTAGGAGGAACCAGCAGACTTAAGTACCATGACACACTGAATTAGAGGAATCTGCAAGTGAAATAGCTCCCTGTCCCAGATGCCATCAATATATGGACTTATCCCCAATTCCCAAGGAATCCCCAGAGGAACTCTATTCAGTTTCTGCACCATCTCTAGGATTTGGGACACAGTGGGTCAAACTCTTGCTTTCAGTTCCAGTTACAGGGCAGGAGGAGACCAGAATTTGCCCCATGCCCCTCTGCTCTGGGTATGAGTGTGGATACAAGTTTTGCAGCTGTGGATCATTTGACATCATCGGCTGAAACCTGTGATTTAATCACACCAGTGCACCTCCAAGAAAGCCAGGGGCTATGTGCTCATGGAAATGAGACTGAAATGGGCCTGAAGATTCCAGTTTGCCCAGGCCTGTCAAACACACAGTGCCTTTCTGACATAGGCTTACATTCAGGTAATCCAGTAGACCCATGTGGTACCTTTATGGGAGTTGAAGCCTTCGGTCTGGATAGCTGGATATGTCTGAGAACACAAACACATATCCTTTTTTTTTCAAACTGGTATCATTGCACGCTCAGTACCAGCTACACTAGATAGAGGCAGACCCACAACTTTATGCTAACTCTGTTATTAAATCTACCATTATCATTTCATCATTCAATTCTTTCTGCTCCATTAACACCAACCTAAAAACAAATTCATTTGCAGAAAGGCATCTTCCCATTAACTTTCTGACCCCTCTATCCATTTCCTACATTCTACAACCTTTTCCTTACCTAACATTCTGATTGCAAGCTACTGTCACCCCCAAATACTACAAGCTAGCAGCAAGGTGGCACCATTTGCTGACAGTGACTGAACTCTAGATTGGAGGGTCAGTTAACCCTTGGGACCCTTTGTCAGATCCATCTTTGTCTGGGCATTCATCTGGCTGGCCATTTTGAAAGAGTCACAGATTGAACATATGGGTTAAGATGCCTTAAAAGGTCATTTAGCTGCTGATAACACCCATTCCTTCCAGTTGCCATTATCATTTCTGTGGCTCTGTTTTTGCTGGTAGTTGGAAACAATTTTAGAACTTACTTTCTACTCACTGAAAAGCGATGGCTGTGGTCACTGTGGGAGGTCTAGATATAAATGCCTGCTCCATTGCTTGTTCACAAACACCTCATGAGGTTTTTCTGGGGCAAGTCTCTCAAATTATCTTAGAACATGTTCTAAGAACATGTTCAGAACCTCTCAGGTCACTCTGGTGGAAGGGACCATGGTGACCACTTTCCCTGGTGTCCTGCATAATGCAAGCCAAAGATTCCCAGTGAGCAATCACTGTACCCAGACAAATAACTTCAGAGGGAAATAAAGCCTCTAGTTCTAAAAGGCATCCAAATCTGACTTGAAGAATTCATCTCATCTCTTCAAAAAGCTTATCTAATATTAATTACAAACCTCTCAAAATGTGTGTCCCTCACTTCCAGTTTTAATTCTGTCTAGCTTTGACTTTGAGCCATCAAATCTTGATGCTTTTGTCTGCTAGCTCCTGATGTGCTTTCATCACAGATACAAAGACCAAAGGTTTTTCTCTGGTCAGGTAGGTAATATTTTGAGGACACAAAATTAGAGAAGTGTGAGATGGCTTTGGGGTAACTTTACTCAGAGTTCAGCTAAGTAGGTACAGTCAGCTCCTCTGAATTAAAACCTACCATTGTCAGCAAATCAGTGACCTGGCTTACTCCATCATAAAGGTACACAGAATAACTCCCTTCCCTCCCTTTTCCATCCTCCCTCAGCTAGTTGAGCTTGTTGCAGATCTCTAGGGCTTTCTTGTAGACCTGAGTCACATCATCCATGTCTGTGAGAAGAGAAAAACTGCTGTCCCCCAGACGGTTGCGGTAACGCTTTAGATACTGTGGCCGTGGGCGGTTCTGAAGTCCTTCGAAGTCTTGGATCTGGAGGAAATTTTCAGCAGAGACACAGCTCCGTATTCTCTGCCTGTTTGGCCTGTTCTCTTGCAAATCCAGCAAATCAAATGAGTCACTGGACAAAATACTGTCATCACTAATTACGCTGGAAGGGCGACTGTAACTTCGAGGTAATGCGTCCCCAGGCAAGACCATTTCTTCCATGGCCTCCAGCGTTGGTGTGTCAGGGCTAATCAAAGCAGGTTCAGTGCTGTTGCTAGAATACTTGCTGTTATGTTTCAAGATGCCCTTACGCCTGCAGGAATGGCTGTAAGACCCATTTCTGGATGGCTCTGTGACCCCTGGAGAAGTGTCACTGTTTACTGTCTCATCATTATTGTCCAAGAGTTCAGAAGATTCACTTCTTTCTGGAGAGGAGTAATAGCCAGACTCCCTCTGCTGAGTCTTCTTTAAGATTCCTTTTTTTGGCATTAGTGAAGACTGCTTAGTGCCATATTTGCCAGCTACCTCTCCCTCTACAGCACTTTTAACGGCCACACCAGTCCTACACAACTCTTGCTCCATCTTAAAAGCAGAGGGTAACACTGGGCTGGCAACTCCTTCAATGAAACCTGCACTGTGAGAGCGATGTTCACTGTTGCTCCTTTTCTTCAAGATGCCTTTGGGTCTCTTGGAGGTCGGTTTGGTCGCATTTTCAGCTCCTCCTTCCTGGATGGACTGTGCAATGTCATTTTCCTTTTTTGATTTTTTCAGAGACCTTTGTCTCTCTAGTGTGACTTCAGGACCTTTGGGCTTAGAAAGGCACTTGATTTTGGTATCAGTCTCTGGTTGGAGGCCAGTAGAACGGTGATGCCAATCAATGAACCTTGCCAGCAGTGGTGACTCGGAGTCCCTCATGGCATCGCAGTCACAGACACTGCTCTTGTAGCCCCAGTTAACCCACCAGTGGTTGGCAATGTCTTCAATGGTTGCTCGGCGTTCAGGGTTCACCATCAGCATCCACCTGATAAGACCACGAGCATCTATGGGTGAAGAATGGCATGTAACATTTTTAGAACATGGGCATTCTTAGGTTTGTCAGTTTAAATTGAAAGCGTGAAGACAATAAAATGAGAAAAAATAATGCTCCATACTACAGAGAAAGTAAAAAAGAACAAGGTTTTGACCATCAGTCAATGATGGAAAATGCCTCTGAGCACTATTTTTTATCAGAAGAATATGATTAACTCTGGAAAATTTACTCTGGGCTATCCAATAAATTAATGTTTGTACTGTATTAGACAGTGAATAGTTCCATATTACTGAAGGAAGTCACCAACCTATTGATTCTAATGACAAAACTTAGAGGAAAATAAAACAAAATTGGGATATTTAAAATTATCTACACATTATTGCTTCTGTATTTACTTTTTCCATAAACAATGTAGTCTTCTGTGCATTGTAAAGGTTTATTTCCATACAGAGAGCGAGAAGACAGAAAATTGAAAGAAATGGCAAACAACCAATACAAGATAAATATTCATTTAAATATAGTATTTGCATAGATATTTAAGGCTGGAAGGAGTCATTATAATCAATGAGCTAGACTTAGCTGCTACTCTTCTGTCAGATGACTGCTTAATGTGCTATCCTAAAAGCCAATGTGAATACAGTGGCATTAATTCAGATTTTGGCCTGCCTTCTTTAATAAGAGACTGTGTTGCTCTGACCATTCAGAGCAACATTCTCTCTGCTTGTGATAGCCCACAGTGTAGTGAGAGGACTGATCTGTACCAGTATGTTGTACCAGTTTACAACATGTCTGAACAACTCCACTTGCAATAGCTAACAGACCTTCCACTGCCACAGATCTACTTAAAAGAGCCCGTTACAGCTCCCCAAGGCAGCAAAATCTATCTGCTACAAAACTTTAACATCAAAAGGGCTTTTGGAAAGTGCTGTACCCAGATGGGAATTTATAGCAGATGAACTCAGTAGGAGAATGAGATTTTTTTTTTTTTGTGTACATCATTCTAATATAACACTGTAACATGTTGGAAGAGGCCAAACAAAATGCTCCATTCTGAACTGCTGTCAGCTCAGTACATGGCTCTCCCTCCATTTTTCATACCTGAGGTCTGTGTTGGCTCACGATATTCTCCACTGCTGATCTGCCTGATGAGATTTTTGTGATCGAAGCCATCAAAGGGCATCGTTCCATAAACCAGAGTGTAAAGCAAAACACCGAGGGCCCAGCTGTCAACCTGAAATACAGACACAACATGTGTGAAGCCCAGGAAAGTTGATCCCTGCCCTTCTCCATGCCATTAGCACCACAAGAGCAGCATCATGTCCAGCTGCACCTACTGCTGGGCAAAATGGTATCTAACATCTCACTAACCACCCACACGCAATGTAAACAAAAGTGAAGCAGCTTAAGAACTTCAAATACGGGACAGACCCAAGTGAACTCACATGTACAGTAACATTTGCATTAAGACTCCCTCTCAAGAAAATTATCATCAAAGACATCACCATACCACCACAGAAAAACTGACCCTTCTTACCTCTGGGCCTCTGTAAGGCCGTCCATTAACTATTTCAGGGGAAGCATACAGTGGGCTTCCACAAAAGGTCTGCAGAAACTTGTCTTTATGATAAAGGTTGGAGAGTCCAAAATCAGCAATCTGTAAATAGAATTGCATAAGGCATTTGTAATATTAATGATTTCTTAAAGTAACAAAAAAACCTTTATCAGGAAAGACTTGTCTATATTTGTCTCTGCCACAGGGAAAACTTGATGTGGATTTTACTTTTCTCTCTAAAGATCCCTCAGAGAAGAAGGGTTCCCAGGCTAAGTCCTCCTGATTCATCCCAAGGATGCTTTGGGTCCATTCACAGAGAGGCCACCAACCGGACAACCATCAGCTGGTAATTTTGTCCTGGATGAACTGCATATGCTTGCAAAGACAATCTCATACTGGGAAGCCTGCTGTCCACTGACTGCTCTTCATCTTGTATAGTCATTAATACCAGAGGAAAGCAAGCAGAAAGTACCACCCTCCTTATCACACACATGCAAGCCAAAAGCCACGACCTTTAAATTCAACAGGAGGAGGGAGGCAGGAGTGTTGCAGGAAGCTAAGCATTACTGAAAAAAGTGATTTTTGAAATCATCGGGAATGCAGCTACGCCTGAACGAGGGGCAAAGTGAGGCAGTCACTCACTCCTCCAGATTCAGGGACATGGGGCTGAGGAATCTGAGCTGTTTAGCCCATGAGATGTCTATCACGAGATAATAAACACAAGTCTGGTTCCTAACTGGAAACAATGGGCCCAAATCCGGCTTGCCCAACACAAACAAAACTTCCCTTGGGACTGTTGGGAATTTTGCCCATGTAGGAATTGCAGGATCAGGTCCAAATATTTTGTTTACTTCAATTCTCTGTTCTTGTTCATACAAAACAAAGGCTGAGGACAGCAACACTAAATACTCCCACAACTTCTTCATTTTCTTTGTTTCTCTAGCACAAGGCAACACATCTCATTTTCCTCTTATTTAAAACCCAAATGTTTCTGCTTCCCAGAGATACTTGTATTACTGCCCACAATCAACATAATGCCTACATAAAAGACATAAAGCACAGGCATAAAAAAGGTATTGTAGATATAAAAGACAGGAGTTTCTCTGGGTTTTCTTCACCTTATTAATGTCTTTTCTACCAGAAAGAAATTAAATCCTAGGAATTTTCACCAGAGAAAATTCAAGAAAACACAAAGTGAGTGGGAAAGAAAAGACTCGCCAGCACCATTATTCACTCTTGGCTTTCTAAAATGTGTATCATCAATGCCTCTAATACCTGTTGAATTACAATGTTCAGTGAACTCTTGGAAGAGGTAAAGTCTTTATCTCTATTACCTCAACTGGTAGAGCTACACTGAAAAATGACACAGTTGAAACCAAAACAGGAATATATATCTGCTTTTTAAACAGATATAAATAGATACATAGTTGTTAGATACTTTCATTTACTTTCACAGTTGTTAGAAATACAAACTTTTTATTATTTCCTTTTTACACAATTTTTGAAGTCACAAGTCAGATATGAGACTTCATGCTTCACTCTTCCCTATTTTGATGTTTTGCTTGTGCAGGTGTTTCATTGACGGTCTGTATTCATCCTGCTCACAGAGCAGCTGATTTCTGCTCATTAATTTTAATTCATCTCAACATGTTCATTCATAGATTGAATTCACTCAGTCCCTCAGACAGCGTATTATCAACCCCCAGCAGAAAATTCAACCCTTAAATGAATGTGGTTTGTAAAATCTTCATTGTATGGTTGGAATGTCATTGAAAACAGCTGGTGTAGAATTGCAGTCTGCAAACATATTCTCATGGCTCAGATTGCACTTAATTGCCTTAAATTCCACTTTCTTATCAAGTCACCCTGCCTGGCTTGCAGGAAGTTGGTTTTAAGCCCTATGAAGTGTGCCCTGTCAATCAGGGGAAGAATGGGATCATTTCAGTTTTAAAAATTCGTACTGGTCAGTGATTTTTATTTTAGTTCAGGATGCAGCTAAGACAAGGACAAACACTGCACAGTGTGATTCCTTATGAAAATAAATTCCCTTAACACCATGGAATGTATAAAATGCATGTGGATATGCATGAATACATATATATATATATATATAGGGATACATACCATTGTTCACTCTAAGAAACTCTCAGACTTAAGCATTCATGTTTTCATTTTGACCATTCAGGAAAAGAGTATTTATGTTACAATCCACTCCCATGCTCACAGACTGATGTTTATCAGCTTTTCCCATTAAAATTGTCATGCCCCCCAAAACAAGATTAATAGAAGCCAACATTACTTCATCTTCTTGGCACTTAAATGGAACTAAGTCAAAAAAGTAAAAAAAAACTTCCTAAACTGGGAGGAGCAGAAAAGCGGACTTCCATTCCTCTTGCTTCAGGAGTATATGTTTCATATTTATTGTTAGCTATGATAAACCAGATGTAAGTTATGGTTGAAGCGTGGAATATAAATTCCACGAAGTTCACACTCATGGAAATTGTCAGCTTTATCCCACTTAAGAATGTGTCTGTCTGTAGTGCAGATAGAGAAATAATTAGGTCTCCTAAAGCAAACGAAATATATGTGCAGTTGCTGATATTTCCAGCAAAGTAAATCCCAATTCCATGCACTTAGTCTGTATATACAAAACCCTCGTGGGTTTTTAGTGGTTAGTCTGATTGGTGTCCCCTTACCAACCCAAGAGAATGTGCAGCTAGCAGGATCATGTTACTGTTATACTTCCATTGTTCTACTCTTCTGTCACTTTGGGCTTCATCATACCGTTACGTCAACCTCTGCTAGACATCTCTTTTAGCTGCAATTCCCAGCCCAGGAACCATTCTGATCCCCACTGTGAACAAGGATGTTCAGTCTCACAAGTGCTTAAAGCTCATTTGATTCATTTATGTCTTCTGCATTTAGGGGTTTTCAGTAAAAGTCTGCAGGAAATAGTACTGCATACAACAAGTCCATGAAAAACCTAGTAATACACCACAGATTGGATCACCTTTTTCCTCTCATTGCACTCCACCTCTGGCATGTGGATATGCAGAACTCCTCAAACTGTGTACTTTTTGTTGCTTCCAGACACTGGTGTTTCCTTGTTGCTGTATTCTAACACATGACTCTGCTTCCAGAGATTTTTACTCACCATCACAACTCTTAAAACAATAAAAAAAATCCTTCTTATGTCTCCATACACTTCTTTATGACCTTCAATTAATTATCTGAAGTTTAAGAATGGTTTCCAAGTTAGTGTAGTAACAAGTAAAATGGCCTGGGGCCCTTCTAGGTCAGATAATAATTTCTAATGGATTACTTGTCCTCTTTATTTCCTGTTTTAAAAGTATTATTTAAGCTGCTACGGGGATCCATTTTTACAACATCCTATTTTTTCTTCACATTATTATGACATGTTTTTTGTAAATCATAATGCATAGATCACTGGCTTCATCAGAAACATGTATGTAATTGCACACTGCACTCAAGAACAAAGGGATTCCTTTAATTTTCTCATTCTTAAAATCAAACCGCCAATTTTGTGTTTGTAATCCACTGAATGAAATATAAATACTAGGAAAGTAAAGATAAGACTATCAATCCATTTCTAGAAAATGCCTTCCCCTGAGTATTTGAAGCCTTCAGTCATTACCAAAGCCCTGCATTTTTTTTCTGCCTGAACAAACCACATGTAAATAGTCTCAGAATGAGGACTTGATAAATTTACTCCTAATAAATAATTTACAGTTCCATATGTGTTTCCTTGCCAACGGTTACTGTTTAGTGAAACAAAGAAAAAGTGGGAAGTAAAATTCTGTGCAAGTAACACAGAAACCACAGCAACATATTCAAAGCTTCAGCATCAGGGAAATAGTGGCTGTATGTTTAATGTCAAGTATTCAAAGCTGACCTTAGTCACAAGGTTTAAATAAAGAGAGCACAAAGAAAAAGAAAAACCATACCAGAAGTCACCTCTTGAAGCAATCCAAATTCAAACACTATTGACTGTAAGATGTATGAAATACCAATACTTTCCCAAATTCAGTCTGTTTTTCAGTTTCATGAGACCCTTTGCACAAGCAGTGACTAGGGGAGAGGCAAGAAGCCACTTGCCCATGCCAAGGTAGCCTTGCCTGCTCAGATGCCTTAACACTGAAGAGATGTAGCTGAGGAAAGGCTGGAAATATGAAAAATACCTACAGCAGTTTAAACACAATGCAAGTCAGGAAAGGGAAACCCTCAAGAAAAAGACGTCCAAATGACTGGAAGGCATGTGAGAAGGTAGAGCTACCTGAATTGCTTCCACAGCAGTGCCACTCGCTGTGGCAGCTGCAATGCATCTGTGGTTGTGAAGCCCTCGGGTTAGCTCCAAGCATGGACCAGACAAAGCCACCTGTCCTTGCCCCATCCACAGGAGAACAACTCCCATATAGGAGAGAGGGGCAGGAACTGAGCTGTCTGACAAAGCTTAGCTCCCCAGAGGCTTGAGGAAGTGATTGGTTTAGCATATGAGGACCACAGTGCAGAGATCCAGCCCTCCACAGCTAACAAATTCCACAAATTCCTCTTTTCTCTCAAGAATTCTCTGATTAGCTGGGAAGATAGTTTGGCGTGTAATGTGGAAAGAAAGGTCATCCTGCCTGCGGAAGCCTGATTCGTATACAATGTCCTAGAAAGGCTACTTTTTGTTTTCAGCACTGCTGAGAACAGCTCTGGCTGCTGCAGACAGTTCCCTGTAGGAACAGGAGATGGGAGGTCTGCTCCAACGCTGGATGCTAACAGCAAAACATCCAAGTATTGCATTGGATGGGCCTGCTGTAAAAGACTATTTTTGGAAACCACATATTTATATGTGCCTTTAATCCACTAGCTGATCCAAGTTGGCTTCTGTCATCAACGTTACACAGATGGTAGCTACCACATGTTACTTTCCATTTCCATTCCACACCAGCTTGAAATGAAGACAATCTCTCCAGTGTGAAGCACAGAAAGCAGTGCCTAGAGCCCCAGGGCTTTCAGGGGAGACAAAAGGAAGACCCCAGGCTATTTAGGTACTGGGCTATGCAAGTAGCTCCTTGATTACTTTTTTAGTTAAATAAGGATGCTCAAGCGTCAGCAGAAACTCTTTGGTGTTCCTCCCTCTGCTTGTTTGCCCACGGATGAGCACATCCAGCCACCCTTACATCCAGCTACCCAAGGAGGAACAAAGTTGAAAGTGAAACAGATTCAGCCACCTGGAAATTACACTTATTTTATAGAGGAATATAGATAGGATATATATAGGAAATTACTCTGGAAATTAATTCTCTGCATTATTTAACTTTGTGCTACAGCTATAAACAATAGAAGAAAAAGACAGGAAAAAAGGTCATTCTCATGCTTTCACTGGGGAGAAATGGCATGGAAATGACATCACTGACATCACTATGCAAAGTATACGTTTGTGTCTGAAGTTCCAAGGCCATTTCCTAATGAAGCACATGTGCTTTACTAGGTTTATTTTGAAACTCTATTTGCTTATTTTCCAGCCATGATCAAAAGAACATTCAGACTGTTCTGTAGGAGGCACTTGAACCTGTAGACCAGAACAGTTTTCTCCTAGCCCCAGAAGTAGCCAGCAATAATATCATTTGTACAATAAGCCAGATTGCACAAAATGCTCTGCTGTTTTCTACCAGTGGGTAGATACTGCATTGGGAATCGTGGCCTTTGCATGGCAGGACAGGGCTTTCTCCTCCAAAGTATGCAAAGCTTCATTTAGTGTGTATTACTGGGAATCAGTGGTGTCTTCCCCCAACCTCCAAACCTCTGAGCCTCTTGCCAGATGCTGTTGCTTAGTAGCTGTTACCATAACAATGGCTCTTCTAATACCTTGGGTAAAAATGCTATAAAACATGCAAATTCATTCTGAGAAACTGAGAAAAAGAATCCTACCTTAATATTAAAATTGTCATCAAGAAGAATGTTTTCCAATTTTAGGTCCCTGTGGACAACACCATTCTGAAACAAGAAAAAAACAGGGAAGAGCATGAGAAAATACTGGGAAAATTAAAGGTGAGCTGGCAGGGTGGTCTTTGCATCTACATTTCAGGGCTGATTTCACTGTCATAACACTCATGGCCCAGTGACTAGTGGCAGGCGCTGTATTAGTCACTTGGTGTGTGGTTAAGGGAGGAATGACTGGAATCTGTCCTCCCACAGACACTCTGAAACAGCAGGGGGGTGGGGGGTGGAGGGCTGGGGGGTGTCTTTTCAGAACTTAATTTCATCCTGGATCCTGCCCCCACTGCGGGAAAGCAGGATATTCTTCCCAGGCACAGAAACCAATATCTGTCAATGACGTTAGCCCCTACAAAAGCCCTCATTCCTCCAGTGAGCAGCCACGTGGATCGGGGGAGTTATAATCCCAAAGGATTGTAAATGTTAGGGATGGAAGCAAACAGACTGGGTCAAGGTCAGAGCCTTCTTTACAGAAACTTGGGAAAATGAAATGCATCAGGAATGGCACTGCAGCTTTTCAGTGCTACGCAGTGAGGACTTTGAAAAATCCTATTTTTAATCATAATTCAAGTAGAGACTTGAGTGTTTTAAGAATTCAAAATAAAATTTTGTTAGCTGCTCATTGCCTTTAGCCTCATACAAGTTTTGGTTCTATGCAGCTGTTTCATAAACAGGGATAAAAGGTCCATGATGACAGCCAATCAGCTACCTTAGGTCTAATTGCTTGACTTGTCATTCCAAGTGGGTACCATGATGGATAAGGTCATTAGCAAATGGTATCTTTCCCACTACATCTGGTAAAGTTACTTTTACCTATCCAGAATGAGTATGTACTAAAGCTCATTCGTGAACCTCATAGCTTTCTCTTGGCTTTTTCTTTCATATATTATATCTCCTATTCTAAAGTTGTTTACTATTATATTCAAATTGCAAACTAACATTTGTTTGAATGCATTTAATATTAATGCTGTAGAGGTTATATGGGATGCCTTCTTTAGTTGATGTTGTAATTTTTGATTTTTTAAATGTCAAGAGAATTATTTTAAAGGCAAAAATGCAAGGTAGGTCTAAAGTAAGGGTGGGTCTGGTATCTGTCATAACACAGGAAAACATCATTAGTCTTGAAAAAGGCACTAGTTCAGTGTAGCGCTTTTAATGAAGATCTCCTGTTGTACTGATAAAATCGTGTGCTCTGATACTTAATAATGAATGCTGTTGCCTCAGACATGCTTTGAAATATATGCCAGTAATCAGCCTTGAAACAGCACTTTTTACCATGAAATCCTTGGCTCACCTTGTGGCAGTAATGCACAGCAGAGACTATCTGTCGGAAGAAGTGCCTTGTCTCTCTTTCGCTTAATCGTCGCCTCTCACTGATGTAATCGTACAACTCTCCTTTACTTGCATACTCCATGATGATAACAATCTTATCTTTATTTTCAAACACTGCACAGAAGAAAAGAAAAGGAAAAAAACCCACAGTTGATTCAATACATTTGAAAACTGACACTTGAAAGAGTGGAGAAGACTCGGGATGTCTGATCACATCCTAGACCACCACTGCAGCATGGAAAGATGTACTAACAAATCCAGCTGCAAAAAGCAAGTTCCAAAGCTACTTTTTACCAGAGGAAGATCACAACATCTCAGACCAAGAGAAGGAAGTTGAGTTTATCCTCTCTTTCATATGGCTACATGAACCTCTTTGTCTCAAATAATATGGGGTCACAAGGTGGCAAAGTCAACTTATCCTAGTGAGGTGAGGTGGACATTTGTGCCAGTAAACCAGCTCCTGCTCCAGCACAGAATTCCTCGTACAAGTAGCCCACTTGAGGCCAGAGGACAGAAGCAAACAGGAGCCCTCCTATCATTTGGAAAGAGTTCATAGAAGGCATAATAAATTCTTGTCTTCAGTAACTGATACAGGATTGCCATTTGATTTACAATGACTGTTGGTTGGCTTTCACCTACCACCAAAATCCAACAAGTATCCAACTGATAGATGTGCCCTCCTCCATCCCCACTCTGTGTGACAGTATGGCGGGCAAGGACACCTGAGCTTGCTGTGGCTGCAGCACCTCCAGAGCTGTTCAGCTCTTGTCAGTGTGGCTCTGTACCCCGCCTCATGCAACCAACTCCTCCTCAAGCTTCCTTATCTCCTGCCCCTACCACATGTCCCACTGCATGTCACAGACTGCATGCTGTGATGCTCTGTCGCTTGTGCGGAGCCGGCAGCAATGCACAACGCCAGCGTAAGCAGAGCAAGGAAAATCATCGCATACACGTCACAGCCCGACTCTTCTTCAGGGCTGAGAGTATGCTGTGTCACATGCTGTCAAGGACTTCACTGTGAGTGGCAGATAACTAATATTTAATCTAGTAAAGCAGGCTGTTAATAGTCTGGAATTGCTGTAATGTCCTGGCTGCTAAATAGTTCTCCTCTTTTGCACCGAAAATCCATTGCAACCCACTGGAAACTTCCTGCACCTGCCATAAGTAACCACTGCTATATGAAAACATGGTGATTTTCCTTTTCTTTTTATCTGTGGCAGCACTGGTCACACTGGCAGCAAAGTGTATACAAATTAATGAGGTTAAAGGGTTTATTACAAACAGATGCAGTTTTGACCAGCCCTACTGTAAAGATGCCTTCCTATATCTCTTTATCAAAGCTCAGCCGGTAGTCTTTGGTGATTTTAAAAAAAAAAACCAGAATTAAGCTTCAGCTTTTGCAGTGAAATGTGAAGCTGCCTCTCTTAACACACAGATATTTACTTCTCTTAGGCCTTGTCTCATGTCCTCTCACACCTTGTCACTCAAATTTGCAAGCCAAAGCCTCTGCAGTTCACTCTAACACCCCTGAATCCCAGCCAAACAGCTCTGATAAAAGGGAGAGCAAACAGCCAGATAAAATTGGCTGCTTACATGTCTGCTGGCCTCACTGTACCCCGAAGCAGAGGCCTCTGCCAGCGATTACATCCTATGTGCATCCTCATTAGCAATAAACTTCGGAAACTGGGAAAGCCGTCTCTGGATGGATTATACATACAGCATCCTCTCCAAGAATGACAGACTGATACTGTCTGGGAAAAACTGAACGTGCCCTGTGTCACACAGGAAGTGCTGTGATGTGTTACCAATAAAACAGTAACGCGCACATTCGCTTCTCTAAGCTCAGAAAGGCTTGTTTGGTACAGGCTTCTTCAAGAAGGCAAAAAGAAATAGTTTTAGCAAGCTGAATTACTGAAAATGCCCTCATACAAGAGATACGATTTAAAACAAACACATAAATCACACAACAGCAACAACAAAATTCCCTCAAAACCCCAGCTGATTCCATGAGATAGGGGTTACTGTATCATGCACATACAGGTGAAGTTGCCACATGGCACAGACGATCTCAGTGTACTTTCACGGAAATGCATATCCCAAGCAGTTCCAACTGAGGACCACCCTCAGCTCACAGGCACATCTGCCCTTGGCTTTTCTTGCCCCACGCCCCCAAAAGCTGATGCCCCACCAGGTGTTCAGTGCTGCTGATGACAGTAACAGCAATAACAGCCCTGTCACAACAGAGCTTTCTTCTGGCCGTGTTTTTGCAGAAGTTTTGCCTTCATTATTTAGTCCTAAGAGTTTTCTCAAATCATCCTTGATGTTGTGAAGTTTTAAGTCCTAAAATGTAATTCTTTTGGACGCAAATTTGCCGTTTTAATACAAGTCCTGATTCAGATGTATTTTCCAACATTTCTACAGAAATGAGTTGGAAAGCATTTGGTTTGGAGGAATGTGCATTCAAAGGCACTTTCCATTTCAAATTTTCTCTTACACCCTCTAGGAAACTGAGATAATACCATCAAGCTCAATTTAGGAAAGCATAAATCCCTGTTCCAAATTTCAAATTTTTGTCACAAAGCCACACTAGAATCAATGAGAACAGAATTGTTCCAGAAACTCATATTTGGCTTTCAGTTTACTGACACATTTTTCTTCATGAGGGAGAATTTTGGGAGGGAAACTATCCTTGAACTTAGGTGACATTACAGAGGCCTCCTCACCATCATCATAGCTGAACAATTACAGAATTAAACAGCAAATTGTTTCTCCACCCAGGAGCAGAGGTGAATAGAGAGGTATTTTTTTACAACTGCGTCATTTCACGTCAGAGTACCTCCACCGTATCAGCTGAACCTCAGGAGTGGGCATGCAGCTATTTCCCACAGAGAGGGAACTGAACAGCAGACAAAAAAATCTAAAATGAGAGCTGCAACTGAAGGAAGAGGAGGTTGAAAGGCAATGGGATTTATGTCTATACACACACATAGCCTTAAAGAGGAATTTAGTGGTCAAGACTATCAAGCAAATGACAAGGTGGTATTCTGGCAAGTCTCACACCATCAGCCAAGTACACCATGAATTTTCACAGTAGTATTTAGGATGTCAGGCAGGTTTCACACAGGCACTTCTGAATTTCCCTTCTGAGCACAGCATGTAGTTTTATAAACATATGCTCAAAAAAGCCTTGTGGCCAATGGCTGGTGGAAGAGAGGAGGACATTAATTAAAGGCTGTATTGACTTACTGCAAAGAATAATGAGGTAATAAATATGCTGCCCTGTTAGCACCTGGGCTGTAACCTGTGGGCTGATGATGGACGGGTTGCCTCCATATAGCTTCTGGGACTGCTTGGTTCACTCTGTTTTTGCTGCAGATGATTTATTACCTGCCATTCCACTGCATATTCATTCTGAAACTCACCCCCATCTAGAAGTGTGCCTGAACCCTGGCTGCAACTACTGCCAGCAGAGAAGCATGGCTTTGGCAGGATGCTGAACCCCAGGAACCTCCCAAATCTTACTACTTCTGGGACAGCCATGTCACATAAGCCTGCTCCTCAGCCCTGAGCAAGGTCAAGAGAAGGAGACCACGTATGAGTAAGGTGGGGCTGCTTTAGGTTCTTTCAAACCATCAATACTCTGTAAATGGCTAGCCAAATTAGATAAGCAGAGAACTGTCAGTACCAACACCCAGACATGGATAGCAGGGGAGATGGCCTGTCAATTAGGAATCAAGACAGGGGGGTTGCTTAGATACGAGGCACAAGCTTCACCTATTAGAGGGGACAGCAGCAGGAGAAATGCTTGCTAGGAGCTGTGCATCATCTATTTCTGAGCCGCTGTGTTTATTTTCACCACTCTGCAAGCTGAGCTACTCTGAGAGCTGCAACAAGACCTCAATATGGCGGGAGGGCTGCTGCACTGCCTCAGCCATAGTGGTCAAGTGCTGCTGCAGAGTAGGGCTTGCAAATCACTACTACTCCTTGGCAGACAGAGCCTGCCGGCTGAAGGATTGACTGTGGAGATGACCGCACTTTATGTAGCCACAGGGGAAGAAGCAGGAACAGCAGTGTGAGAGCACATCAGGAACCAGGAGCAGGAACAGCATGAACCTCAAGGTGTGAGGAACAATGTGATTGTATCCCCAGGAGATGAGCAAAGGACTAGGACACTGGCCACAGTAACTTGGAGAAACAGCATTTTCCAGGGGGCTACAAGGTTGCTTGGGCTTGGTCTGGTCAAAACCACTTGGTTTTGCTTCCCAAAAGCCTTGGGAACCCAAGCAGCAAAGGGTACTTAACATACACTGGACAAAGATTTCTTACTTTTCTTTAAACCCTACTCTTAACTCTAACATGTTTGTTTCTTTTTTAAAAGTGACAGAGAAAAAGTCTAATACATCCAGGCTCATAATTGAAACCAAATCTGCTAACTTCAAAGTTCCTTGAAGAACATAAATGTGAAATTGGGAAAGAATTTCACTTTTCGCTATCAAAGAGATATCTGAGACAAAGTACATTTTGTAACATGAACAATCTGTCCCTCTTTCACAGGTTGATCTACTATAGTAATAGTTCTTGCATATAATCTCTCCACTTATTTATAGTCAGAGGCTGTGAAATTATGAACTCAGCTTCTATCTACAGCCTTCCATTTTCCAAACAGCGCTGGTTGACCTCTTGCTCATCAGCACTCTTCTTTTCAGCCCTACTGCCAAATCCGTCCCTCTAGCTACACCAAAGTCACCTCCTCTGAAACTCATGGGACAAGTCTGACAACAAATGAACACACTCACTATATTTCTTCTCTGCTAAGATGGGCTTCACCGTAAAACTGTTGAGAGCCCAGATGGGCACGGTTTTGCAAACATCAGTCAGAAAGATTTAACGGTACATTGTACACCTCTCTATTAGGACAGTTCACTTTGGACCGCCTTACTACCAAAATAACAAAAAGGCAGAAAGGCTTTTGCCTTTCCTTCAAGCTCATAGAATACTGAAGTCAGAGTGAGTGCTGAGGGGGGTGGATTCTTTCCCCCCTGCCAAAGGACTATCTCCTTGTGGGCTGATTCCATTTGGTTTACACGTAACCCTGAGGTAAGGATTTTAGTTTGTTAGTTTAAGAGGGGCGGCCAATCTCTTTGCACTGGAACCATTTGAATTCTCCTCATGCCTTTGCTCTCTATCAGAGCAATCTCCTAAATTAGTTCCAGTATGTTGACATTCCTTCCATCTGGTGTCTTTCCATTCAGTGGTATTTTTATTACTCTCCTAACAGCCGCAGACAGAAGTACCTTTCCACTGCTACAAAATGCTCTTTTATTAAAGGTCAGCCAAATCAAAAGAACAAGCGAGTTTGTTTTTAATTTTGGAGATGCAGACTAGAATAACCTTTTCATTCAGAAAATTCATGTATGACCCAATTACCTCACTTGTGTAATAAGCCTTGAATTAGTCTTCAAAAAGTAATTTGAGTACTGAAAACTGTCTTTTACCTTCGAAATTCAGCCTGATTCAGCTCTTGTGTTTTTGACTGTTTTACAGCCCCTTGGCATAATTTTTATTTAGCTGTTTTTTTCAGCAGTAGTAGTATTTTATTACTGTTTTTTAACAGAGCATATAGCAGGCACAAAAATATCCCAGGTCCAATGAGAAAACCACGTATTTGCATACACATCCATTTATGCATATGCTTAATTATAATTGAAGATATCAGGATATGAAGTATGTGTTCTAATGCTTAACTTGTGTTAAATTATTTTCCTGAATTATGGCCTTATTCAGCCAAATTGCATCTCCTTTTAAATTAAAGGAATGTAGTTAAGATCCTGCAATAATCTTTTTAAATCAGACAGCATGCTATAATTTACTCCCCAGTGAGGAGATTAAATCAGAATGGGAACTATTATCCTTGGTGAGGTTGTTTCTCACAGAGCAAGACTGAGGATATGCAGATTATGATGGTTTGCTCTTTAAAAGGAAGGAAAAATGACAGTTGCTAATTTTTCCACAATAACATGTTACACTAATTGTCTTTGTTTCGGCGAAGAATACAAGCGCTAACTCCCCTTTATTTAAATATGATTTAAACTGTCGAGGAACTTCAGAGAAGCAAATATTTACATTGCTACAGCAGGACTGTGTAAATGGGAAGATGGAAATAAATTTAATCGCTGCTGGCAATCAGTTTGACATTTAAACTGGACCTGCCCATGATCTCACACATGTGAGTTTATGTCATGTCCGATGAAGTGCTGGTTAGGTGATCACCCTGAATGGCAGGAAATTTATAAAGCTGGGGTATGGTAACTACAGAGTTAAGTTTGTTTATTCTAGTTTCATTAGTATCTCCAGACACTTGAAATATTACTTGATGTTCTTGGATGTTATCAACTGAAAACAATGAGAATAAAGCACTCGAAGGTCAAAAGCCTACATAATTAGAGGAAATCAATTAGAAATGTGGTTAAACAGTATCACTACTGAAGTACTTTCTCTGGGCCAAAAAAAAGAATCATTTCAGCTTTCCAACTTCCAACATTCTTGATTAAAGCCCAGTCATCCACGTGATGTTTAAAGAGACTCGTGGCTTTTTCAGGTGTTTTGCACACAGAAGGGGTGGGGTCATTAGGCACCAAAGTTTGTTTTGATTATGTCTGAAAACCAGGAGATAGCAAAGGCTTGGACAGAGGCTGGGATTGCTCTGAACTGTCACAGCCTGAGATAGGCGACTGTTTTGCCACCCTGGCCCCTGGCTGCTGCCCCACCCTGAGGTCCATAGGTAGCTGAGGGCAGGAGACACTTGTCTGAGCCAGCACTGCTGCAGGGATGCAGTTCCTCAACAATGGCTTGTGTCCACACACCTTTAACAGCTGCCACACAGGCAGATTTCTGACAATGCAGCTGGTTCTGCTGATGATATGGTGACTTGACTGACACAGCTTCCCACACTGGAGACAGGCCTATGTGTGTGTGAAACACCAAGTGTGTTTATGCTTTGTTGCATGAATTCTGGCTTAAAACGTGAGATTGAATGTGTATTTGGCAAGTGCAGTGAGTATCCTGGAATACTATGCCACTGCTGTTACACACTGTCAGCTTATCTCCTATTGCCTTTGGGGTTTGAAAGTAGAGCTGAACCAGTCTCCTGATTAAACATGCAACCTAGCTCAAGCCATTGTGGACTGGCAGACACATGATGGAGAATCTCTCTGCTTTTTCTTAAGAGCACCAAAAATGCAACCTAGAAAAAAAAAAAAAGGAGTGCATCTTACTTGGGAGAGCCATATTTTGTGCCTTGTTAATGCAAAGTGTGCAGCACTCCTATAAGCATCCTGGCCCCAATTCAGCAGAGCACTTCAGCACACACTTTCCTTCAGTTACTCGTTTACATTAATGCCATCATGTTCTATGAGCACCAAATTTTGATCCTAATGTTTATTCATTCTCCAGGGAAGATCTTCAGCAAACTATTTCTACAAACATGTTAGCTAACAGTCTGTTCACCTTTAAGTACATTTTGCGAAAGGGCAGACTTTTCTGTATGGTTATGCTGACCAAGGACAACTCTTTCAGCACAGGAACAGTCATGCAGACAACTGTACTTCACACTACAAAGACTCAAGAGCTCACTCCTAAACGTATCAAGTGTAACTTCACCCTCATGATTGGCCCAACACATGTTTAAATGTTTCCAGAATGTTCCTTCCCTGGTTTAACTTTTATAAAGTATTGCCAGATGAGGTAGATTTTTGCACTCAAGCTACCCCTGGAAAAATATGTTAGCTCTCAAAGGCTTTATTATAAAATCCTGGAGTTTTCAAGGCAAAAAAGCAATAGGGCAAAGGAAGGGCGAGGGGCAGGGGAGAGACAGACAGATGAATGGACAGAGGCATTATTCTATAAATTAAAATTTATGTGCTGAAATCAGAACACTGCCAGCAAAGCTGACTTCATTTATCCAGCCCCTTTCAAGGAGTTTAAAGTAACTTAAAGGAGCACTTCCCTCACAGCCACACTCAACAGATTGCCAATTACAGCCCTGCTGAGAGGATGGAATTTCTTTAGTCACAACTGTGCATCTGCCCTGGCAGTAATGGGCAAGGTACATGCCTTATGATTAGATTACAAAGAAGTACCTCTAAACTGGAAAGCTTGGTTGCCACACATCTGAATTTGCTTGGTATCAATAAAAAAAGATAAGGCTGTGTTTACATCAAGTAGACAAATTCAGAGGTTAATTGCTATTAGCAGGAAGGTCAAAAGTATACCGAAACAAGATCCTACTTAAGGAAAACACATGTTTGCAAATGCAATACAAAGAGCTTTCAAAGATTATTACAGGGATATCCAGCATTGCCCATGGTACATACATCCGTGCAACCTGGCACCTACAGAGAGCTGTCAGATGTGCAGTGGAAGTCTGGGAACCTGCAGTAAAAATTTGTGAGATAGGAGTAAAATATCTCTAGGGTGGCTTCAGGCTTAAAGTTAGGCAT
Organism: Urocynchramus pylzowi; assembly: GCA_013397555.1. Taxonomy (NCBI): domain Eukaryota; kingdom Metazoa; phylum Chordata; class Aves; order Passeriformes; family Fringillidae; genus Urocynchramus; species Urocynchramus pylzowi. The sequence goes on from VZRH01000841.1 coordinate 171,497, forward strand.
CTGATCTAAGTTAGTCAGCTAGACTCCAACAGGAGCCTCCAATATGTCATTTATCCCACTTATCTGAAAAAAAACCTCTCCCAGGAGGGAGCCAACCACCCTGGGAAGATGCTGAACTCTCTTGACTAGAGAGGGACACTAGACTTGTAGCATACACCAACTGCAGAAATGTTGGACTGCTTAATTTTAGTGAGATTAAGCCTATCTCTTAGGATTTACTGACTTCAACATTTTGTGTCAGGGGATAGCAATATTATCACTCTTTATGCATCACTCAAGAGGAAAATCTCTGTATTTAAAGTCCAACTTCGAGAGGATACAAATACTTCAGTCCTTGATGTAGTAGTCCCTTAACTTCACAACAAGTACTCTTCAGCTTCAAGAGAAGCACACACTCAAGGGCTCCTGAGGTCACACCCTCACCTCTGGGCAGCTCCTGTGGGTTCAGCTGCACAACCACAGATATTCCCAGGGCTACCTTATCTTAAGTTACAGCACTGGCTGCTACAGTTCAAACACTGACTCTGACTGCTTGGAAAACACACCAAAACCTGACACAGGTGCTTATCCTCCTCAGACAAGATGAATTCTCCATCATGGAGCTCAACTGGCTCTGCTGCAGAAGCACTGCTCCTCCCTCTGCAGGGCCAGAGAAGGAAGTTTTACTCCCACAGGACTCAGTGTCTGCTTCCTAAAAATGCTGTAATCTTTAACACTTTTACAAATATTTTAACTCAGTAAAAACTATTTTAAGTAAGGATGAGAAGGGCAACTGGTCAAAGAACCACAGCATGCTTAATATTTTTTCTTCCTGAGTTCCCATCCATATTTGAAGTAACTTTTGTTCCATTTGCAACCCACATGCTGACACAGCATCCCTCCCCTTTTCTGTTCCCAGATCCTTTTATGAGTTTATTCAATAAAAAGACAGATACTCATCTCTTTTCAAGTACAAGAACATGCTTTTGAACAACTCAATATGCGATAGCGTAACAGTACGCCAAGGCAGCCCTTGTTTTAATCAGTCGTATCAACTCTCAGAGCAGAGCTGCCATACACATCTCATCACCTTCTGCATTTACCTCACAGCTATGGAAATGTGTAGGGCTACATTCTGGCTTCCTGTTCTTCACAGAGGAAAGAGGTGATCCCCAGGGATAAGACTGCCTGATCCAGGTCCCTCTGAACCTCTGGAATCTACATCCCACATCCAGCATGCAGCCTCCCTCCCTGCAGTAACAGGCCTTTTGGCTGGCGTCTTCCAGCAGGCACGTGGGGTGACTTGCCGGGCTAGTGCTGGGACATAAACAAACTGGCAAATCTTCCTAGGTGAGTCCCAGGAAGAAAGGAGGCAGAGCAGGAAGACAGAATAAGGAAACAGGAATGATAAGCCAGCCACCAGACCAACAGGAAAGTGTGCAGAGGTGGACAGGAAGCGGATGCTGGGATTCAGGGGGAAAAGCTGCAATGACAGAAGTAGCAACTTGAACTGCCTGGTAAGGGAGGACCAAAGTCCTAGAGCAGATAAGAGCAGTCCTGTGCAGTCCAGGGAAAATAAAGCACACGAGGACTGGTTTAGGGGCTGGGAACAGAGACATCAGGCTGATTCATGAGTGAGAGTGAAATGAAACTGAACTGTACAGTGGGAGCAAAGACATGAGGTGATACATGCAACCATCTCCCACCTGCGACTGACACAGTGAACTCACACAAGAAGAAGCTCTTCCAAGCAAAGGTTTATGCATCTGAAACACTGGAAGCTCAGAGGGAAGGCAGTGCTCAAGGCAGTCTCGTTGGTAAGGGATGGGTTACACAAGGAGTAAGGGTTGGTTTGGTGCACTGTCTCAAGAAACATGAACATCAGGTCTGCAAGAACATAACAGAACAGTCAGGGAGGAAAATCACATTCACTAACCTTCATATATGGTGATGATATGAGGGTGGCTGAGGGATGACATGATCTCAATCTCCCGTCTGATGTGAACCATATCTTGTTCATCCTTAATTTTGTCCTTACGAATGGATTTTATTGCAACCTATAAATGCAGGAAATCAAGCATTATTTTTGGAACTGAACAGATGCATCTAATCCACTGACAAGAGTTAAAAAATAAATACAGATGTTAGATGTTGGCAGAACGTGGAATGACCAAAACAAACCTTTAAAATACAAACTTCCATGCTCCAGCTCCCTCACTGTATAACAATAAATACATTCCCATTACAGTGTAATGGGTGACATGAAGTTTTGGGCTCTTCACTGAGGGGGAAAACGGCACCTTTTGGAAAGATTTCTGTGCTATTCTCCTTATGCAAATGGAAAAACTCCCCAAGAGATTTTGATGGGAAGTACATTTGCTAGGACATGATTACATCTGACAGTTTCGAAAAGAAACTTTTGAGAAAATTTCTTTGAAAAAACTTTGAGATCTCTGATGGAACAGAGGCAGGGGATCCAGGGTGCCGATCCATGTCAATACATAAAGGAATCCATTAACACAGGTTAGTCCATGGTTCTCTAAAGCAGGCAAACTGTTCAGGAGTTATGACTTATTAAAAAATCAGAAGAAATACATCTTTGAAATTCACATCTAAACTCGTCCTCATATAAACCCAAGGCTTCAGGTCCTACACAACACTTATGCAGTCACTGCAAAACCATATCCTTCCTGCATCCTTCCTCAATCAGCAAGCTATTTTACAAGCATATCATGTGACTGGATGTCTTTCCAAAAGGCAGGGTGGGAACAGAGGAAGTGATAGCTGAACTTGCAATATAAATTCAAATTATAACAGTCCTTGTGAGTGTGTGTATGTGTGTTGACTGTGAAAAAAGGGCTTATCTGAACACCCCCATAAATAATCGTGGAGGTCATCTCATGCCCTATGAGAAATGCAGAAAGCAACAATGCAGAGAAGCTGGTGGGAGAGGGAAGGTGAGGGCATTGTGTATACTGAATGGCAGCACGGCCTTTATTATACTCAATATTTACCCTGCATTGTTTTTTTAAGCTAGAGTTCAGGGAATAAATTATCAGCTAGCTTAAAATCAACAATACTTCTCTGAAAAACATCCCTGATCTGCTGAGATGACCACCCTTTTATGGGTAAACCAAACTTGTGTCATTCTTTGCAGCCAACTACTGTGGACTTCTCCTGGGAAAACATTTATAAATCTATGATTTACATTATTTCCCCAGTTACTCTAGGAAAAAAAAAAAAAATTCACTGCCTACTTCAGTAATTGCAAGTGGCATGACCAGTATTGTTTTCATTATATGATGTAGCATTGAGGATATTGAAGAAAGAAGAGAAAAACTTACAATATTATAAAATTGAAATGTACATAAACAGGAGCCAATTTAAAGGATCAGGTTTCCTAAAAGCCTTCAACTCTGAAAAGCAACATTGTTCAGAAAAGCATTAAGCACATGGCCCATCCCCTTGAATTCCCAAAGACTGCTGCACATGCTTAAAATTAAGCTCAAGTGCTCCCCTACTTTGGGACAGCAGAACAAAAAGAAGTCAAGGGACAAAAGGATTTGCATGTTAAAACCAAAACAATTCTTTTTTTCCTCTTGACCTAAACATTTGGAATAGAGATTTTAAAAGTAACAACATAGCTATAGTCTTATTTACAAGGCACATATTTCTAGAAAAGGTAATACAATAGACCTTAATTGAATGAGTGATCAAGATAGCTTCCAAGTAATTCTAGAGATGGAAAAGGCAACCAACTCTAAAGATGACATTGGATTTTTCCCCTCCCCATGTTTGCACTGGGACTGACTGCAAATGCAAATACACCCTGTATACAGAAGGGTGTGGGTGGCTCTTGGAGCAGTATGTGCATTCCTGCAAGAAATAAATATAGACATGGGTAAAAACACATTTTTTATTAAAAGACAGCCTTGTACTTGGCTCTGAGGAAGAATTTAAGAAGGGTTTCATTGTCAAATATACAACGGGGAGCAAATTCTTCCCCATTCACGGCTGGTAAAGTAATAACAGCAGCCCAGAGGACATGCCAATCTCCTGATAACTTGACTGCATGCTTCACAGACAGGACTTTTGCACATCTACCTATAATTACTGCAACTGGCCTCTGTGGAATAATTGTATATAAGAAAACATATTTTTAGATACAAAAATGTAAACATGATTGAAAAGTGTGGTGGCACTCTGTAAATATATGTTTGGATCAATATTCTAATACAAACAGATGTGTTTCCTGGGAACATATTTTTTAACAGGACTGGAGAGTTTATAGTCTCACAACCCATGCTGAAAATTAAGGCACCTTAATTTATAATAAAGGCTGTTCCTAAAAGTTTACCCAAATTTCAAAGATGGTACTTAAGCTCTCCTGAAAGCATCACTTCCCAGTTGCAGGAGTAGAATTCAACAGCCCAGCCAAAGTACTTGGGATTTTGTCAGTGACATCCAGGCTGCAACGCCTCATCCCAATATAAGGAAAGAATACATGCTGAAAACATCTCTTGGGTTTTAACATTCAAGACTTTCTCTTCCCTCACTCAGCTCCTTCAGATCACGGTGACCAGCACTTGGAAACAAGGAAAAACAACTGGCAGGTGTGAAATATCTTTAGTCCAGTGGTGTCAGTGGAGCCAGGGCAGCTCTCAGCATCCACCTGGCTACAGCCAGCCCATCCCCTGCAATCCTGACACACAGCAAGAGCGCTGCGAGGGAGGCAGTGCCCTTTGCACTTTACCAGTACGAGCACTCGCACGTAAGAGAGGTTTACTCACGTGCACTAACGAAGTAGTATCACTGCCTATTTGCACAGCACATAAGCTGAAGCCAATTATTAGTTAAATCTTGATAAGCAAGTGGTGAAACAGCACAATTTTTCCACTTTCAGAAGATGAGGAAACAGAAAGGTGGCATGACTCCTAAAGGAAATAAGGACAGTATCGTCTCAGAAATTGCTGCCTGCCTCTTCCTCCCAAACTGTGCAACACACCACAGAAATGCCTCATTCAACAACCATCTGCTTATTAAAGGATGCTGTTTGATACCTTTCTTCATGATCAATTGCTATTTTTCTCCTCAAAAAAAAATGTCAGGAAAATGAAAGGTTCAAAGGCATCTCAAAAAATACTTTTCACTCCATGCCATCTGCCTGGTGGTGTGCACAATCCCCCAGTGGATAGGTTTCACACGTCAAAGGCTACCAGCCATGCACAGCCTTGCTGGTGACCTCGTCCGAAAGGCCAAACAGTGAGTGATTGGTGTCAGCAGACTGTCACTGTCAGAGGTGGCATCCCAGAGCAGGATTAGTGGAGCAGGACAGCATTCATTCCAGCTCTTCCCTTCTAAGAAACAGATTTCTGCCAGTCAAGTCTTTCACCTACACCAGTCTGCTCAGACCACATCAGCAAGAACACTTGGGCTCAAGTCTACTGATATGAAAAAAATGACACAAACAAGAAAGCAGCCCAGTTGGGTTTTATTCAGTATTTCATGGAAACATTACAAATCACAATCACATTCCAGGTATTTATTACATGTTTCATTGTTTTCATATCTCTGAGCAAAATAAGACCCCTAGCTGTATGTTATGGTATCAGACCGTAAAACAAGGCTCCCTTCCAGGTATTCTAAAATACCAATAATATAACTTCTTTCATGAAATTTATTTCTTTCAGAAATATATTCCAGAAAATACATTTTCAAAGAGCACTTACGCTTTTAACACTAGATAGAGCTGGCTCAATTTTTCTAAACCCCACTTACAGGACTGCTGCATAATGGACCTGAATAACTTCAGCATAATAGGAAATAATGTCAATTGAGAAATACTTTATGAAAGAACTTGTTTGTTCATTCCTAAGGCTCTTTTCTTTCTTTCTTTCTCGCCTGCTTTCTTGCTTTCTCTGAAAGCAGTGGCTTCACTGTGAGCAACATCAAAACTTATTAAGGGTCACAGGCTATGAATCAAGAGTACAGAAAAAGCAACACGCTTTTTTACATCAGCTACATTAACTACTCCAAATATTCCAGCTCAATATCTGCAGAGAAAGTGCTGTTAGTCCCTTTGGTACTCTCAAAACACTGTACTTATACCTCTACCACACTTTTCAATATATTTTACTGAGTTTAAGACTTACATAATTTAATTATAGTATTTTTAGTAACATTACTAGTGGAGGAATTTGTATTTTTTCCTAGCTTCTTGTCTTAATGAGAATTTCAGATAACTCCAAGACCTTGCACTCAGAGAGAGTAACATATCAGATTCCTAATAATGAAATCTAAAGCCTCTCACCCCAACAAAACAAGTTCAAGTTCACCCAAAGCCCCTATAGACACAGTATCCAATCTGGCAAAACACTTTACCACATGCCTAACTTCACACATGTGAGCAGGCCATTGACTTTTGTGGGACAGCTCACACAGGCAAAGTTAAATACATGCATGAGCACCAAGGTCACAGCTCAAAACTAGGCCATGTGAAGTTTCCCTCTGGGGATCATTACTGGCTGTATGCACCAAAACCATCCCCAGTATCTTCTGCAGCTCTGATGGCTGCATGGTCCCACACATGGATCAGGGGGAGAGAAAGACCATCTGAGATGGGATGAAACTGCCTCCACCTGCACCGCCAGTTCTGTTACCAGTCTCTGCTCAGAAGGAGGTAAAGAGAATACCCTCTCCAAAATCTATGGCACAGGCAGGGGTTGTGAACCTCTAATACTGCCAGGCACCTCCAAACTGCTCTGCACAAGCACAGCCCCAGCTTCACTGCTGCTCTGCCTTCCAGAAGCAGATAGGAAAGAGGAGCAGAGCTTTTGGCTTCCCATCCCTCCGTGAGTCAGCTTGCAGAGTGTGCTGGGCAGGAAGCGTAGAGAAATAAATTGCTTTCTTCAAGGCTGCAATAAATTACTGGTTTCCATTTGCTGGAAAGAGGATTTATACTCACTCCCTGAACTGGTGTAGAGAGATTATAAAGTATTTTCCAACACACTTCATGCTTCTTTGCTTTTGTTTCATACAAATAACTGGAATTGAACTATAAATACTTCAAAAGTATGACGGTTGCAAAGGTTTCTGTACATTCAGTCGTATCTCTGAGAGAAATGTCTTTCTTCCTTTTCAAGCTTCTTGGCTGCTTAGCAGAGCAAAATGGGTAGAATTTATTTTTACAGAGCCTGATCAAGACCACTGTGTACAAAAAAAGTATCTCCAGGTCTAAACATCTGGCAAAGGGCATGGCAGTAGGTGCCCATTTCCATATCAAATCTCCATGTCTGCTGAGTCACTGCTGGCATCATCATTTACGGCTGAGCAAAAAAAAAAAATCTGTGTTTTCAAAGTGAAAATCTGTTTCACTTGATTTCAGGAAGTTGGTTCATGTGTTTGTTTTAGTCTAATGAACCTAAGTTTGCCTCATTTCCAGCTGAGTTGTGTGAATATAAATAAAGGTAGAACTAGCCACAGTGCAGTCACAGATTTTTAAGTTGATGAGTGCGGTAGCTGAGCCTGACTACTTAAATGCCACAAACCACTGACCCCTCCCCAGCAATTTCTGCATGCAGTACATTCAGACCCATTGAAAACAATCTTCCACTCTCTATTATCTACCAAGGCTATTTTTAGGACCATAGTGAGATATGAACTGTTTTTTTCCACCAAGGGAGGCTGTGACTTTTAAGCTGGTTCCAGCACTTGTACATACCACCCATGCTCGAACAAATTCCAATGGGCTCTTGCAATACTATTGTGGATAGTCAAAAAACCAGCATCAGGACAGAGAGCAAAGTTCCCTGAGAAAGGGAAACCAGCTTGTTGCCACTGAGTGATATGTCAGAAAAGACGCTTAAAGAAAATTATTAAAAAATATTTTCTTTGGGTGAAGAGGGAGGGAAAGGTTAAATACCCATAAAACTCTCCTTTCTGAAAGCTGTGAACTGAATCCATCCCCACCCAGCAATGGGAAGTGGGTGAGCCCAGCCAGTTTCACAGCTCTGCTTCCTTTCTTTGAGACTCGAAGGTGGGAAGTGGAATGTGCCAAGTGCCAACAGGGTGTGGAGGTAAAGAATAGGTTGATCAACCAGGGGAGGAAGAGAAAGGGAGAGCAGAGGATGTTTGGGGGCGGGGAGAGAAAAGGTACATTGTTCTTTCTCCAGCTTCACAGAGGCAAGTAAGAAAGAATAAAGTCTGGCACCATACAATGTTTTTTCCAGGGGAGTCTCTGCCTATGGCTCTTGGCCCAGACATCACCAACCCAAGAGGAAAAGAAACAAAGCTACAAAATTATGTGGTCCCTGAGGTGCCTGCAATCAAATGATAAGGAGGGGGATGCCGATAATGCAGTTGCATTGACATGGCACTTCCAGAGGTTGCACAAAGGAGAAAAAGGAAAGGCAGGGGTGGGCTGAATAACTGTCTAATTGGCCACTGGACCTTCCAGGTGGGAAGAAGGATCCATGGACAGATATGGATGAAATGAAGCATCCAAAGGGTTCTGAAATGGTATGCTCATGAGGACTTCTTTTTGTAAGCCTCGTTCCACATGATTATACCTTTGCTGTGTCCATTTGCTGAAAAAAAGTTATCTTGAGATTCCAGCCCAGGGCCAGATGCTGCACTAAAGAGCATCATGCAGGACATGTAATTCAAAGAACAAGTTTTTTCATAGTCATAGAAAACATTTCATGCAGTCACTGAAAAGTTGATAAAAGGCCACTGTGAGTGTAAGCAAAATTAGTGCCTGGCGTTGTGCAATCTGCTAGCACATCTCTGAGAGCTCTCCCTTTCCAGGAAAGAGTAAGGTAGACACAATGCCGTTGTTTTGGAGATTGGTAGTTTTCACATCCTAAAAGCCAGATCATCTCCATGGTGATACTGCCTGGGAGACAAGCATTCAACAAAATCCTTATTAATTATTTATCAGCAGCCCAACTCCATTGTTCGATACGCTGGCAAACTAAGCAGTAATCGGGAGAGTTGCTCAAAGCAGTAACCAGTGCCATCTGCACCCAAGTGAGCCTTTGCTGATTTAAATCTCAGCTTCTGCTCATTACTTTGTTCCATCACATGTTTGTTCATGTCATGGATGTTACCAAGGACAAAACACTGTTATTGTTGCTGCCAGCCAGCAGCTGCACACATAAAGGGCAAGGATGCACGTGCCTCCATGTACCTCTCAGGCCCATGTGCTTGTATGACATAAAGGTGTTTTTTACAGCTGCCTCACTCTGCATATACAAATATCAGCATATAGCAAATATCAGCATCTCCCTGTTTCATTCCCCTCTTCACAATGTACCAGACAGATTATATTTCTAAAAACCAAAGCTGATGTCACTACTTGCACAGAAACTCACTCTTGTGCCAAGGCACTAGAAGTCCTGAGTCAGTGTGATAAATGTTAAATCAAAATTCTATTTGTATAAGCTGAGGCACAATGTGCCACTGTCTCTGGTAGAATGAAGGTATGATTACCTCAGGTTTAATTTTCCTTTTCTGGTTCTGCTGGATATAGTTGCTGCTATAATATCATAAATGATGATTCACCAAGTGGAGAAGAGGAATTAACTATTCACAAACACTCAGCAAGGGGATTATATATTCTCTCTAGCTCTCCCTTTATTCCCCCTTTATTATTTAGAGAAAGATGTTTGTGGAATCAAGTTTTTATGAGCAGTAGAAGGTACCACAAGAACACATTTATATTGTACATATATAAAGTGGGTGCCAGGAGGAACATGCAACACCCTTCCTCCACTTTTTTCCTCACCCCCGCATACTTTGCTTGTTATCAGGATTTATGAGCACATTTCCTGAGTAACTACTGCCTTACTGGGAAATTTGCATCCCTCCATTGTCTGGTACCCACTACCCTCAGCTATGTATAAAAAGTCTGGCACATTTATACCATGCATTCTCTGATAATTTTCCCTGGCAGACCTTCCTTCATTTAATGCTGAGAATCCTTGTCTCAAGTCATATATGTCAGAAATATACTAAAAAACTTCTTCCTTCCCAAGAGTTTTTTACACCACATTACTGAAGTCCTAAGTCATAGCACTGTTCAGCTCTAGAAGAAAGTTCCTACAAATAACCATCATCCCTAGCAATAATGATGTGTTTCCCTTAGTGATGCCTCAAGTTGCCCCTTCTCACCCCTCCCCACTGTCCCAATAGCATGCTACCACAAATCTGCATCCACTTCAATTCTCCCTAACCCACAGTACAACAAATTTGCTGTGGTAGGAGTAGAGGTAACAGAAGATTTGCTGAAAAGCAAAGATCTTACGTGACCAGGTTATGAAATATGTTTGCAGCTATGTCCAGGACTGGAGCCCAAGGCTGGTCTGGCATCCTGAGAGAGTCCCTATCAAGTGCAGACTTCACCCTCTTGAAGAAAAGAGTGGGACTGCTTACATTTTCTCTAATACACTTCTACATGTAACTCCATATTCTCCATATCATGCACAGATCGATGGAAGACCATCTCCTTTCCAATGTGTAATAACTCACAAATACCCCATCCAACTACTTTCAAACTTTCAAGAAAAGTTCATGCTTTGGCACATAAGAAATTAGATCTGGAAAGAAACTGGGGTAGGGGATTTCCCCAAGGCAATGGATGTTCATAATTGTAATTAAAAAAGAAAAAAAATGCTTTACAGCCTCAACTATGGGTCATTCCCCTTAATAGATGTTAACCAGCACTGAATGCCACATTCACTCAAAAGATGAAAACTGCATTTACAGTTAAGTTCTAGTGAAGTTGCCAAGCAGATGTTTATTTTTGGCTTCCACATTTACCAAAGCCAAATGCTACACTGAGTTGGGATTTCACAAAGTCTAATTGCTTTTCTTCCAGGTTACAATTTTGTTGGAACCAAAAATGGGGAAAAAAGGAGGGGGGGAAAAAAGCAGCAAAAAAAAAAGCTGACTTCACTTTTAAGTAGGAAAAAAACTGGTAGCATCCGTTTCTATCATGTCTGTTTATATCATAGTTTAAATGAGGTTAGAATTATTGATCGACTTCCAAACACAGCATAGCTCCATCCAGCACATGAGCAAAAGAGGAAAAGTCATTGAAAGAGAATCCTGTGTCAGTCAGTCTTTTAACTTCTGCAAGTCTGTGGGCAGACTGTTTAGCACTAATTAAATTACTGGCAAGTCAGGATAAAGAGGAGTGAAAGAATTCACAAGCCCCAAGTTCACTGTTCTCAATGTTACATGGGTATTACAGATCCACTCTCCAAAAACTGGAAGATAGATTTCACAGTAATTTTGGGGCTTGATCTCACAGCTACCACAGCTGCTGATGTAATGCAAAATGCTAACCTGAGGCAGCAGAGAGGGACTTTAATTCAATGTTGTTTTTTCATTGTGAATAAGCAGTGAACCACACTGAAGTAATCCTCCAAAGTAGGAGTGCACACTGTTCAAGGCATCAATTTGGGGATGAAACATAAAACCAAGATCTTGGCTGTGTCATTATAAAAAAAGCCCTTTATGACTTTCTTAAGAAGACAGGTATAAAGCCCTGGTGCCTGGATCTAGTTCCAGTTTGAAAATTACACGGTCTCCTGTAATTCCTCCAATAATTTAAATTGGAAATGGGGTTATTCACACCCTCTAAGCAACTGCTGCAAACTGTTACAATGTGCTGCTAAATAATGGTAACCTCAGCAGTTACCAGAGTCTCTAAAGTGATTTTACAGGTTTAGGCGAAAGGTACTACATCAGAGCAAGGCTGTAATTCACATTAAACAAGGAAGAGGGTTAGACATTGTTTGAACTCTTAGAACCAGGTTTTTTTTTTTTCCCAAGAAGCCACCTCACAGCATATTTTCATTCATTGGTACGTTCTGCTTGAAAAAGTTGTGGATAAATAAATGTAAGTTGGATTATTCTCTCTTTTTCACTGAAGCTTCTGTGAGTTCAGAGAAACCTCAGAACCACTGAGAGCTTTGCACATCTTTACAATGCCTCTTCCACCACAAATGTGAAGTCAGCTGGTATTGTGTGGATCGTTTGATTTTGCTCTCCGGTTCTGCAGTCCTTCAGAGAAAAAAAGGAAGTGCTGTTTCACCACGAGAATTATATTAGTGCAAGGAAAACACTTGAGAAGAGTTTTTTTTAAAAGAAATGTCTGTATTTCATGCACCACAACACCCATTAAAACCCAACACCATACTGTTTGACCACCTGAAATTCCTAACTAACAGAATGGAATTTTTAAGTGTGAAGAGATTTTTAAAGCTGAATTTATAGACTTTAGTCTTTTTGATTTACATTGATGAGCAAGGATTCATTGTACAAAGACAGTGGGCCACAGAAATTATATAATGGAGGGTGCACAGATGTGTTTAAACAGCACAGTTGGAATGGTTAATGACACAGAACTATCAGAAGCACTGTATACTTTCCTAAACTGATCTAAGGTGGATCAAAATATAACACCACTTCCTGGTGGGAATCTAGCAAACCATAACCCCACATCCTATCAGGAAAAATACTCTTGGAAAACAAAAAGATTGGCAATCATGTATCAAAGCCTCACCCAGATTATTTTGCTCCAGGGTTTACAGATCGCTTTGCAATATTAAACTTGTTTTTGTTAACACACTGCTTCAGTATCACATTGTTCTGCCTGGACATTACCTATTTAACAGTCCCTTGTGGGAAGGGACCATCTTAGAATTTATGACGGAATGTGGTGGAATTGCTACAGCGGGAGGAAAGGAGTTTGCTAAGATTTCTTCCCCATCCGTCTCTGATTTCTGAGAAATATTTACACCCCTGAAGGTAGAGGAACCTCCTGTTGTTCCCTTCTATTTATTGAAAGTAAATTACCAGGGCCACCCTAATGGCTCAGGAGAGAAACACAGGAACAGGAACACTCTTGCTCCCTGCAGCCAGTTGGGCTTGGAATGGATGTGAGAGGGTGAGGAATGAATTACACTTTCCTACAATTAAGTGGCTGGCGATCCAACAATTCTGCAGCCTTAAATGCATAATTCCAGCTTTCCCTGCTAGCAGAGGCGTTCACAACTGCAGGCAGTTGTTCTAAGCAGTTATGAGGAGACTTAACTTTGGAGGGGAAAAAGCACAAAGCAATTATTTTTCAGGATGGAAAGCTTTTGCCTAAGAACTCCCCCAGACCCTGCAAGCTCCAGGACTGTTGCCCCTTTCTTCAACACGCACAAACACCTTTTCTGGCACGTGTTTTGGCTGGAGTCAGTTGAACAAGCGAGAGTTAGAACTCATGTTTCTGGGATCCCCTTGCCAGAAGCTAAGCTGTTAGGTAGTGTAACAACAGCAGCCCAGGCTTCCCACTTCACCCTGCCAGTGACCTTCGCACAGACTTGGACATACCCCCTTCCTCAGGGTGAGGAGCAATTCCCTTTCATGCTGCTCGGTCCAGAAACTCATCTCAGCAAATACCACAAATCATGTCAGACCGAGCAGGACTATTAAAGTAGTGCTGCATAATGTGAATTGCTGTCCACAAGGGACCGGACCAAGAGACTGCCTAACCCACTTTGTTTAACTTTTTAGTTAAACAATCCTGAAAGGGGAAGCTCCATCGCTACTCTGGAAATTACAACTTTAATCTCATTTGAACCACGCATTCCTCAGCTAAAGTGCAGAAATAATTTTAGAACCAACTCCCAAATAAGACATTTTCCTACATTTCCTACATTTCCTGGAAATATATTATTTCCGATGCTGTGAAATAAAAGCAGACTTATTAATTTACCCAGGTTAAAGTTCTTCCAGTAGCCCCAACAAACTCTAATGTCAGGCTAATTACATGCATTTCACCAGTTTTGCATATTCACATGGCTCAAAGCAACACCACACAACACCAGTGGAACACTGATCGTTTCCACTCAACCCCACACACAATTTGCACATATTGCATTCATCGCTCGCTCGCGCTGCACTGCCCACGGCAGGAATCCATAGTGCTTCTCTGAACACAGAGCAAGCTTCATTTCCCCTCCTTGGGCATGCTTTAATACAGCTCTGAGGTGCCAGCTTTTACTGGGTTATTTAAACAGTGTCTAGAGCTTTGCTGGGCAGATAAGAAGAATAACTTGGGTGTGCAGTAAAACAAAGATACAGCTGTTTGTGCCAAACATTCAATCAATGGCAATACTTCATAGGAATTATTCCCCATAACAACTGAACTGTCATATCCTACAACTACATCCCAGGCAACCTCCCAGCTGAACTCACTACGGCTGCTGTCTGATGTGCTCTACATACAAACATCCAGAACTAACCAGATGTTCTCTATGTAAAACATTTGGTTTGAAACATGCAGTTCTTCTTTCCAAAAATCCATTACATTTGTTTAATGGACTCGCACAGTTCAACTAAAATATTCTGGAGCAGACATTTGACTGCAACTCTACTCTACAAGCCCCATCTGCAAAAAGAAAAAAGGAGAAAGAAAGAAAAGGCAAATGAGAATGCTTTACATGATTTATGCTGTCTTTATGATCAGCCAGTTCATAAAATACAAGTTCTGCTCTACAGACAATAACACAAATCGCTTTCAAGTGTACTGTTTAGTCCTTGCCTGTGTTAAACAAATATTTCAATTGAAACAGAGGGCCGAACTCTACTCTTCAGCTTACAAGTGTTAACGCAACTGAGAGCGGCATTTTACCCACGTACATCACAAGGGATGCAATTTTTTTGTTTTATGCTCAGAGTAAGTGAGTAATGACATCCAATAATGATAACCAGTTACATTCACAGTTGCAGAGTTTTCCTTTCATCCAAGAAAGGCTTGAAGGAGGTTCAAGTACAGCATGAAATCCTTCTCCCTGATGAACTCCTTGCAAGCAATGCATAACCCAAAACGAGGCCTATCACAGGCTCCCTTAGACTACATTTACATTATAAAATGCCAGACAGAATGGAGGAATACTTTGTTTTATTGAAACACTGGTAGAAAACTCTCAAACTGTAAACAGGAAAAAAACCCTGTAGTTGAAAGGGATGGCTAGTCTCTGGCCTGGATTCAAAAGCACTGCACAGTCCAGCCTAAAGGCCCTCATTCCTCACAGGCTGTGCTGACACAACGGCGACCAAGTTGTATCAGGTGGTGCTCAACAGTGATGAGCTGTCTCCAAGGCACAAGAGATGGTGAGCTTTCGAAAAATTGGCACCATCCCCTCAAAGTGTGACTGAAGCCACGGAAGAGGACATTCATTTTAAGAGCAATTTTCTGAGATGGTTATACCCACACAAGGAATGGCTCAGCCCATGCTGGAGCTGTTGTCAACCTCAGCTCTCCCCATGGCTCCACCAGACTTTTCTGGATGAACCTCAGGGAAACCACTCACCCTCCTGGAAGCCCAAAGCATGGCTGCAACAACTGGCTCCTACAAGAATTGGAGCTTAAACCCACAGATCACCATTGAATTGTTTAAATTCATTTTGGTGCCCTGAAGAGAATAAAAACATGACAAAGGAAGTAGCATGAAGGGTGCTATTGCTCACGTATAGTCCTGATTAAAAAGGTATCTTCCCAAGAGGGCAATGTGAACACCTCTCAGTTACGTCCCTACACAAGTCAGCTAAGCCTGCATTGCCTCCAGCAGGTATTTACAGGCATTTTCCAGGTTCCAGGCCACATGGCATTAGAGCACATACTACATGGGAAGGTTGCACTCTCCCCTCTTTTCCTCCCAAAGGCTATTTTATTTCCTCACACCAAAACAACGGCCCCCAGCTCTGCCCTGTGGAATCCACTGCGTCAGCTGTCCCCAGGCATCTCCAGGCACCTTCACTCCTTCCTGAGCTGCACTCTGCTGGGGAAGCCATAATGTTTGATTTGCGCAGAGTGGCAAAAATATGCAAATAAGTGACAGCTCTGAACACGTGCCTTGGAAGCTATTTCTTTAACAAATGCTTTGCTGTCTTCCCCTGTCAGACTTGTATGCAAAAGACTTAACCTTTTTGTGTCAACAACAAAGCACCATTTAACAAAAAGAAACATTTGCTTAGTTACCACACCGCTCAAAGAAGTATTTCTACCCAACCCTTATTGCTACCTTTTGTGATTAAAAAAATATTCACACTCATTTTTAAAGTAACACTTGTACCTCAAATAAAAGGAGGTATCTTTCACTATCAGGCATTTAATAGAGATTAGAAATACCATCGGAGATCAAATGCCTCATTGTCCACAGGAAACATGATACAAAGGCTTTGATATCTCCATCAACAGCAGGTCCCAAATTTTTCTGATCTACCAAGTAATAGCTAAATTTAATTCCTGAACTTGGTATCTTTTCACAGGAACAATAAATTATTATTTTTTAAAGCCTAATATCCATTAACTAGTGTCTTTATTCTGAGGCAGTGCTGCTCAAGGCCAAACACACTGACTCAGCTCCACGGCCCAGCCAGACATTGGGATAATTGCAAGTCCCTCGAGCCGCCAGACCTCGGAACAAAGACACTGCTCCAGCTTTAAGCCATCCCACATGCGCCAGAGTCACCGAGGGGCTCTGGGATCACCAATGCTCCCCAGGAAGGCGAGGCAACAGGGGAAGCAGAGCCTGCCGAACACCGATGCTCCGTCACAGAGGCAGCCAGCCCCACACGAGGTGCAGCAGAGCCTCCCATTCACCAGGCTGGCGTCCCAGGGACCCAGCAGCAAGGGCTCTCAGGCACCATGCCGAAGGTGTGGTGAGGTGAAGTGAGAAATTCTGACAGTGAGAAGGGAAGGCTGAGGAGGAATCCAGAAATTAACAGTTACATTAGGAGCACATTAAGCTCAGCAATCTTAGCTGCAGTTTTCTTAATACTTATAAAAAAAACATCCTGCATTTATTTTGTGATTTTCGCATTCACCTACAACTGGCTGGGATGGTTTCACACAGGCCAGCCATGCCCACCCCTTGTCCCACAGCTGCTCAGTGACTGGGTTTTTTTTCAAGTGAAAGGAACCACCCATTAAAGTATTTTATTGTCTCCTACACTGGCAAGTATAGAGCCTGGAAAAGTCCATAGGAGCAAGACCTAGGACTTCCATCACATCATGCACCAATGGCAGTTTTAAGGACTGATGGCTCATAAACCATCAGAGCTAAGGAAGTTCCACCCGTCTTTGGAGAGCTGAGGGACACAATGAGCTTATACCATGCAACAGTTTAACAGACTGAATTGAGGATTGGCCCATGGTCTGTAGTTGAAAATACAGAAATTATGGAACTCAAATAAGAGTACAAGAACCATGGAAGATCAAGGGATGGTTACAACCTTGCCCCTTCCATGCTTTGCAGCACACAGCAAAGGTTACAGGAAGGCCTCCACGTCTACTGAACATCTGGCATTTTTGGTGTGGGTCCAGGATGCTTGAGGGGTATGGCCAGACACAGTACACACACCCAGAGTACCTCACCCAGCCTCCGAGTGTTCAAAGGTCTAGGATCCCCTAATTTATACAACGTACTATGCTGCCTGTGAAGACATGGTGATAAAATATATTCTGTTTAAAAGCAGATACTTCTCAAATCATAACTTGCAGATGCTCAAAGTCTTTCATGTGGGTAAGACAAATGAGAGCCATAGAGACTGATTTTGTAGCCAGGGAGTACAGGAAGCAACAGCAGGAGAACACTATTGAAAGCCTGGATACACTTATGGCTTTAATGAATTGGTCATCAAACATAACAACACACATATGCAGTTTTTACCTTGCTTTGTAGTTCGCTCCCCGCCCTCCCCAGCTATTCCCCATATATCTAGCAAAGTGGAAATTATTTTGAGTTTAGTTTATTAAATGGACACACATGGTACTCACATCTGCTGGAAGATATTTGAGGGAAACGCTGACAAATATCATTTACATATTCAGTTGGAGACCTTTTCATCTGAGACATTTCCTCTGACATATCAGCTATCCTAAGTACATCGTCCCATCAGTGCTAATGACAAGAGGTTTTTCTATAAAGTGTCTGGTGCACACCTGGGCAATTTAGGGACAAATCCTGACTTGTGGAGGAGACAAGAAGGACAGCTGTTGTAGGTCAGAGATTCCCTTGCAAATGTGCCCATCACTGGTGGTGTGCAAACTGTCAACACAGAACACCTGAGATGGGCACGGGTGCAGCCTCCAGCCTGACCCAGGTCAGGACATGCCGAGGCTCTGGCCAGCACACTGAGGAGCCACCACCGGCTTTTGCTATCCATGCTGTGAGCTCCTACCCCACCCCAAGCCTGGAGGCAAACCTGCATCTCTGACTTCAGACAATCACTCAGAGCTGTGGAAGAAAACATTGTTTGGTCCCACTTTTTAGACGATAACATACAACACAACAGTAAGGAGAACAGTGTCCTGCTGAGAGGAGGTGCTTTGACATCAGCATCCCAGTTCATGTAGATGGAGAGTACATTAGCGTGGTACAGGAGGGAGAGACTAGACCCAGGCAGATGCCTGTGTCAAACCAAAGGTCATCAACCAGTTTCCAAATGCCTGGAAACGTGTCCCATAGGCTCTACATCTGGATAACCATGGCTGTACACACGTTCACCTGCTGGCGCTCAAGGCTGATACACCCAGAGCTGGTTTTCAACCCACACATTTGTCATTCTTCCTCGGCACAGTTGTGGCCACCGTGTGCCTCCTCCCAATTCCTCACTCCAGCAGAGACTCTCTAGTTACTTATTTACCAGACAAAACACAGACTAACTACAATTACAGTTCTGTAAAGAATAAACAATTGTTCACAAGAACTGCACATTCCACACGGTTTTATTCAACATGTATGACCCCGAACTACAATATGCACAATAACTGTCTCCACATGGCAAATCCACATTGTGGTTCCTAAAAAAATAATAAAATTTTTTAGAACACATGCCACTAAAAAATGCAGTACATTTTAGCAATATCTAATGAAAGACTTTGTACAACCAATTTCCATTCTCTTGTGTTCTCTAGCACATGGTGCCGTGAAACCATTTGTAAAAATACTTAGGCATTTTATAGTGTCTTTAGCTGAAAGCTGCATTAAAAATATTGGCTTAAATTCTGTTGTGAAATTTCTCATGTAGAGGGAATCACACTAGGTATGCATCAAGCCAAAATGTGCCCTGTTCATTAGTCTAACTTTCCCATATTAACCCTTCCAGAAAGGAATACACTGAGACATAGGGAAGTTAATTATCTGCCAAAAATTGCTCAATCCAATGCAGGAGAAAAAAAATAAGGCAAGTCTCTCAGAAATTTTTTATTTCTTACCTGTAGGGAAGTGCAACATCATTGAGAGAACATAAGTTGATCTTCACTCAAAGCTCAAAGAACATGCTGTTCTTTAATTTAGCAAAAGACTTGACAAACTAATATATTCAGATGACCCCTTACTGGCTAGTCATTAATTCAGAGTTTCATACCACTGACCCATACTTCCCTGAACAAATCTGCTTCTCCAACAGAAATTCTCAGTGCAGAAAACTAGTAATCTGTTCTAGTGCCTTTCTCCTGATGACCTTCATGCTGTAATCAGTTATTTCTGTCTGCACCCCTTGATGTTAAGGTCTTCTTTGGCATTTCAATTATCCAAGAGTTTATATGAAGAGTGCAGCAATTTGATACAACCAGGTAGTAACTCCTATGGTAATAAAGCCCACAATATTCACTGTGAATTACATTAAAATAATTCCAGTGGGTTTCTTTCCATTTGCTACTTTTTTAAACCGCAATCTCGGAACACATATAATAGTTAAGGGTGGAACAAATAACAAATTAACAGCAAAACTATTTTCAAGCCCATATACTCTTTCCAACTTCTATTCATTCCAGATCTAGAATTTCCATGCATGCAGAGGACGACCTGAGTTTCACTAACGTGCCTTCAGCACCATGAAAACACTGTCCAGATTTAGTCACATTACGAGTCCCTGAAGGAACTCAGGTCGAACACCTTAAATAAATAAATAAATACATACATACACACACACACATACATACATGCATAAGACTTAGGTAGTATGTTTTGCAAGATTCCCTTTTGCCCTGGACAACCTCTGGCCCCATGTGAGTGCAGCATGGCAGGGGAGGTGCCCGCAGCAGCCACCACCGGCTGCCCAGACCCTGCTGGCAGCTGCCATCTCGGGAGCAGGGAGCAAAGCCGCAGGCCCTGCGCGGGTCACCGCGCTGGCACGCACCGCAAAGCGCGAGGCAGCCGAGCACAAAAGGGCCAGCAATGGAGACCGAAGCTGGGTGTCACACAGGGACAAAAGCCCGGGTAAAGAGAGAGGCCAGGAGGCAGGACAGGCTGAGCTCTGCAAGAGGGGGGTGCCATGCACAGGACCCTGATGTTACATAGTCTACATGTCTGGACCAATCGGGTACTTGGTTGTGCACTCAAAACTACTGGAAACTTCTGCTGATTTTGGCTTCAATTGGCAAGTTTATCATTTCTCATGTATAAAATGGGGTAGTAATACAAGCTGTTGTTACTATAATTGAAGTCTATTATCAGAGCTGTGGAAGTTCCACGAATCAGGAACCTGCTAAGCAAAGTACTGTACAGGCATTTCACATCACAGCAGCATTGTACAGATACTTATACCTGTGTCTGCCACAAAGGAAGATGTCTTATTAAGAGCAACAAAGAACCTCAAAAGAAATAAACAGATTCTGTTTCAGATTTGGACATTATCCTGCAGAAGATGCACACCGAGCAATCAAGATAAAAATCAATATGAAGCAGTGACCCAAGTGCTAACTGAAGAAATTCTCAGGGGAAAAAATGGAAATATATTATTAAAGATAAAAAATATCAGATGCATCAGAGGGATACTGACATTTTCTGTGATATTGGCAGCACAGGTGAGAGAACAAATGTTTCACCTGGCTTTCACTGCCCTCAGTGACCCACAAGCACACTTTTATCCTGTTATAAGGAACCCTTAAAAACCACACTCCAAACAAAAGGTCGTGTGGCCAACAAGGCCTTAATTACTGACATGACAGAGCTATCATTGTTGATATTCATACTTTGGTTTTGTTGTGATACGGAGAAATGCAATCAGCAAAGCAAAAGTCCTCCTTCCATGTAATCTGTTGCTGTTCCAGGTTCCAAAGGCCCTGTGCAACACTTCAAACACATCAAGAAGCAGACCTGTTTCAAACCAAAGATTTGCACTGCAGTTGTAAATAGAAAAATTGGTTGCTTTAAAGTTTGAGGGTTTTTTACAAGATTTTGATCCAGAAACCAATTTTATTTGGCGACATCCTTTTACCTGCACTTATTATGCAAAAGAGATAAATAACACACCAGACACCACACATAACACGCCTGCCCAAATATGCACCACGTGTCTGCTCTTCATGTTGGGCTGCTGCTTGTCATCAATTCCCAAAATAATTAACTTTCTGGAGGAACGGCTGGAGGAGAATAGTGCTTCCTCCACCTGCTGGTGAGGAGGAAGAAAAGATGTCGTGGCTCGTGCAGAAAGAGGGAGACGAAGGAGGAGGAGGGGCAGGCTCCTGCAGCTACTCCCCACTGCCTCCCAAATGCAGCCTAGGGAGAGAAAGGGAGACAAACCTCCTGGCTTTTGCAAACGGCAAACAGAAAACGCCTATCTGTATTCTAAATTTGCATTCTAATGAGTATTTACTCCAGTGGAATCATTTACTCAAAGAAGAATCCAGCAGCATTTACCATCTCTGTTCACCATGCACAGAATCAGCCAGAGGTGGTCAATACACACCTTAAATAAGGCTGAAATAAGCGCAACTGTGGATTTCTTGGCTAACAAACATTGAATACATAACGCGAACAAAAGTTCCGTTCTTTGGTTTAACATGTGCAAGATGACAAGTGGAAAAAACACCCACAAAAACATCAACATGAGTGTTACTTCACAGGCTTGAGATATCATCTCTTCATCCTTACACTTGCTAACAGGTGCCTTAATTTAAAATGTCGTAAGTTACAACTGTGTACGCTGAGACAGCACTAATGAAGAAACCTTGCTGGCAAAATTAGGCACCTCATACATCATAAACTGGGCAATATTTTAACTGCTCCATGCAGCATGCAATACTGTCTGTAGTCACTGTGGTAACTAATGCACAAATTCACCTACGTTGTTTCCAGTAACAAACCAAATGTATCATACAATCTACCCCGGAGCTTTATGGCAGGGAACTTTATGATCACGTCCCGCTGCGTTATAAGGAAAGACAATAAAGTCAAAGCTAAGAGGAATAACAATTTGAATAAACCTGTAACCTGCTAAAACGTGCCAAATACTTCATTTAAGTCAACAGAAATCCTGCTATTGATTTCCAATGGCATAGGATTAAAGCACATTTGTACTTTGCGTTGAACTGTCTTCTCACCTTGGTTCTACTTTATTTACCCAAACCTGCCAGTTTATTTCATTTCTGAGCTCTGTTTATACACATGACAACAAATCCAAAGATTGTGCTTCGCATTAAAAGCCTGGCTAATCACGCAAACCTCTTTATTAAATTCCATACAGCTAAAGAAATTCTTGACAGACAAGAGAAGTGGAAAGGCCAAACAGGAGAATTGCTTGAACAACACTGATGAGTGGGAACACAAGGGCCAGCTTTGCAATCTGTTACCATACAGCTTCAAATACCTGCTTGCCACTGAGTAAAGAAAGTGATGATCAGCAAAACCAGTAACAGAATAGGAAGCAAACAGCCTGGACAAGAGCACCCTTAGGACTCTCGCTGCCGGTTGCAATAGGATTGGCATTGGACATAGAGCAACAGACAGTGCCAGCCACATCCCCTGCTCTGTGCATCCCCTGCTGGACACTGCAGCATCCTGTCCAACCTGCTCATGGATAATGCAAACACTGCCACTAATAAGAACTGAGAAGAGGAAAGGGAAGAGAAAGAGGGGTGGAAAAAACAAAGAAAAACTGCCCCTCTCTGATCAGTCATCTCCCGCCAGTTCTCTTATCTCACCCATGGAAAGGGATCAGTGCTCACTGGAACAGCCAGACAAGGGAACTGTCAGAAAACAAGAAGCGTTTTCCATTCACAGAGATCTGGCTGGATTCCTGACAACTAGCTTTTATTCTGCAAGCAGACAACTGTGGGTATTTTACATACACTCACAGATGTTACAGTTCAAATAGACACGTTACACCAGAGCTCGCCTGCAGTCTAGTTAATAATTACAAAGTGCCACACGCCAAGGCTTGCATTACTCCAGTAAAAATCTCACACCCTGGTAAGGACTTGTTCAGCTTCTACATACCAGCTGCTACAGCGAATGTTACATTTTAATGCATTTAAGATTGTGTAGGTATTCTGATTTTCACCCTCTCCATTTCAAGATGGCATTAGCCATATAAATTTCAGTTCAGACCATAACATTGATGTATCCTTTAACTGTGCAGCTGAAGAGCTTGACAGTTAGCAAAACATGGAAAGCCCTAGTGCATTGTTAAGTTAGATGAGACACACATCTCTCTACTCTACATCCTTTCCTCTGTGAGGGCTCTTTCCAAAGCCAAATCTCATGGTACATTACTGCCACCCTTTTTTTGTTAATTTCTCAACTCCTTGAGAACAGATGTTTTCAACTTATTTGCTTATTTACTACACTTTATAATGCAACTCAAAACTAATCTACTTAAAAAATAATAGTTGGTATATAATATAGCCCTGAAGCTTTTGTTAGCCTGAAGTTGTGAAACAGCCAAGACAGCAAACTTTAAAAATCATGGACTTAGAGTGAGCATGTGCAGAGATGTCCATCTCTGGTTTCTCTTTAGCCAGCCTCCAAATGAGCTAATAAACTGAAAGCATATATGATATGACTCTACAACTTGGCTGGAACTCTCATTTTCACTGTCGACACAAAGATATTCAGTTGCAAAGTAAGTGTTCCTTATTAAAGTCATAGCATCTGAAATTTCATTTTCTGTTTTACAGATCCTTCTGCCTCTGGGTGCATGTTGAGCTCCCCAGCAACCGAAAAGGAAAGGTAAATGTAACGTCACCAGGGAAATGCCTTGCTTTCAGATGAAGTCTAGTGAAAACTCATACAGTGCACTTCAGGACAAAGACCTCTGTAGAAAACCCCCTATTTCTTTAACACAACAATGCCTGCCTCTCATTCGCCTGCCCTCTGTGGATAGTTACGTATTTCTGGGGAGGAAAAATGACAACAATTCTGACTAACGTGTACATTGCTTCAATTGCATTTCTGCGCCCGGCTGGAGCGCTGCACCAGTGAGGAAATGCTGAAGCTGAGTTATTGCTGGACAATCCCCGGGCTGCTTGAAGTCTCAAGCCAGTCGGCACCGCTGAGCAGTGAAATGGATCATAAAAACCAATGGGGTGGGCTGCAGTCCCTGCAATTCTTTTAGGTGTCAGCAAAGTTCAGCTCATGTAAGTATGAGCGAATCACGGCATTTTTAACCAGAGAAGCAAACGTTTTCCCTTATGACAGTACTTTGTGAGCGGTGCTGGTTAGCCAGGGGATGTGACAGGTTTCTCCAAAACATGAATTTCCACTGGGGAAAAAAATATTCACAGCGGACGTGCATGAAAACAAACAAACAAACAAACAAACAAACAAACAAAAAAAAACCAGAAAAAAAAAAAGTCACGCTATTTTTCCAATAATAACCCATCCCTTCAAAATGTACCAATGTGCTACTACAGTACCTCCACCACTCCTCTCAGATGAAAGTCTCTCTGCAGGGTTGGCACTGTGAACAAAGCCGCGGACCGCAGGCACGGGTGGGATGCTGAGCGGGTCCCCGCCTCGGCACCACCCGCCAGCCCCGCACACAGCACGGGGCTCCGAAGGGGATGCACCCGGCCGGCTCCGTTCCGAAATCGGCGTTGGAATCTGATCTCATATATACCTATACATATAAGAGTACATACAAGAGAAAGAGGCAGAGAGAAGCCGTTGTGTTGCCTTACCACTCTGCCAGAGAACCTCTCGATGGCCCGCTTGACTTTGCCATAGGTGCCTTTGCCCAAGGTCTCCTGCAGCTCGTAGCGATGCTTCAGGTTGTGCTTGTGGTGATGCCGTTTCACCCCCTGCTGCTTCCTCGCCGCCGTTACCTCCGGGGACGGAGCCGCCCGGACCGGCTCCTCCATGGCCGCCGCCGCTGCCGCC
>VZRH01000841.1:197125-227732 GCA_013397555.1 Urocynchramus pylzowi
GGGCTCGAGAGAGCCGGCACCAGCTTTAGGTCTGGAAAGTTTTTCCAGCAAACGTCTGATTTTCCCCATTCACCAAGCGGGCGAGGGTTTCCTGTAGGGTTTCCATGTTGGTGGAGCTGGCAGAAAAACTCAGGCACACCCAGGTGCCGCCTGTCCTTGGCATGGGCAGGCACTGTTTGCCTGCTCCACAAGGTTTTTGCCGGTGAGAAACCTTCCTGGGCCCAGTCCTGCTGTGGTTGACTTGCAGATCTGTGCCAAGAGCTGAGGAACACCTCATGTCTGCTTTCGGGATCTTTGAAATACAAAGAATGTATCGGTTTTACACTTTCTTCATTTTAAAGTAAGGGTTACTTCTTTCACAAAGACAGCTTGAAAACTTAAACCAATACAGATATACAAATTTTGCCAAGGTTAAGATGAATCAGATGTTCCCTTTAGAAAAGAAGCCATCCGCAAGTGCATGGCTAGAGAAGGCAGATGGTCACTTGTAGCAGAAATGGGAAATTTTCATGGGGTGGAATCATTCTGGCATTTTCCACTATGGCCAGTTTTCTGGAACAACACAAAGGCTTTCAAGTGAGAGCCCTGGTTCAGTGTCTCTTCCCCACTGACTATTCTTAAGGTGCAGATTACAGCTAGCGTTGTCTGCTCTGCAAAGATAACACACAGACCTTTTGAAATCTTGGGTTCTCCTTTGTGGTCACAGCAATGTCAAGGCACAGAATTTCAGGAGCCAATAGTCCCATCCCTCTGGTTTCCTGGGGGAGTGTTAGCACAGAAGCTGATCCATGTGCTTAGACAGTTTTACTGGCTGGCTCCTGCAAAGGCTCAGGTCTGTCAAAGGCAACTAACTCTGGAGTGTCAAGGTGATGGGGTGATACCCAGGCACCAGCTTTGGTGAGGATGTTTGTTTTGTTCCTCTAACAAACTGTTAGAGGCCTGTGTGTAAATCTGGATTTCTGCCAGGTTTCTTCCTGAGACCGTGAACACTCTGCCCTGAGGTTGCAGCCTTGGCTTCTCTGACTTGAACTTGAAAACACAAGTTTCTCTGTAATTACATCACTACACCTTCATCTTAGGATCAGCAAAAGTGTCCTGCTGGCTCAAGGCAAGTCTGCCTAGTGCAGTACCCTGTTCCTGGCAGGAGCCAACACCATGCCACAGGGGTTGAAAAAGACAGAAAGAATCCTGCAGCATTCAGAAGAAACATGTCCTATGCTGGCTTCTTGATCTTTGGAAGCCCGATATTGATCAAAGTCTGGGAGCACAGAATTTAACATCTCTTTCACAGAATGCACCAGAAAGTGGCTATTCCAAAGCAGGAAAGGTAAGGGAAGCTTTACTCTGTTACCATGAAAAAAAAAAAAAAAAAAAGCACACGTTTTCCACGTTTTCCTCCTGTAACCCCTTCCTTTATCTTAAATGTGGAAAGCACAAAAATTCTGTGTCCTTCACTTTGTAAGAAGCAAGATGGCATTTGTAGCTTGGAGGTGTTGTTTGTTGTTTTAGTGCTCTGAAGTACTGTTGCATTCCCCCACAGCTGGCACAGAATAAAGCAATGCCTGGGCTACCTGAACATGCAGGAGAGGGACAGAGGGACATCTGCTACTGCCCTGGCTGACTTCCATGTCCCCAGTTTGAGACCCACATACATAGCTCTGCTCACTTTTGAGGGGATGCCTCAAGAGACATCCATGTGTAGGAATGCGGGACAGACCTGCTGCAAGTAAGGACTGGCACAGGGGTGGGAATGCAGCAGCAGCAAGAGGCAGGGGGGACCTAGGAGAGTGGCTGGCAGCACAGGGAACATGAAGGGTGTCCTTGACTGCCAGGAGAAGTGAAAAATTATCCTGGCATGTGTTCACCTCTGCGCAGCTTCCCTTCAGTAGATTAAATCAGAGTCCCGCTCTTGCTGGGTGCCAGGGGTGCAGCAGTCTGTCAAGATGACAGTGACAACTGCCTGGTGGTTTTGCATGTCCAGTGCAAGCCCGAGTCCCACCAAAGAGGGGAGCAGCCCGGTCCTGCTCTGACCTGTGCCAGCTGTCGGTGCTGCAGGAGCAGCTCAGGACTGGCTGGGGCCCCCCAGAGGCAGCAGGGAAGTGTCCAGCTATGGTTGTCAGACAGTCTGGAAGCTCCCTTCAGGCTGAAACTCAGTATAGCCTGCATTCAGGTCCTTTATACCTCTTGAATAGCAGAAAAGCATGAATGCCCATGATGAAAAGAGGTTTCATTATGTTGTACTCATGAGCATTGTTAACATCCACAAGAGTGGTCCCTTCTGGCTGCTTGGAAGCATACATCATCATTTTCATGGAAATCATCAGTTTCAAGGAAATATGTCATAAATCATTGCTATATATTAGATTGTGATTGGAGAGATAGACAGCATAATAAATTACCCGAAACTCCAAAATTAAAACTGCTGATTTTGTAATGCAATAAGCACAAGTACTATGTAGCATGAGAAATACCACTTTTCCTTTTAAATTTCTGTGCTCTTAAATGTGAAGCCAGTGGGCATTGAGCAAATTAAATATGTAAATTGAAACTAGACAAAAGAAACTTTCTGTGCTCATGTGTAATAGCAATGATAATTGAAAATAATGATGATAAGTATAGAAGTATACATATGTTTGAATGTATCACCAACATACAGTGATGTTTCCTTTCAATTTTTAGCAAGTCCGTATAAAACATGTAGTGTTTCATTGTTTCTGAGATAAACATTTGGTAAGAATTTCAGTTCTTTGAGTTTATAGACACCACTAGGGAATTCTTCATTTCTGACAGTATTATTTTACATAACTGCTTTTCCTTATTCACAAAAAGGAATTATCCTCTCATTGAAACCATCAGACTTCTGCTAGCCAGCTTTAAAGGAAACAGGACTAGGCTCTAATTTGCAAAACAATATTGGAGGATATATTGTACCAAATCTGAACTATACAGATTATCACAATAACAACAAAAAGCCATTGATTTCAGGAGGCTTATCTTCCTGAAGTCAGTGTGGGTTGAAAAATTATCTTAAAAGATTGCAACATGCGATCAGTAAAACATTCTTATAAAATTTAGTGCATCTATTAGGATTAATTTTACCATGAACTTTCAAAACAGCCCAACTTACTTTCTATCTGGCATAGAGATACTCAGAATAAAAAAGCCCACTGGCTTAATAGAACTCAGTCAAATATTTAGGGCTCCTCAAAAAATGGACAGCTTCTATAATGAGACATGAGTTTCATAGAGCTGATGTTAATTCATTCCATGTATTGAGCTAAATAAAAACAAAACAAAACAGGATTTCAAAGATACTTGCTAAAATACTTAATTTACCAACTGAGGCCAGGTACTCTCTGTGCAAGGATTGTGCATATGGCAACTTAACTTGGTGAGATGGTGTCATCTGTACTCAGACCTTTTGCTCTTCAGCATTCTCCAGTGTTTGTGAATTGTTTAACAGTGCTGTTATCTCCTTTACACAGATTGGCTTCCAGGGGCTGTCAAAGAGCTGGAATGTGTTCCTTGGTTGTTTCCCACAGTGTAAGATAGAGGAAAGAGGAGAAATGAGTACTAAAGGGATTCCTGGATGCAATGGACATGTGTTCTTGGATACTAATATGCTGCTCCTTTAGGTTTCAGTCCTCTCTGCTGAGCTCTATAATCTGTACATGGAGAAAAACATAACCATAGTTAAGTCAACTTAACTCAGTTAAGTCAACTGAATTGCTTTGACTGTTCATGTTTGATGATCAAGCTCAGTGTAGGTATATGCATTTGCTGGACCAAGCTTTAGTGTTCAGCACTGTCCAGACTTCAAATGAAGACACTAAAGATGACATGACTTTCAAATCATTGGAAGACACTGGCAGGCTTAACTGGAGGACATTCTCTCAATGGAACTGTCTCTTCTGCATTAAGTACCTGCTGAGAGACAGCTTTTTGATCTGATGAAGTGAAAGCATGTTAATGTGCTCCACTCAAGGATAGGGATTATCCTTTAGAAAGCAGTGCTGGCAGAGACAGCTGGCATCCATCTGGTTGCTGTGGCAGGTATCTGTATATTATCTACCCTGGCAGATCACATCCAATCCCTGTAATTGCATGCTTTATGAAAATTGCAGGAGTCAAAAAGTTCAGGATTAATACTATAATGCTGATTTTCTCTGTAGTGAGCCATATAAAAAAACTTTGCCTTGACAAGTAGTGGTCTTTTGAGATATATCTTGTTTTCATCCAGAGATGTCAGTTCACTATTAAAACAATACTTCAGTCAAGTAATGGTCACTGACAAGGCTGACATTCAGAGGTTATAACATCCACCTAAATTCATGTGTCTCCTCTTGTTCTTTGATTGGTGCTAGGACTCTTTAAATGTCCATGCAGTAGGAAGAATAAAGACTTAAGTGAAATAAAGCCCTCTGAATCTGGATCCTAGACCCATTATAGAGCTTTATGAGCAGTGAAGAAACTAAGGAATACTTGTAATGTCTTTTAGGAGAGGACTCTGGAATTGAAACTGGGGTTCTTCATAAGACTATAAGACTTTGAATAGGAGAGGAGCTGTATGTCCACAAAATACCTTTTAAAATTCCATTTCCAAACCTCAAGCTTTTGTTTCTGTGGCTTTTCCTGAGAATTTAGACCATTAATGTGTTATAATTTTTACCTATAATACTGTTCCATTTCTTCTGCTGCTTGATATGTTTTATTGGGATATCCATAGCACAGAGGATAGCAGTCACCTGCTCAATTTACATCTCCAAGTCTGAAAATTTGTTTATATGTGCACATGTGCCTGTATGTTTATGTCACATGATTTTATCCATAAAAAATATGCTTTTCTACAGTCAACATTTCCTCAAAACTTCCCACTGTTATTGATAAACTGGGGCCCTCAAAACCAGAGAAATGAGAAGAAACAACCTGAACTGCACAGAAGACAAAACTGAAATGTAGTGGTTGAAGCTCAGCATCTTTCTGTTGCACAGCTTTGAGAAGAACTGAGCACACACAATTCCTTCTCCTATTGCTTTCCTATTTCTCATTCAGTTTAGATGTTCTTTCAGTAAAACTCTGTGGTATTACTTTATATTAATTTTATTAAATATATGAGCAATACAATCCAAATTACCGTCTCTCTCCCTCTCCCTGCACATGAATCCTTTCAGGATTAAAATTCACATACAAGTTGCAACACTGAGCAGAGAATTGCATTCGGTAACAGTCAGTGGATTGCACATTCCAACAATGCAAACTGCAGAAGAAAGACATTTAAAACATAACTGAGTCATTCAGCAGCACGCTCCCCTCCTCTCATCACTTCCCTTCGTTGCCCTCAGTTCCGTCCCTTCTGCTGTTTCTGGTTTTTTGCCCTTATTTTGAGAGGCTGACTGAGGGCATTGCTTTTCTCCATCAGCCCATTAGGCCGTGTGCAGGCAGCCAGGTCTGCCCCCAGCCTGTTTCACCCACTGCCAGCTCCCACTCCAGGAACAGCTGCTCTGGGCATAGCTCACACACACCAGCTCCTCCAGGGCATCACCACCACGAGTGGGCATCCCCAGCCACCAGCGCTCCGTTCCTCCGGCCCCAACTCGCCCGGCGCAACGGTGCAGGCAAGCGAGGTGTCTTCCTGTTGGGTTTTGGTGGTGAAGCCACAGCTCTTATCCTGTAAACATAGGTGCTGTTCAGTGGTGCTTGTGGGTTGTGGCGGAAAAGGGTGGAGCTGTGCAGTCCCGGGGCGGTGTGGGGTGGTTTGGGGCCGGCTGGGGCACAGAGAGGGGAGGGAAATGCAGCCCAGGTGGTGATGGAACGGGTGTCATCCTGCTGGGGGCTGCCCGGGAGCCGCCTGCCTCAGGGCCTTGGCTCAGACATGTTTGTGTGGGAACATAATGGCGAAGCATGAACTTTGCCATTGTGACCCCTTCATCCTGGATGACTCATGGATGAGATGGGGCAGATACATCCCTCCAGGACTCTGGGATTTCCTGCCCAGTCCGATTGAATGGAGATATCACAGCCACTGGGTAGATCCTACAAGGAGAGAGGTATTAGCCTTAGTTGTGGCTTTTGTGTAGAAAACCAAGTGTATGTTTTGCACGTGACTTTTGTTTTGATGTTGAGGTCTGTGGATCCGTGTCTAGATTGTATCGCTCTTTTCATGCTGCTGTTTGATGCATAACCAGTTTTCTTCAAAATATAAGGTTAAAACTGCTCTAATAATATAGGAAATAAAAAAGACACAGGTAAAAGTATATGATTTTTTCTTAAATATACACAATTTTTAGAGCAGAGAAGATTAAGTGCAAGATGTTTTGCTAAAAGTCACGTTGCATGTGACACCAGTGAGTTACCAGATGTTCATACCTTTGGATACACCTGAATGAACCTTTCTGCAAGACTGTCACTGACTGGCAGATATCAGGGATGACAGAAAATCTTGCCAAGCTACCAAAAATGGACCCCATGACATTACCATGTTATGACATACAATGTACCCCATGAGACAGAACAGCATTTGTTATATTTGACTGATAACCTGCATCACTTCCCTTGGCAGTGTGGGTATGCAGTTCAAATGGAGTGGGCAAATGGGCACTGTGTGCCACCTGACTCCTGTTAGGAAACAAATCTGTAGAGAATAGACAACATGGCTCTCTATTCCCTCCTTCCCCACAGGAGCTGCAGGCTGGCTGGTAACCTCCACAGACAAAGGGGAGAAAGGACTGAATTATGCCTTCTCAAAAGGCAGTGCTTTCCCCTGCTGGAGGTGTTCTAGGGGCAGTGGACAACTCCATGCCCTTGCCACAGGCTCCATGCTAGGGATACAACCTGACGTGGAGAAATCCTATCATCCTCCTCACTTCCCTTTAAATTCCCACTGAAATACTGTGATTCATAGCTGTAAGACTGGCTGTATTTTTCCTTCACTAATCATTAATTTGTTAAAGTCAAAACAATACTAAATTAGAAAATAGATTCAGCACAGAGACTGCCAGCTTCCTTTAGCTTTATTTTGTTTACTTTTCATTTGTCCGCAGCCACTTCCTGGCTTTAGAAAATAGTTTTCTCTATGACTTGTGAAAAAATTAGGTCAAATAATAAAAAAATGTTAATGGCAACATAATAATTTTATGGCAAGTGATTAGAAAGATGTAAACAGAATATTATGGCTTTAGAATTGTGTACCAATGATCCAGCATGACTTTCACAGGAAAAATACCCAGAATTCTCAGGCAGCAAACTACAAAGAGCAGTTAAATGGAAAATTAATCTGTTTGTGTATAGATGCCCAAGAACCAAATATAATTTTCTATTAGATCTTTTTAAAATCCCATTCTTTATGCCTGTTTGCTAGCAGAGAGGAGTCTTTAAATCAATAGCAAATTGGCTAAGTGACAAACTTGATCAAAGCCTCATTATGCATGAAAATTTCATTTTGCTGGCTAGGGAATCATGAGAGGGAAGGTTTTGAGACTCTCTGTGTTTCCTTTGTGCTTCTCATGCAGCATAAGGGGAATTGCAAGTTTCTAAAATCCCATAGTGGGCATAGGGGAGCAGAGGAGGCCAGCCCCTCGTGCATTGTTGTCCAAGAGTGACAGCCCCTCTGACTCCAGCACTGTCCTCACTGCTGGACCCACAGGAGGGTGAGTGTCAGGCCTGGGATGGAGGGCTTTAAGGGTGGGAGAACGTGGTTTTGCTATGCTGACAGGTCCTTTTCTTTGGAGCTGATGCTAGCTGGTCTGCATGACAGCCACCCCCAGGCTTCTCCAGCCTGCATTGAAACCACAGGCAGTCACAGTTCAACAACCCCAAGAAGACAACACAGATCTTGAGAGTCAGTCCCAACCCCCCAGGGAGAAGCAAGGCAACACATTGATGCCACCAGCTTGCCTGTGTCAATGCAAAGTGCCCAACATTTTGGGCAATGTTAGGAAAGAGCCACCCTCCCCAGCAAATCCACAGAGGTTTGAGGAGATGCCTCCATCTCTCTTGTGATCTATGGCCAATC
Source organism: Urocynchramus pylzowi (assembly GCA_013397555.1). Lineage (NCBI taxonomy): Eukaryota > Metazoa > Chordata > Aves > Passeriformes > Fringillidae > Urocynchramus > Urocynchramus pylzowi. Next base: position 205,137 of record VZRH01000841.1, read on the forward strand.
AGAAAATCTGGCCCAGGGCCTAAAAACACTTTTAAACTTGTGTCTCCTTATCTCTCCTAAAGAACTAGAATACTCTCTCCTGCCTCCCAAGAGTTATGCAGAAATAAATCTTCTTGGATCTGCAGAATGCTTTTCTGACACTAATTGTATTATAAGAAAGAAACAGATTTATTTTTAATGGAACAGGACAGTTATTTTCAAAGAGCATGTTTGAAGGTCTGTTACTAAGATGAAAAAAGTACTCAAATTTAATAAGAGGGGCAACATGACCTCTGCATACTTACCATTGCTTTAGCAAGACCAAATCCTTCTCACTTTACCTCAGCTTGTGCTAATCTCTGTGAGGGCTCCACACACAGGAGCCTTTGCCAGCACTGAAGCTTATGAAGATGAGACCAGTTATGCTGCCTAGAATAAACCAGATGCTGCTGTAAAACAGATGGAAATTACTTATCTTCTCCCTCCATATGCATCCCCCCTCGTCATGATACTGTCTGAGGTCTTGTCTCTGATCCTTCTGTTCCCTTCCCTCAGTCCCCAGCCCACTCTCACTTGTTGGGATAGATGCAGCAGGCTTGTTGAGGACGTTTCCTCCCTTAGAACCTAGACACGAAGCTCAATACCTTTGTTCCATCAGGTTTTCATCACCCTTCTGCCCTGGCTTGATAAAACAGAAGGGTTTCACCTTTCATCCCTGTGTACCAGCTGGCACCTACAAGTATGCCTGGGGTATTCCAAGGAGATGAAGGGGTGTCATTGCCCAGCTCTCACAGGTTTTACACCAAGTGACACACATCCTCTGCTTCCTGTCACTGTGGCATGAGCTGTTGAATCTGCTTGAATTTTGGCAGTGGTAGTGACAGAGACAAAGAAAAATTAAGAACTGGATCATCAGGAAAAGCAAGCATAGTATGGGACACATTCATTTTTAAATGGGTGAATTCTCCCAGGACACCATCTCTCCTCCAATTTTCAGCTCCATTGGAAATATGTAGATCAAATGTCCAACAGAGGGAAATGAATTGGCTGAGGTTGTAACTTTACACACACATTCTTTGGAGAAATACAATAGCTAGATTTCTAAGATTTCAACCTGACCATTGCAATGATGATACTCGAATGAGGAAAGAGAAAGGAAGAAAGGTGCTTCTCGCCACAGCTTTATCTCATGTGATCTCTGGTTACTGTTGATGAAAGAGAAGAAACCTGCTTTGCTTTAGAAAGCGAAGCAGACCCTTTCTGTAGCACCACCAAGTGGTTGAGCATCACTGAAAAAAATCTGTCTGAAAAACCAGCTTCAGCAGTGCCTCACAGCAACATTTTCCAGCTGTCTTGTGAGTGGTAAATATGATTTTCTGTCTGTAAACCTGGATGTAAATTGGGATTGGTGTCACTGAAGCTGGCCAGAGTGTGGGTGAAGACAGTATTAGGTGTGTTGCACTCAAAGTTGTCAGGAGAAGACTGACAAAACCTTAATGCTTATCTGGTTTTTGTGTGGGTGAGCAGATGTCTTGAGCTGTGAAAAGCAGGACTGGGATGTATTAGGACTGTTACAGGCACAGAGTGAGAGACAGGTCTTTCTTTGAGAGCTTTTTTCACTGGGAAATGGTGTCAGGAATCAGTGCTAGGCAAGATGGTGTAATGCCTTTTTTAGCAGAATTTACTTTTCTTCTCCTGAAAAAAAAAAATCTGTATGACTTTATAAATCAGATTTGAATAACTATGAAGGGTGTATGATCCCAAATAAATATGGGGGCTGATTCCTGATGCTATGAAAGACTGCTGGTATAAAATTGCCCATTGCCAGTGATAAGTGATCAGTGAAACTCTTTCATATGTCAGAAGTTGTTGCTGCTCTACCGTCAGGGTTGCTACTCAAGGAGGGTTCCTTTGCCTTGAGCCTTCTTATGATGGAGAGAGGCCTGTAACAGCTTGGTTGCTCAGCTCACCCCCACTACAAAGAGACTTCCAGGCAAAGGGATTGCCAGGATGTCCCTTGTAAAGCCTGGCTCCCTACACGGTCCTCAGGAGCAAAGCAGCATCTGCCTTAGGAGCCCAAGCCATTGGCATTGTCCTGGTCACAGGTTTTTTTTTGAACCCACAAATCTGACTCAGGGAAAGACTAAAAGTACTGCTGCTGGGACCAGATCATCAGGCTTCATCTGTGTAAAACTGATTTCAGCAGGTTTGAATGCAGGAGCAAAACCTTTCTGTCTGTGGTGATTAGCCTTAGCAAGGCACGTGGTGTAATTCTCCTCTCAGCTATCATGTCCTCCTGTAATTGCCGACGATCCCCACTCATTTTCTGGCCAAAAAAGCAGGACACTGAGGCTTGTGTTCATCACTGACCTTGTGCAGTGCCACAGCAGCATTAGCTCCCTTCTACCTCCAGGAATGGCAGGGACCAGAGATATCCTCTGCCCTTCACAGGGGCTGCCCAAGTGAAAAGAGCCCCAGGAGGAATAAAAGGCCACTTTCTTCTGTACCAGCTATTGCTTCTGTAATTAAAAAAGCAGGTGCTCGGTGGCCATTCTGTTTGCCTGCCTGCAACCTTGCAACACAGCCAGAGATGCCTGAGGTGCTGCTATTTGAAAAAGCAGGAGAAGGACTCAGCATTCCTAATGACAGAGATATGTTTTCAAAAATACATTTCTTAGCATGACAGGCAAAGATGAAAGGGACCTGAGGGGAAGCTTTGCACAGCCCCGTTTCAAAAACAGCAGCTGCCAGTGGTATGATTATTGGACTCATCCTCCAGCACGATACTGCAGACAAATAATGGGAATATTTTTATTTGAAGAGAAGCACCAACACACTAGGACCCATCATAAGCAGGCTTGTGAGAGCTCAGTGTGGTTTTCAGAGGAGGTGATTATGCATAGTTGCCAGTGTTCGGGAGCAGTGGCTATTCAGCACTCCTGGAAAGAAGGGCAGATTGATCCTGAGGGAAGATAGATAAATTGAGGCAAAACACATGGCAGAGTCTAATTTCCAAGGTATTATTATAATCATTAATAACTCTTTGTATTTGTGCATGTGTGCCCATGACATACCAAACAGCAGCATGCATATATGAATATGTTAAACAATAATATCTACATACCCATCTGCATGTACATATGCAAGCTCACATTGCTTTAACAGCTATAGTAGGGATCCTGTCAACACTAACTATCAGTATTAAAAGCCCTTTTATGTTTATCTTGATGCTTGAGGATCTAAAAGTCAAAGTTCACAAGGAGCTGAAATATTGGTCCTGTATAACTTTAAAAATATCATCACAGCAGAGCACAGCACCACGTTCAAGCTGAAGTCAAGCTGGCCGTATTAGCACAGAGCTGGACACCCCATTGTAGCCCTGGCCATCTGCATGCACACTACACTTAAAATGGAAAAAAGCCTCTGGGGAAAACGAACCAAATTCACCATGTGTACAAGCAGGCATGATGATCCTTTGAGGTCTGTGGAGTGCATTTGTTTACACCAGTAATGGATTTAATCCAGAGACTGTTGTTCTTTATGAGACCTCGCTTTTCTTTGTTTTTATGCCAGTGTAATTCCACTTTGTTAGGAATAATATTAATTTATATAAGTGGTGAAAATTTTTATTTTTGCTTTTCAGCACAGATGGTGGATGACAACTTTCATAGCCTGTTTCCTTTCCTAACCTACTGTAACTTTTCTGCAGGTGCTGTTCCCTGATTTTTTACATGTACTTCAGACTTGCATAGTCTCAAACAGAAGGCAACCAGGTGTTCAGTGCCCACATCCAGTATCTGGATTCATTCCTTGGAGTGAATGGTTTTCCCCAGTGCATATCCCATTCCTGATGCTAATGATTGCCACGTTGCCTTCACCAGCATTTCCCTCCTGCCACTGTGAAAACCACCACCATTCCAGACAGGAAGGGCTGCCTCCTGCAGAAGTTCATTAATGCTGCTTGTTAATTGCCTGAAGACTGGAGACAGAGGGGTTTCACGTGCATGAGGCATCCCTTCTCTTCCTTGTGGGTTGGCTGGATAACCCCATTTTCCTTGGAGAAACAGCTTGCAGTTAATAACATGGCCATGTAAATGAAACTAGGTACAAAATAATAGAGTGCAGGTAGCAGGCAGCATTGTAGAGCATCAGAGCTAAAGTAAAGGGCTTAATATTTAGCAGCCAGGAGTGTAGACCAGAATGAAGATAATCTGAACCCTCCCTTTGATGCAGTTAGCAAAAGTATGCATCTATTCCTGCCTCTTTTACTGTCAGACTTTGTGTCTCTGCACTTAACTTTGCACTAAGTGCCACCAAATGCAACTCCCTTTTCTTAAACTTTTTAGCTTTTACATTCCTGAAGATCAGTGGCAGAATAGGTGAACGCTGTTGACTTTATACAGGCTACCTAAAAGAGACCACGGCAGAAAAGGCTACCTAAGTATCACACCGAGGGTGTGGTAGGAGAGGTTAAAGTACAAGCTGCCTTTCCTAAAAGCCTGTGCTCTCACCAACTGATGTAATTTCCCCTGATAGCTCGAGCATTAGCCCTCTCCTCGGTTTAAAAAACGAGTCCCTGAGGAGTCTAAATTAAAGATGCCGGTACAAAAGTGCAGGGCCTGACCCCTCGCAGCTGCACCGGGGCTAATACTGATTCATTGTGCTGCTCCGTGTTACGAGGCAGAACAAGGGGCAGGGGAGGGCTCCGGAGGCATTTCAGGCTCCTGCTTTGCTCATTCATAGACACCTGGTGTCCCGCCTCCTCCTCACGCTTCGGTGCATCCCACCCCTATTGTATAGAAAATCCACTCCTTTAGAGATCTGAGCTGCTTGGGCTGGACAAAGACCAAAATTAAATCCGCAGCTGCCCAGGAAGAGGCTTTCTCTGTCAGGGGTTATTATCGAGGCTATCTGATGAGAGAGCGGAGCGGGGAACTCCCTGCGCCTCTGTCAGTTCCAGTTACAGGTTTGCATGGATGCGTTCACACATGTTTCTCTTGCTTCACGTAAACAGCACAGGCCCCTCTGTAGCTGGTGTGGACTGTCATGCCTCCACTGACCCAGTTTAGCTCCAGAGCTTTGAGAGGTATGTGACCTGCTGCACTCACCACGTTTGGCTGGACAGCACTCCGATTGCTGCTTGCAGGAAACACTCAGTGTCATGGAGCAGTGAGGCCAAAATACCCCCATGGCAGCTCCTTCACCCTCAATGAAGTTGCATCAAGGGTAAATTTGAATTGACAAAGGCCAGCTCCTATTCTGACTTACCCTAGAGAGAGCCTGGAATTGCACCATTATTGTCCAGGGATTTATTTTGGATCTACAAGGGCAGAAGCATGAGCAGAATCTGGCACTGAATTTAAAGGAGCAAAACAAAGAGAGGTTTATGCCAAACAGGAATAGCAGCAGGTGGTATATATAGGCTATATAGTCCCAAGTTCTGAAAGGAAAAGAAACATAACAGTAATAGAAAACCTTTGTGGTTACTAAATATGTTTTATTCTTGAATCCCCTGTAGAACTGATCAGTCCTACAGCTTATAAAAATAGATGCAACAGGTGTTAGTTTGAAGACTTCTGTGCTTCATGTTAAGGGCACTCATGAAAAGTTTATGTTCAGTGAAACCTGGAGGAGAAAGCAGGATTACTGTGGAAAAAATTCTGCCCTGCTACACTAGAGAACATCTGGAGCCATTGACCAGGGGAATTTAAATCTACATCTCAAAAGCTTTGCATATCTGATCACCATTCCTGCTATCTCTGTCTAAATAGCCTCATGCTGGCAACCTGACCTATTTAGTTGGTGGCTGCTCCTTCTGTTCTCTACATCTCATTTCCTTCTGTTCTCTATGTCTCATTTCTTCCAGGGTAATGAGGATGAGTGTTGTTATCTGATTTTCTCTTGATTTCCTTCTTTAATCTGATGTGTTTCCTGTGTTTCCTTTGAGCACATCAACCTAAATTGCAGCCCTTTAAGACAACCAAAGACAAGGTGCTGCCTTGGGACTGACTAGCCAGGCAGCAGCATGGGGGTGTGAACATTATGCAAAGAACAAGATATGGAGCTGAGAGTGGGATTTCACAGCTACTGTGAGGAATTGGATGACTGAATCCCATTAAGGTTGCAGTGAGGTTTGGCAACCTTGCTCTTCCTGGCCGCCTTTGAAGAAGGCTCAGCAGAAAGCTGCAGCCTAAATCTTGCATGAAGCAAGAGACAAGGTTACTCCCACAGGAGTGAGTTCTGCTCATTGCTATTGCAGTAGCTGAGCTGGATGCTGTGAAAGGATGCCCTGGCACAACGCTCATTATCCTGTATAAGGGACTATAAGGAAAAATTAGGAGAATTCTAGGCATTGTCAGAAGACATTATCAAAGTGTTGAAGATCTGTCCAAATCTGTACAGGCAAATCAGCTAGAAAGGTAACTGGACTTGGGAAGACTTGTACATGTTTATACAGAAAAAGCTTGGTCGACAGAAGCTGGCTTCCCTATGTATTGCTAGGGCAGCAAACAGGAAATTCTGCCCCACTTTGAGAACACTATGGCATTTGGGAAGCAGAGGCAGTTAATCAACATGTCTAGCTCAAAGACAGGCACTGCCAGACCTGTTCTACCCAACATCTTCAGCAATAGTTCTTGACTTATTATGGAATTTTTATATCTTTAAAGTCCATTTACACTGTCAGAGTGATGAGAGTGGGCTCTGATCTCAATAAAACAAGCTTCAGAATTAGGGGTTTCAGCAATACACCTTGTCCTAAGGGTGCCACAGCTTTCCTTTGCCATCTGCTGCAAAGGCAGTGCAGGAGGGTGAGCAGGCATTGGTGAAGCTCTGCACCCTGCTGTCCCCAAGTGCCCTGGGAAGGTGACCCACACAGCTCACAGACATTTAACATCCTGACACAATAACAGCATCCTAACAATGTCCTGTTTTATTCTCCTTTGTAAGTATGCAACAGTTGTTTTGATAAGCAAACACTCTAGTTTAAAATGGTTTCACTTCGACTTTGAAAAGAGTAAGTGGAGTTGAACTGCCTTGAAATACATATTTGTTTTTGCCAAATGCAAAAAGGAGCAGGAGAAGGCTGGGCAAGAACAAACAGACCCCACAGATCCCTACCAAGGGTTATGATAAGGCAGGGCAATACTAAGATTCTCCACAAGCACGACTCATATTAAAGAAAACATTTTAAATAAACTTACTGATAGAACCTACATTAGAGATCTGCCAAAACACCCAACCTTTTCCTTGATAACAGGAGACCCAAAAATATAGCCAGACAGAGGATTCATTGTCAGAAATGTGCAAATAAGTTCAAAATGTACAAGAAAAATTTCAGCTACACCTAAAATGTTGCTGTTATTTTTGAAAGCAGGTTAATTGGTGGTCTTGAGCCTTTCACTGCACTTAGGCTCTTTCCCCGGAGGGAATTTTCTTTAACTGCAAGGACTCACTCTACCACATGTACTGGAAACAATGTGAGAAAAGGATTTCTTCTAGCAGTAAAAGCATTTCAGCAAGCACATTGATGAGGAATGTCTGGGATTTAAATACAGGGAAACCCATGGCTGACAGCCCGGAACAAAGGGAGATGTAACAAGGCAACTTAAAAAAAGAAAAAAAAAAAAAAAAAAAAAAAAAAAAAGAAAGAAAAAACAGCAAAAAAAGAGTTAATTACAAACATGTGTAAAGCATAAGGCAAGAAAAAGAAAACAGAGAAAGAATGGCAAGGATCCCATGGCAAAGTGACCGGTGGTGAGCTGTCATGCCCAAAGCCACAGGATGAAGCCCACAGCATTTATTGCTCACTGGAAGTAATTTTTCAAGTCAAGGAGCAATACTTCTCCAACATAAATGAAAAATTCCAGTCAGCAGAGGGTAACTGAAGCCCTCTTAAAACAAAAGTATCATTGAAGAGAGACTAATAAATCACCCAGTGACTAGATTTTTTTCATTTGTAGTGAAGAACTCCTCTCTCAGACCTGGTCCCTTTGTCAAGCCCATCCCTGTGGTATTAGCAAAGCACTTCAGGATGTGTTTATCTTTACTCAGTACAAACTTCAGAGGGACCTAAGCACTTTGAATTGGGAGTCAGCACTTTGCCTAGGAGTTTTGACTTGCTGCTGGGAGATTTAGCTGCTAGCCTGAGTCCTCAAGCCTCTTTTTGCCTGTATAAAGCAATAGTAATTCCCTGTTTCTGCTTTCTGGAATGAAGGCTGGGAGAAAGAGAAAGAAAGAAGCTCCTCTGGGTTCCTCTGCCCAAATCTGTAGTTAAGCCCATGCCCAAAGCTTTTGCCCAAATGCTTTAGGTGTAAAGGAAGTTTGGGCTCACACCCAAGGTACAGTGTGGCTGCACCCTCCAAAACTCTCTTCCCTTTGGCAGGCAGCAGTACAGAGGTGAGCAGGATTCACCTGGTGATGGACATTTCCACGTTGCACTCTTGATTCCTTTTTGCAGGAATCAAGTGCTGATCTCTAGACTCAGCCATCATCCCAATACAAATTTATCTCCAGATTTTGTCCAGGAAATGTTGAAATCAGGGCTGCCTCTAAATAGTGCAGACAAAAATGCAAACACTGAACTTCACTCGCTACAGTACATCTTTTCTCAATTCTCTTTTGCCAATGCAAGAAAGCACACCTAGTCCTGAACCTAGTGGGTTGTGCTGTGAAGTCTGAAAGAACTCAGATTTATTTCATTGCTCTTCAGGAGGAGGAGAACTTTTTGTTAAGGTGACATGAAAAAAATAGAAAGGAACAATAAACAGCACTGCAAACACTCTTTTAGTAGATGTGCTTCTTTTTATAGTTCAAATACTTTCACAAACAGGGATTTAGCTCTGTGCAACCATTTGAAACAGAAGCTCTGTTGCTGAATTAATTTTATTGGTAAAGTAGTAAATTATACCAGTTCTAATGAATGTGAAACGTTAAACCTGAGGAAACTGAAGAGCTTTGTGAAGGCAAGTGAAAGCAAATCAAGATCTGAACAAAGAACAAAGTAGGAGGCCTCTTGGATAGATTCAGCCTTTACTCCAGCTGCTTAGGTTTGGGGCAGACCTGGCTCATGAGCCACGATAAGCAAGAGAGTCAGCACGTGTGCTGCAAGGGGAGCTCCCAAAGATGTCATATGAGACACACAACTCTCTGCTAAAAGTACTTGCAGATCATCCACGAGAACAACAAGATTACAGGTCAGTAGTAATCCCCCAAAACACATGAAAATGCAACCCCTCACCCTACCCTTGGTGGTTCATGTGGGCTTTGGGGAAAACACACTAATTCTAGGCAGTTCAAACATGTGATTCCTGTCTTGCATTTATGGAGCTACCAGCACTTCTGGAGCACTTAGTTGCAATGCTTAAAGTCCTTGATCTTACTCCTTGACCTGAACCAAAAACTATTTTTAAGGGTTTAAGGGTATTTAACAGATAACACCACTATCTATTGCCATAGATATATAAACTATGTATATACTTAAAACTTCATTATAAGTATTCCTTACCCATACTAAAAGAATCGAGAGAAGAAAGAGGAGATTCTGTGCCTTGGAAAGATTCATAAACTAATAAAGCTCCCCAAACACTGGAAAATATATGATGGGGCTGGAGGCTGAAAAGCAGCAGGTATCTGTTCTGTTTGGTGCTTCTTCACCTTCCCCTCTCCCTGTGCCACACACACACTACTCCAATGACCATGGAAGTCAACAGAGAAGGATCTATCTATGTCCACAGGCCTTGGATCATGTCCCATGAAAAATGTGATTCTACAAGAGACAGGAGAGGATGCAGAAACACCTGAAAGTTAACGCTATAAAAATGTCACGGGTGCTGTGGTTGCCACCAGCCATGTGGACTGGTGGCTGTCTCTGCTGTGTGCCTCACTGCTATAGCACACCTCCTCTCTGTCCCTCTCTGTCCCTCTCTGTCCCTCTCTGTCCCTCTCTGTCCCTCTCTGTCCCTCTCTGTTCTTTGGTTGCTCAGCTCCTTTGGGCAGGTGCTCTGGGGTCTGCCTGCACAGTGGATGGAAGGAGCAGTGTCACAAAGGACAACTGTAGCCTGCAGCCTCACCTCCTACAGCTCCACAGTTCAGTTTTACCCCATGTTGTCACCAGACAACCCAAATGTGCTTGTGTGGTAATACACTCAGAAAGGTCTACAATGTCTCCCAGCCTGACTTAATCAAAGGAGGCTCTTCTGAGCCCAGAGGAGGCCAGGAAGAGTCACCCTGCTATCTATACTGCTCCCGTGGCTTTAAAACCACAGTGACTTAGGGGGTACAGGGCTTTTTCCAGTAGTGTCCCCAAACTGCAGTCACTGAGAGGCCGTGACATTCTTTTGGGATGCTGTAATGCACTTTGATCACTGAATGCATTCAACTACAGAGGTATTTTGCATGGCTCTAAGAGGTTATTATCACCTCAGTTAATTATATGTAAGGATTCAGACTCTGGCAAACCTTAATTATCCTTCCATCAATCTCAAGGTCACAAAAGCTTGGTAGGGCTGTTATTAGCAATACAAATATCTCCTTCCTGAATGGAAAAGCTGCTGTTTTTCTTGCATATCTTATTTTTAAATGCTAAACACATTAGAACTGAGAAACCACCTTGAGAATGTGGAATCCTCAATGGATGTGCCAAGACCAATACCATCTTCAGACATGAATATATGGTGTTAGAAATCTGGTATGGGGATGAGGCAAAAATTATCGGAATGAGGTGCTTGAAGCCCACATTTAATTAAGAAATATGCCCTTGGGATAGTGGTTTGGTGCCCAAAGCATTCCAGTGGACAGGTGCCTAAATAAATCTCCTCATCCAGCACCTGTTTGAACCTCTGGGCACTGGTGTTATATGCATGATGTAGGAATAACAGCAGCTTCATTCACTCAGGGCACGCATTCAGATCAATCAATGTCCCTTTTGTTTCTAGCTCTGAGGGCTGTGGTGGCATCTCTGAAGGCATCAGCTGAACATGTACCAGGTAGCTGCTCTGTCTGAAATTCTAGGCAGCTGGAAATAACAGCATGGAGAAGGCTGTCCCTCAGTGAAGAGCCTAATGCTGAGCACTGGGCTATCTACATTGTTAATCTTTTGAACAGAAATAGCTAATAAACATGCCCTGAGGCCCAGCCTGCTTCCCCAACACCACAGACCATATTTGTTTCATCCATAAACCATATAACCCAGTACTACCTCCCCTGATAATGTTGTTTTGCTGCTGTGTCCAGATCCTGAGAGGGGATCCTGGAAAAGGAGAGCCTTACTCAGGATGGGAAGATTTGTTAGCTATTAGGTGTTCTGGTAAGCAACTCTGATGCACTCATAGGAAAGGAGAGGATTATTTGAACTTGAGGTGTAGGAAAACATTGTTGGGTATGTTACACAGTTTTTATGTGCTTTGGGTGAAGTGCTTTGGCCAAAATTTTGCACCAGGAAAGAAAAGGGGAATGTAGCTACTGACTTGAGTGGGATCTGATCAGGACCCTTGTTGTTCTGGGTAAGTTTCCCATCTGGGTGGAAATTTTCTTTTGACCTCACTGTTTCAATTTACAGACTTTGCACACTCAGCAGAGGTTGTCCAAGAAAAGCTTCCCAGGCTGAGCAGACTAGAGGCAGGCTGCTGCCTTTCCCAGGCCCCTGGCTCACAGCAACACCACCTTGCAGGGTGGATCTCTCTCCCTTGCAAAAGCATTTTGAGTTTCCAGGGTAGGGAATGACTTGTCAGTAAGGTTTTTTTTTTGTCTGAGTGACACCAAAGTGTGAACTATTCAAACACAATCTGGGAACTGCAAAGTTTTTGTTTCACCTGCCACTGACAAGGATATAAATTCCTATGTTTAGATCACGTCTCTTGCAGTGCTCTCTCTAAACAAGTAGCTCTTCAGTGGCTGTCATCTTAAGGCATGGTTTTGCTTGTGACTTCAGACTTTTATTGTAAATCAATTAAAATCTAAGCATAATATTCTGTGTTCCCCCTACTATGTCTATACAGTTGAGAAATTTGGTGAAAAGGGAGAAACGAGGGAAAATCAAAAAATTGTCAGAACTTTGAAAGTCAGAGCAGTAAAAAAATTCAAAAGTTTCAAGGTAACCCTGATTCTTTCTCCACTTGTTATGTTTTCCATCCTTACTCATAACTCTAGGATTCCATCCCAACCCCAACCTAAGCAGTATTGAAAGGAAAGGATTATCCACTGGAATTTGACATATTTACATCTAGAGAGTGCCAAAGCAAAGTCTTTCTGAGTGGAACAAAGCCGCCCTTATTTGAACTGGCTTCTTCCTCTGGAATTGCAGATGAACACCAGGGTGAGGCACAGGAGTTAATTGTGTAATCAGTGTTTCCTCAAAACTATTTTTTTTTTTCCTAAAGAGGATATGCAGTAAAATAAGAAATTGCTTCTTTGGCTTTTTTTCTTCTCACAGTGAAATAGGAATCACTTGAGCAAAAGATTTGTCCCCGTGATGCTAAGCACAGCATCTAGTAGCATCATCTTGGAAAAGATTTTGAGATGTACTAATTGCAAATCTGTGGCAGCCAAGGGACACCTGCTCCATAAGCAAAAAAAATCAGAGTTCAGGGATCTCTTTGTCTGAGGTCTAGCAAGCTACAACTGTGATGCTGTATTAACTCTGAATAGCTCTGGGGTTTAGTATTTGCATTATAAATGCAGGAATTATCGAGCTCTGCTCACATAAAGAGATTTCCAAGTTCTTTCACTTTCCGAGTGCATAAGCAAGCACAGACTCTGGAGAAATTACATTATATTGGGAGCTTGCAATGGATTGTATACTAGAGACTCTGGAGAGGTTTTCCTTGTGTGAGCAAGGACAAAATATACTTTTTGTTTTCGTGTCCAAGGCAGAATTGCCCTTTGAGCATCCCTGGTCAGCGCTGGACTAAGTGGGTTCTTGGCAAGGGACGCACTTTGTTTGCTGTTTGACCTCCTGCCAAGATTTACAAATAAGTGTTCAAAAAGTCCTGAGTGCAAATATTCTGAACCAGCATGTCTGACATTGGTGAATATCTGCTCTTGGCTGGTGGAGGATGACAACGACTAAAATGCATGCAGGAAGGCCAGGGTAGCAGCAATGTAGAGTACTGCGAGGACCAACAGGGATCAGCATCTCACAGTGCTGGTATTAAACCCAAAAGAGCCACAGCTTCCCCCTCCCTAAACATGTATAACCCCAGCAGGTGATGACACGACAAATGGGCCAGGGACCAGTTATTAGCAAAATGGCAAAACTGGACAGAGTAAGTGGCAGGTGCTTCTAGAGTCAGTTCTAGAGTCAGCCCCGCAGTGGATGAAGGATTTTTCGGGCTGTGGTAGCACAGGAGAGCATCAAACTGGGCACACGGGCCGGGGCCGCGGCGGGACCTGGGGAGTGGAGGCGGGAGCACCTAGCGCTTGTCATTTGCCAGCTAGATGCTGCAGGACATGTTCGGGCCGCTGCCTGCGGAGGGAATTCCACGGACGGACGGACGGACGGACGGCGGNNNTTCCTTCCTCCTTCCCCTTCCTTCCTCCTTCCCCTTCCTTCCTCCTTCCCCTTCCTTCCTCCCTTCCCCTCCGCTTGTCGGTGCCTAAACAGCCCCGTCTGTTCCAGCTCTTCTCCTGCAACAACTCGCCTCCGATCATGGCCATCGTTCTCCTGGGGAGCCGCTCCAGCCCAGCGCTCCAAGCGGGACAGAGAGCCCCTTGCGGCGCCCAGCCGAGCGGGAGGTCCGCCCTGGATGGTTTTTGGCTGCGGGGGTGTTTGTACATCTCAGACAGACTTGTTTTCCCGTAGTCATCTCACCTCTCTGCAGCTTTGTTTACGGTACCAGCTGAGTTGTGTCAAAAAAGGTAGTACAACCACTAAATCACTAATCCACGCTTTAATGAAACTTCCAACACACGCACTTAGACCACCAGATGCCCTTCTCAGTAATTTAGCTCAAGGCAGTGGTTGAATTCCCGCTGGGAGAAGTCCCTGCAGCAACCCAAGATTTATCTCCACCACATTTGCCAGGGTAGCTATTTGGGCAAGCCCTTTCAAGAGTGATCAAGTCCACGGTGCCTCAGTGTAATGGTTTCTCCATTTATGAGAACCGAAAATGAAGGCAAGTGTTAATGAACAGGCCGGATCAATACCCCATCAATCAGGTAAGACAATTTATGTGGAAATTTGTTACTGTAACAGCATGTTACTGATGAACCCCAGTAGTGTAAGGAACACTGGCAACGCAGTCTGTCTTGTTTAAGACCTTCTCCACTGCTCTATTACAAAGTTGAAGAATGACAGTAAAGAACAGAATTAGGTCTCTATGTGGTCTGTGAGCATTTATGAGGAAATTAGGAAATGTTTGTATTGGATGAAAATGTCAAATCAGACATAAAAGCTGAGCCACCAGTCTGCCAAGGGATCCTTGTCTCTGTGCCTGCCTTCAAACATTTTATTATTTACAGAGAATTATTATTCCCATTTAGTGAGATAAATAATTTAAATAGCTTGCCATAAAAATTCAGTACTAGAACTGTAATTAGTAATTCTTTGTTTAATCCTTGAGGTCAAATACAGCCCAGCTGCACTGCTGGCTTTAGCAGCCTAAGTTCCAACACCATGCAGCTACTATAAAGACACTGCATGCTGCCAGCCAGCTTGCTGCCAACTTGGGGTTATCTCAAATATCTTTAGATATATATAAAGTATATATACTTTAGATAGAAGGGCTTGGGTGCTCACCTGCTTTGTCAAGCACACATAGTTTAATTAAAGAGTTATTACCTACTTCTGTGGCTTTGGCCTCAAGAATTGCCATGATATCACGATGCCTACACTCCTGAAATTACCCTTTCCCAAACTTTTGAAAGGCCGATATCCATCATGAGAGTGGGATCAGCTGATGGGCCTTACAATCCAGCATTCCAAGCTAAGCAAAAGGAGCAGCACTGTGGAAATATCACACAGGTTCTTTCTGCACATTATTTCTGTCCTACAAGCCTTGGGCATTGAGGAACTCTTAGAGAGGCCTTGCTGGCAGTGTCTGGCACAGAACTCATTCATGGCACAGATGAGGTATTTCACACTTTATGGTCACCTTCTCAGGCTCCTGAGTCTGCTGGTCAACAGCAACACCTTGATGTGACTCAAACCCTGCTTCCAAGAGCTGGCTCGTAACCACAGCAGGCAAAAGTGCCTCGACATTTCCCCGTGGAAGCTGAAAACCAGTACAGGGCTGCAGCACATCTGGTGCTTCCCCAAGCCCTTCCCTGTATCCCACTGGAAGCACCCTGGGAAACACAACAATAAGCAATCAGCAATCAAAAAAAAGGTGCAAAGAATACTCCAAATGTTTATTATGTATTAAAAATACTGCAAATAAGCCATACAGTTCATTTCACAGTAACCTAAACATTGTTCAAGAACTTGAGAAGTCAACAAAGAACAGTGCAGTTCCAACAGTGACAACAGTTACCTTAATGCCATGACTCCCTCTTTCTCTGACAGCAATTCTTTCCTGTTTACAGTGGGAACAACACTGGATATGGTTCAGTATCCTATTTACCTAGGAGAACTCCTTTTCACTCCTTTCCTATTTCTGGGAGATGCTATTTCTAGGAATTTTTCATCTAACACAGTCGAGGATCTGTCTGGTCCAAGCTGAGGTGGGCATGATGCCCACAGCCTATTTCCAAGGTAACCTCGTGCAGACTTCTTTACCAATTATTTGGATAAAGTTCAAAAGTAAACTTGAAAAGGAGAGATATTAGAAATCCTTTCCAAAAAGTCAGAAAACCAAAGAAGCTCCACAAGAAAGTGGTTTTTAAAAGACCATCTACAGAATTATGACACTTTTTCCTCACTCTCCTACAGGAGGTCTCCTAGAAGGATCCTTTGCTACCAATGCCCCATCCAGACACCTGGTGACAAAAATAGTGACAAGAATCAGGCACCAAGTCCTGAATACGTAACAAGAGTTCAGGTCACTGTCAGCTGTGTGAAAACCTGGAAATGTATATGCCATAGAAGCAATTCTGCTGATTTCATGGCAATTTTCCCTCTTGTGTGTTTTGGAGTGTATTATTGCTGTTGTTAGCATGCTTGTTATATATGGAACACAACAGGTGCAATTTTGGTCCTTCTCTTCCCTCAAATTTGTGATGATTTTAAAAAAAAAAATCCCTTATCAAAGACCAAATTAGATCTTTCCAAGGAAAACACAGCCTAATCATGTAAACAGCCTAAAAATATGACAAAAATATTACTGTACCCTCTTGAAATTAATCCCATCCTTCAGACGTCCCTTCTAAGCACTGATCTTCTGCACCAGCAGCTGAAGATGCTGGCAAAGAAGCTTGTGATCACAAAGAATGAATCTCCTAGGCCTTAGCCCCAGGCAGTGCCACTTACCTCAGACTTTGTTAGTTCCTTGGCACGGACTAAGGTCTCACAGAAATACACTACAGCTCAGCTGACCCTTGGTGAACTGACCACACATCTGAGTCCCAGACTGCAGAAACAGATGAGGTGCTCCACACCTGCTCCACTCTTAAGTTCACCACAGTGAACAGTTTAAAATAGCATGTAGTTTTGTTTCTTAAACCAAAACATCCCAGTAAAATCCTCAGTGAGTGCAGCAGTATGCTCTGGGTACCAGAACAGCTGTAGCCCTATCTAGTGTCAGTGTGAAACACCTTCATGCCATTAAATATGTGCCCATGCTAACGAGGCTGTAGTTACACCACTACACTTAACAGTGGTACAACTTCATAGAGAAGATAAGCCCTTAAGAAACTCAACCCCCAACTAAACTTGTGTTTTCTTAAAACAAAATTTAGGGGAAAGAAAAAACCAAACAACAAAAACTCCAAAAACACTACATGGAAAAGAAATAAAGGAAATAAGCAGAACTGTCTCTATTATTAAAGTATTCTTATTCTCTTTGGAGGTATCAAATTGCTTTTTAAAAGAGTAAAAAACAGGGCATACAAAAGCTATTCTCCTTAACCCATTATTTGCCCAAGGAGCACCACTGCCTAAATATTTTCATGTATTTTTTCTACTTTCACAAATAACCTTTCCAGATCATTCCTCAGGTCATCTACTGAGCTCTTCACAGACTCCAAGCTGTTCTCATTATTTTCAATTTTCACTGAATAGGCGACTAAACTATCCACTGCAGTTCTTAGCATTTTCAAATCAGAATCCACCTGGCTAACAGAAGATCTCAGTTCATCTACAGAGCCTTCCATAGAAGAAAACTTTTCAAGGTAACCTCGAGAATGTGATTGACCTGCCTGAAGATTTCCTTGATCCAACAAAGTACTAATTTGCTTCTGGACATCCTGGAGAGCACCAGAGGATGGCAAGTCACTGATGCTTCTCTTTAAGTCTTCCATGTCGTTGTACAGCGAAGTCTGTGCCTCACCAAGATTTTTCAGAACATCTGTGACTGAAGTTACATCTGTATTTGAGAGTCCCTGAAGAGTGGTAATGCTTTGTTCTAGGGTATTGAGCTTATTCTCATACTCTGCTTCCTTAGAAAGGAAAGATTCCAACTTTTCACTGTTTTGAGCAGCAACAGATGCTAGAGACTCTAGGCTGTCTTCTATGTGCCTCAATCGAGACTCCAGTCCTTCACTGTTCTTCCCAAAAGTTTCTAATGCTTTTCTGAAGAGTTCATTATCTTCCCATTTGTTGAGGTTGGCTTTAACCTGCAGTAAATCTTCATCAAGTCTTTTAATGTCACTAGGGAGCTGCATAATAGAATCCTCAGCTCTCAGAACTTTCTCTTGTAAAGCTTTTAATGAAAGGTGTTCAGTGTCCGCAGCCTCTTTGAACTTCTCATGTTCTTGTTTGAGGTTGACCAACTCTTTCACTTCAGTGTACACATCAGACTCCATGGAGTCTATTGTACTTTTCAAGGTCTCTATGTCCTTTTCTTTCATTTTCATGGATGCTTGCATCTCATCAAAAGCATCTTTTAGCACCTTAATTTCATGTTTATACACATCTGCCTGTTCTAGCGAACCAACCTTTGCTTTCATATTGTTGATTTCATCTTGGCTCCTTTGCTGGACTTCAGTGAATACAGCAATGTTATCATTTATAGACTTGGTCAGCTCTGTTAGTCTCTCTTCCACTGTGTTTTCCAGAGATGTGAAGTCTCGTTCCCTTGCATCCTTCACCATGTGAATGCCATCAGACAAGTCTTTCAAAATTTCATTCTGCAGCTTCTGAAGCACTTCACTGATGCGGTTTATTTCACTCTCCCCTTGTTTAACGGCCTTCTCACTCACCTCCTGCTTCTGCTGAACAATCTTCATCATGGATTCAAATTCTCCAAATGTGCTTTGAAGAGAACGTACCTAGACCAGAAATACATATGGTTAATACCAGTAATTTCACCCTTTTTGTCCAAAATCCTTATAGCCCTTGTTACCAGACTAAATAATTACATTGCAACCCTTTATGCCCCATACCTCAAGTGACCCAATGGCATACAGATATGGGAGCATCTTGAGCCTTACAGCTCTATAGTATACACACCTCTGGTAAGGGTCTTTGCCTCACTGACCTGCCACTCATGATCCAGGAACTCTGTAGCAATGAAAAAGGAATGCAGGTCTCCAGAGTCTCCATGCAGACTCCTGAACAATCCCTCCCCTATAGGATTCCTGGTTCTAAAGACCATAAATCTTTAGAAAAGGGTTGGGGGTGGGGGGGGTGGAACCACACCAAAAGAATATCTGGCATCAGCTTCTAAATACAGAAGAGCTGGGATTATATTTTCCATGAAAAAGAAGTTTTGCGGTAGACAAGGAAAAATTAGAAGGAGAGGGGAGCTGGGATGGGCCAAGGAATGGAAGCAGTAATGACATTTTGCTGCTCCTGGACACCAACAGAAACACAAGAGGTTTTTTGTTAGCTATTTTTTAAGATTAGAAAAAAAATTAGGAAGTCTTTGATGTTCTAAATAGTTAGCAGCTTGTTTTTCCCACTCCTGCATACACCCACACACTCGCAGTGAGCAGGGCTCATGTATGTACACACAGAGAACAAAAGCACAGCAGCTGCCAAGGGCCTGCCTTGCATCTAGCTCAGGTTAACAGAAAGTTCCCACCACTGCATCAGGTACACTGTTCAGCTTCCCAATTACAAAAACTATCTTTACAGCTGGTTTTACCAGCAGCCAGAGGGAAAAGGTCAAGTAGTGAGGGGCCGCCACATTCATTTACTCTCACATTTAAAGGTAAGATCCAGGGAAGCACACATTACTTAATTTTGAGGCCAAGCAGAGCATCAGTCTTAAGACTGTGGAGAAACCTTTTTGTGCATGTGTGGGTTGTCCTTTCTTAAACTTAGTAAAGCAATGTAAGAACTCCCACTGGCTGCAAGAGGAATCCATCACACAGAAAATACCCCAAGGCTTTGGCAGGATGGCAAGTGCTGAGTAATGCACGTTGCCCTGCCTCACACTACTCCCTGTGTCTGAGGGGTATATTAATCAGCCATGCCACATGGGCTGCCATGTTTACTGATTAGATACACAGCTGGAGGGGTGGTTTTATCCTATAAATAGAAAGAAGTATATTTTGTACTTTTAGAAAGAAATACACAGAGCTGCCTTTTTTTTTTCTTTTCAACTGAAGCAGGCTCCAGCAGTTCCCTGACTCAGAACCTAGATGTCATTTTCTAAAGACCTAACAGATATCCTAAATTAGAAATTAAGTTATTTCTATGTATTTTTACAAATCCCTGGCAAAATCCTCCTCAGTTTTCATGAAAGTTTATACTGTGCAAGGATTGTAGAGTTTGGCCATAAGACTTGCCTTTGCTTTGACAGATCCCTGCAGTTTGAACAATACCCACTAAGATGACTTCTTTTCTCCCTCTTCAGCAAAAGGGTTTCTAATGCCCTCACATTCTCTACACTTATATTCTCTAGTGCTCCCATAGGAAATTAGAACTGAGCTAAGGGGAAGGGGTGGAGAAGGTAATACTGCCATACACATTGCAGGTGGGCAGCAGTCATTTGACTGACTTACCAACCTCATTTTTGTTACATCTTAGCTGTTATTCATTCTGATTATTTCCACAGAGAGAAGAGAGTTTTTTCTGTATCACTATAAATTGAGGTCAGAAATCTAACAGGATAACACAGGAAAGTTCTCCTCCCTCTCCTATTACAGTGACACATTTCAACCAAATCACCAAATTCATATTTGCAAGTAACTGTCTTTTTAGTCTAAGAAATCAGAAATAGCCAGAACTCTCCAGAGGGCTGGGTCTCTGCAAGTGTATGACTGAGAGATGGATCCCACCTCACACAGTAGAAGTACTTTATACCTTCTCCTCCACTGCATTCAGGCAACGTTCATGGTGTAAGCTGAAGCTATTCCCCATCTGGGCCAGCCACTTGAAGATCAGAGAGCACTGATATAATAAAATGGACTGGGGTCTTCAAAATATACCAGCTTCTAATCGGATTTGTCCTAACCAAGAGCCACCAGGGCTCAAAGCAATACCCTTACCACAAGAGGGGTAAAAACTCACAGCTTCAAAGCAGTTGGTCTGTGTGTGAACCTTCATGTGAGTTTGCTTTTTTTGGTGTACATGGCTGGTAAGATTTGAAGCCAGAGCCCTTGAAAGATTTAACATCACAAATAGTACATAAAAATGTATCTTTAGCCAAAGTCTACTGTTTTCTGTAACGGGTCATGTCTTGTGTTTAAACACCAAGTGACCTTGGCCTCTCTGAGAATGGTGCTATGTTAAAGACACATCATTTCCTTTCTCCTCGATGTGTAAAGCAGATGAGTTTATATAATGCTTACTCCTGGCAGAAGCTCTCTGAAGTCAGATGAAGGGCAAAGCTACACAGCAGCCTGTGCTGATGGCACTCTGCAAGTACAATGCAGGATCCTACACCTTTGTGAAGCAGTGAAATACAGCCTGCTCTCCTCTCCCTCAAGTAAATGTCTGTGTCACCAAACCACAGCAACCAAAACTTCCATGGGTCACATAGAAACCCTGTGATCTCTTTCCCCCACCTTTAACTATACACAGGCAAGTAAGTTTCAGTTGTCTTTGAAACCAACTATTTATAAACTTCTGTTATATACTCCTCTCCTACAATAAGTAACACATACTTACGATTTTCTGCAATGATTTTCTGCAATGACATGGAGATGGGAGGCAGCAAACTGTCCCCATTCCTTTGATTAGAAGGTTTTATACATTGTATGTACATCTAAGTTCTACACTCATGTATTATAGTTTTACATCTTGCCATTTCAATTTCTTCCTTCTTACAGTCTACAAAAAATGG
Source organism: Urocynchramus pylzowi (assembly GCA_013397555.1). Classification (NCBI taxonomy): domain Eukaryota; kingdom Metazoa; phylum Chordata; class Aves; order Passeriformes; family Fringillidae; genus Urocynchramus; species Urocynchramus pylzowi. Next base: position 226,439 of record VZRH01000841.1, read on the forward strand.
CTTAAAAACCAGTAAAAAGCAACAACCTTTGCTAGTTCAAATCATTGTGCTGTCATCAGAGTCAACCCCCCAGGATTTACAACTAGCTTCAGACACAGCCCTTTAGCCCTGAAGTTTACAACTCTTCTCCCCCGCTGACATGAACTTTCCTTTTCCTTCTAGTTGTATGGGACAGGAAACACCAAGACTGACGATACAATCTCCACATGTGCAGGCCACTGTGCTTCTGGAAGCACTGAACAGCCAGATCTCTGCCAGTGCCTGTCCCCCCACTGCCAGCCCAGGCCCAAGCTCGCAGGGAATACAGGGAATCTGAATGGTCTGCCATGCAGAAAGCAGTCAAGCTGAGACAAGAATTTCCTTTTCCTTGATCTGACTCAGTCATAACTTTACATACTGTCTTCCAAGCAATTAACCTATTCCCAGGAAACAAGTTTAATTGTATGTTGATGATATGCAATCACACATGCCATTTTTAAAGGTTTTAGGCACCCTAGGACGTATCCAAGTGTACAGTGCTATTTGTGAAACTATAGCTGGGAGGCTAATTAGGGCCTGAGTGAAAAAATTAGGGAAATGAGCTTTTATTTCACTTCACTTGAGCCACATCCTGTGCCAGCAACTTCATAGCTTTTCCATGGTCCTGGACTGCCTTGGACACTGCGACTCTCACTCCCTTGGCCAGAGACTGCGGCAGGAAGGTGGGAGGCAGGGTACTGCAGCAGCGTTTCTGGCACAGCCTCTGTTGTTCGGTGAAGCTCACATGGATTTTGTTTTCTAGAGCGTGGGGACGCTGAGGCAGGATCCTGCCCCATTCTGCCAGCGCTGCCACCCCGTGTCCCTTGGCGTGCACATCTGCCTACTCGACAGGCAGCGACGAGCAGCTCGTTCGCCCCGCTAGGTGAAGTGATTTGCGGGCCTCGAAGATAGAGAATTACGGGCAGCGGGCTCCTTCGGAACGGCGGCTCCGCACCGCTGCCAACACCTAATGCAGCGTGCGGGCTGCATCCATAAAATGGCTTCAGGAACAGGCCCTGGAAAGGCGAGCTGGGGGCTGCGGCCACCGCCGCGGGGTCCCGTCCCGCCCCGTCCCGCCCAGCTTTACGCTGCCTGGCAGGGATTTCTCGCTGCTCCGGGGCCACGTTTGCAGGCACGAGGAATACCGAGGCCCTAACTCCATCTGCCCCTCTAATGCCATGCAAGCATCTTTGAGGGACGGAAGAGGAGGGGAAGGCACCGGGACACGTTCGCTTTCCCGCAAGCCAGGCCATCCGACAGCTGCACAGCTCCTTAT
>VZRH01000841.1:228268-250243 GCA_013397555.1 Urocynchramus pylzowi
CTCCCGCCCCGGGGAGCCGCCACGCACACGGGGATGGGCTCCTTCCCTGCCGGGGGGCAGACGTGGCGCACAGGGCCCGGCCCCATCCCCAGGGGAGCAATGGGACCGGGAAGCGGCGGGCGGGGCGGAGAGGANTGACAGACCCGCTCCCGACCCGCTGTGGGGGTCTCGGAGCGAGGAGCGCTCTGCACCCCCGCAGCCCCCGGCGCCGGGCGTCCCCCACCCCAGACCGGTCCTTGTGCCAATCTTTGGCCCCGCTCGTAGTTTTGGTGGTAAAACGCGGCGGAATTCTGCCTCACGTAACTTCTGTTTTTCTTGGTTGTGATTTTGGCTGGAATACCTGCAGCAAGCTCCGGAATGACTGAGAGAAATGCGTGGAGAGAATGTTATTTTCTCCATCTGCAACCCATCTCCCCAAACCGTTTCTAGCGCTTGTAGAGCTTAGACTTGGCATCGGGCTGGGGACCTGGTCGCTGGGGACCCACCAGCTGCTGCCCTGGCTGGCAGGAGCGCTCCAGGCCCCAGGCAAGCTCCTCTCAGGTCACGCACGGCTCTGTCCGGGACGGAGAGACCGGGAGCTCCGCACCGAGTCTGCCCGCAGAGCCTTTCCGCTCCGGGCATGCTTCATTGCCTCCCCACGCCGACACGAGCCCGCTGCCTTCATCTTCCCCAGGGAGCGAGTCCCGGTAAAGGAAAGGCTGAGCAGGCCTTCCCCTGTGCCACGGGCTCCAGCTGGAGCGTGAGGCACTGGATGTATCTGTTTCTCTATTTGATTGCAGCAAGAAATAAAATCAGTTTGTCTCGGAAAATGTTTTCTTTTCTTGGTCTTTCCTTTGATTACATATTATATTCCTCCTTTACATGTGTGTATATATATACATTAAAAAAAAAAATTATGTTGAGTATTATGTAGAAACAGTTAATCTAAAGTCAGCTGGATCACAGCCCCTGATGTCAGCCTGTCCACCTCTAGCAGTTCCACCTCTGCCAAAACTTAGGATGAACGGAACTGTTTAGTCTATATATGATGTTCCAGTAACTACTAGAATGCGTGGTAAGAGGAGAATTTATACTGAATTGTCTCAGGCACTTTGTTAGACAATTCTGTCAAATGCACAGACCTGAGAGGATGTTGGTGTGACTGCAGGTTATGAGCACCACAACAGAATTTACTGCCCTGACTCTAACAAGTTACAGAGAGCTTGCATGGGGTCAGGAGGTTGTCTTAAATATATCCCAGAGGTGGCTGAAGCTGCTATGAGGAGGCTTGCACTAAAGCAGCTGAGGAACCCTCAGAATAATCCTTCTCAATACAATGAGAATAGAAATCTTCAGCAGCAAACAAAGCACCTGGGAAAGCTACAACAGCAGTTTCCACCGTGGGCATCTAGCCACAGCCTTAGTTGTCTCACACTTTATGAGAAGGGGATATCAGATTTCTATTTAGGAAGGGCCTAGAAAGACTCAGATTTGTAGCAGTACCCTAAGACCCAGGATTTTAGCTCTGAAGCCATTTATTTCAGAGTTTACTATAAGAACTGAGCCATATGGACTTCAGAGAGAATAATCAAGAGAATCATCAATGCTAAGTATCAAGGGATGTAAATCTGTTTCAGGGAGCACGGTAGCATAGGTAACTGACACTATTTCTCCTTCTCTCGCTTAGCAGTGACGAGGAAAATGTTAGCAATGTACTACCTACAGATTTTTCTCACCATGGAACCAAGAGTATTTCTAACCAAGAGTAGCATTCTACAAATAGCTTTTTGTTATATTTGACACTGTGAGTCAAGCTCTTATTTCCTTTGTACAGAAAGACCAATTACTAGTGCTGAGGGGAGTATGCATTAAGAATTTGCTGAGTTGGTAAAGTTGCTAAAGACACTGCAGACTGGTGTGGTTGGGAAAGCTACTGACGCACCATTTTCTCTCAGAAGTGTCAATATTCTGCTTTGCCTTTGAATTTGAAGACAAATACTTCAGCGGGGAGAAGCAGTAACCCTGTTTGCCTCTCACAAGACTTATTTCTCCTTGGAATACAGGAAACTCCACAGAAGAACGAGCTGAGAAAGAATCCTTATACCTGCCTTGTAGTCTTTCTGTCTTGACGTTGAGCCTATTATCAAATCTGCCTGATGATCTCAGTCAACCCAGAGTCTTAACATCCATCTGTTAGCACTAAAGCCAATCTGCCTGGCTCAGTTATTAGGATTAGGGAGAAATGCCTTGTGACTTTAAGTTATGTTCCAATGTAGCTGTCATGGGCCCTGGCATAAACTATAGCATGCCCTGCCCTTTCCCTCTCCTCCCACGCTAACCATGAGTTAGCCACACACTGGGACATTTCTGACACACGGGGCCAAATGCAGCTGCACATCTTATCCACTCAGTAGCTGCCTTGCTGCTTGCTGGATAAAGCAGAGCATTAATTACAGGCTTTACTGTCTTTGGCAGTTTTACTGGTAACAGCAAGGAAGGTTATGAGCCAGCTTGCTGCAAAGAGTGAGCACAAACTGGTCCTCCATTTCAATTAACTGTGTTTCTGTAGTGAAAGGCCAAGAGTTAGAGTTGACTTGAGACAATAGTCAAAATTCCAAATGTGTACCTTCGTGTGGTTTAACTCCATCCAGGAAATAAGCACCACAGTTACTCTCTCTCACCCCACATGTCCCCAGTGGGATGAGGGAGAGAATCAGAAGGGTAAAAGTGAGAAAATTTGTGGGTTAAGATAAAAGAAGTTTAATAATTGAAAAAAAAAATTAAAATAATATTAAATTATAATAAAAAGTAAAATAACAAAGGGGTAAATAAAAGCCAAGAAAGACAAGTGAAGCAAATGAAAACAATTTCTCACCAGCAAGTGACTGATGGCCAGCCAGTCCCCAAGCTGTGCCCCTGCACCAGCCTTCCCACAGTTTTATTGCTGACCATGATGCCTTATGGTGTGGAATATCCCTGGGGTCAGTGGGGTGAGCTATCCTGGCTGTGTCCTCTCCCAACTTCTTGTGCACCTTCCTTCTGGCTGCTGAGGTGGGGTGAGGGGCAGAAAAGGCTTTGACTCAGTGTAAGCACTGCTCACTAGTAACTAAAGCATCCCTGTGTTATCAATGCTGTTTTCAAAACAAATCAAAACCACAGCCCCTTGCCAGCTACTAGGATGAAAATTAACTCTATCCCAGCCAAATCCAGGACATACATGCATGTGCTATATAAGACACAAGGACATTGATCTAGTTAATTGAGCAGAACAAATTTAAAGGCTGTACAATTATTTTTCTGGCTGACATTGGGGACACCAGTAAGTGAAAAAAGAGTGTTATTTCTCTGTGGAGAAAATCTGTGCAGCAGATTTTCTACTTCAAGATCCATATAGTGGCCTATAGCTTCAGTGCCTCTGGATCAGGAAATAATTGAAACCAAAAAGAATGGGAAGTGCTGAGTACTGCAGTGTCTAACTTATGCTTGGCTTTTGGACCAGAATCTCAAAGCATGTCCTTGGTGCCTCAGCTATATATGACAGATGTACATCTCTGCTATAGTAGATAGATAGATAGATAGATAGATAGATAGATAGATAGATAGATAGATAGATAGATAGAGCTATGCACTTAAGAATGGGCTCCAAAACAACTGGTGGGCTTGTGAGAGAAGGACACTGCTATAGCTGAAAAAAAAACTGTTTTAAAGCCATCTCTTTCTGGAATCCCGTCTCTTACTCCATGATTTAGGTGGAGATACTTCTATGCTGAGATACTTTTCCCCTTGAAGTTATCTTTTATATCAGTATTTAGAAGCTACTTCACTTGGTGAGGCTGACCCCTTTCCCTCCCTGTGCAATCTAGGCTATTGAACAGCACAGGTTTCCACAAGTGCCAGCCCACAGAGACACAAAATGGATGCTGAATCACTGGCCCTGGTGTTTTTGCAAGTACTCTTTGTGCAGTTTTAGCTGGTTGTTTAATAAAAGGTGTCAGCACCCATCACAGCAAAAACTCGTGTTTTCCCCATATTTCAGATGGTGTCTAAGCAAAAATGGATGCAAAAAATAATAATAAATTATGTCCTTGGAAGTCGTAAAAGTTCTGTACACAGCAGCCCATCTGTATGCTATCACAGCCTTCACCAGAGCCCTTTTGAGCCTCTTTCAGACTGTCAGTGCCATGTGACATGCACAAAGTGGGGCAAAGTAGTGCAAATACAGTTATTTAAAACATTGTCTTCTTTATAGAAGCTACTGGATTAGGCTGTTGGACTTAATCCCATTTAATGTCTCTGAAGGCCGGGCTGACAGGTGCTCTGCATCGCTGCAAGCAAGCGCTGCAAGCAAGCGCTGCCTCTCCAGCTGGGCACTTGGCACTTGTGCAGTCAAACTCTGTTCCCTGCTTCGAGCCCTTGATTTTATAGCAGAGGTTAATGGGCCCTACAGTGGGCTTTGGTCTACCCGAACACAACATCTGTTCTGTGTAGTTCACACGTGTGCTAAAGGTTATCTGCAGGAAGGGGAGCTCTGTCTTCATGATGGGCAAGGCTGGCATTGGTGAGCTCTTGCCTCAGAGATGACTGCCGCTGTTTTGCCCTCCGTGCTTCCTGGTGGGTGAGGCAGGCAGTGGTGGCACGTAGCTCCTGTGACAGGAAGAGGTGATGACCCTGACAGGTACTGCTGGCCCAGCGGCTGCGTGAAGCTGCCAGTGCGTGAGGTCAATACAGCAATAAGCAAAGCATTTATAATGATAGTGCTGCACTGCCCCGTGCTGCGTTCCTCAGCGGGCGCTCAGCAGGCCTCCGGACACCACAGCCGTGAGCGACACGGGTGAGTAAACTCAGCACGGTGCCGAGTGGCTGCCCTGAAGCTGCGGTGGCGGGGGTGGCAGTGGGGAGCCAAGATGGCGCGTGGAGGGGCGCCTCACTACCCCCCATCGACAGAGTGAGGAAACCACGGCAAGAACATAGCTAAAGCTCCCTTTGAAGCGCAGTGCACAAAGGCGGGAGCACACGGCCTGAGGCGCTGCCCCGTTCCCTGCGGAGCACGCACAGCCCCTTTCCCCCCTGGCCAGGCTCTGCGGGGTCTGTGTTCCCGTCCCCGAGGCGGCCCGGGGGCGGGGCCGGGGCGGCGCCGGCCCGGACGGACGGGGCCCTTCCGTAAACACCACCCGGCCCGTCCCCCGGCCTACCCCCCGCACCCCGGCACGGCCTACTGCCAGCGCGGGGGAGTCCGCCGAAGCACCTTCCCGTGTCGCCGCACATTTCCCACGCTGAGTGCCCGGTCGCAGGCAGAATGAGGAGATGAGAGGAATTTCTACTGGCATAAGCGGAGGCTGGCCCAAGCGCCTCGGATAACTCGCTGCTGGCAAGCAGGAAAAAATGACGTACCTCCCCCCTTTCACCGTCAGAGATGGACGTGCCCGAGGAAGACACTAATAGTCCGGGCTGGGTCTTTAAATCTGAGGGGGGGCTGTGTGCGGCCCCGGCGAGCGCCGCGTCGGACGGCGAGGGGCAGCGGTGAGTGACCGGCTGGGGACAGCAGGGCAGGGCAGGGCTGCTCCGGCCGCCCGGCGGAGCTGACACGCGGCCGGGTGTCCGGGCACGCTGGGCGATGAGCCGCGGGGTGAGTCCGGGACAGCGCTGGCTCGGGGGCTGCCACCCTCCTGTGCGGTGTGGGTGGCAGGGAGGTGGTGGACTGGCCCGTCGCTCTGCTGCCCGGTGGGGCAGCCGCTGCAGCAGGTGGGTTTGGCAGTTCCTGCGCTGGGTATGTAGTTCTCCCCTTGCCCCGTGTCTCCTGGGCTTTCGCCATCCCTTAGTATCCGCCGGGCCGATCCGCCCCGACGGGCGCAGCCGCAGGGTCCCCCCCTGCAGCCCCGGTCAGCAGGGCACGGGCACCCCGAGACCTCCCCGGGGCATGGGGGCCGGGGCGCTTAGGGGCGGGTGCCCGGTCTCGCCTTCTCTGGGCTGACAGGGAGCGTTCCCTTCTTGCTTCTCCCCCGGACTCCCTCCCCCCGGGCCCGTCCTTGGAAACGCTGTTTGTTTTGGTCGGCGGGTGCCAAACTCCTGCCTTTGCTAAGTGTTAAAAACATGGGGCCGGGGGAGGAGACAGGCAGCCAAACAGATGGAGGAAGAGGAGGAGCCGGCGGCTCCCCTCGGTGTCGCTCCCCCCGCGGGGGAGGGCAGCGGGCAGGGCGTCCCCGGGCTCCCCCGGGGGCCACGGCCCCTCGTCCCCTCACCGACCTGTCCGGGCGGAGGTCACTCCCGCGGGCGGCGCTCGGGGCACTCGGCCGCATCTCACTCTCGCCGATACAGTTTTTTGAGCCTTCACGAAGAGAAGTGTCTCTTCAAAGAGCTGTGGAACTAGAAAGCTAAAGGGGAGAAATGTCGGCTGTAAGCTGTGAAAAATGAGGCGGGAGGAAATGCAAGTAACTCCTAACAAAGGCTCTTTTCTGTTCTCGTGTGGTGAGTGCTGACAGAGGTGGAGTCAGAGAAAGGGAAACTCGAGACCAAATGAGATTTAGTCGGTGCCAGCTTGAAGATAGTAAGATTGTGAGCCCAGCAGAATAAACAAAGTTAAGACCTTCATAGTGGTAAAACTGGACAGAGCACTCATAAGTCTCTGTGTCCATGCATGCTTCCTTTGAACAAAGCAGGGCTGTGGAAAACCTTTGCTTGAAGATGGTATCTGAAGAAAATACCCAACAAACTGTGAAACTGTCCTCCTCCCTCCTCCCCCCAGGTGCTTTCTAAAATAACTTCTAAAGCAAACCTTCAGAAATAAAAAGTGTGTTTGTATCTTCTAAAACTAACCTGATCTTGATAAGTTCTAAATGAAGAATCGAGTTGGGTGATGCAGTAACCAATTAAGAACAAGATGCCTTTAAGCATCTACAGTTTTGTATTAATTTTCTTTTTACTAAAAAGAGTAATACTCGCCTGTCAAAATAGCAGAAATGTGAGAATTTATGTCTTCATTGTTAAATTAGCTAGAATCTTGGGGTTGGTACATGTAGAAGATACTTTTGGCTTGGTCTTCCAAAGAGTTTATCCTTAAAAAATCCTGCAGTATGGTACTGATTGAAAGAAAGCAAATGATGTGATGAAGCCCACTGTGATGGTGTCCAACGTAATACAAATGTAAATGTGGGTATTTACACCAAGAGTAACCTCAGGCTGACCCTTTAATAGAACAGTTGGGATATTAATATGTGTATTAAAACAACAGCCTAATGTAATAATTAATGAGCAAATTAAAAAAAATAACAAGATGGTATTGTTTATCCAAAATGGTGAGTTACAAACAGATCTTGCAAGGCTGAAGGACTTTTTGAAATATTTTTGTGACCATTATACTAATTTAAACTCAAAGTTCTAAATGAACTTGGTCATTAGTTATTAATGAGAACTTCTTTGCTATCTACAAAAATGTAAGGAAAATCAGCTCTTCCAGTGTATGTTATAAAGCAAAGATAATTGACTCAGTTGTCTGTTGTTGTAACTAATTAGAAATGTCATTTTTGGTTTGTACTTACCTTTCATATGCTCAACGGCTGTACTTTTGCTTAAGTGTTTTAGATGGCCCCTTCAGGTTCTGCTTGTATATTAATGTACATTTAGTTTGATGTGTTTATCTTTTAAACTTAGAATTTAGCAATAATGTTCTGAATTTGCAGAGTACACCCATTCTTACTTCCCATTGTGCTTAAAGCACTCTACTAGGAAATGTATTTAGTGTGGCAAAAGATTGCAGTGGTTTTTTCATGTGTCATCTCCTGTTGAGTGTTGAGACTTCTTACTTAAATTAAGCCTTCTGAAGCACACTGCTGACAGCTCTGCTGTCTGTATGTGTGCATGCATTGTAGGAGCAGGTATGGTCTGGATACATCAGAATGCCATGTGCATCTTTGAAATGCAGCTATTTGCATTGATCCTTTGCTGGGACTAGTGCTTAAGGACTTAATGTATATAGACTTCTAATTCTGCCTTAACCACTTGATCTTCTTGGAAATCAAGATGGCGTGGAAAGTGGCAGTGCTGACTCGCCTTCATGGCTGGTTTAGTGCTTTTCTCAGAAGAACCTTGCAAAGCTGAGTATTTATTAACGTTGTCATACCTAGAGGTAAGAGGAAGTTCATGAAGTGATGATGTGTAAATTGTGAGAGTATTTGGGGTTTTAATGGTCATTTACCTTTTTCCATGTTGTTAACACCTGAACTGGAGCAGTAGACACACTGTGAGGTGCTCATACTTGGCAAGCGATTTACAAGACTTTGGGCCACTACACTGCGAACATTAATCAAATCTTTTGATGGACCACATCCTGCAACTTTAATCTTCTGGAGGTTAGTTATTTGTATGGAAATAAAGGGCTGTTGTACAATATTAAAGCCTGGAAATACATTGTTCTTATATTGATTAAAAAAAAAATTAGTTGGAGGTTAATAAAAACTTTGCAGGCTCTGTACAATGTTACTGTATTTAAGTGAGCAGTTCAACATGAAGAACCTCAAGTGTGTTCTGTAACTAGTTTGTCACAACTAGTTTCTGATCAGCACTAACTTTGAGATCTGTAACACCGATTTTAATTGAAGAAATAGTTTGTTTCTTCTCTAGTGTTAACTAGTGACCCATTTCTAATTGTAACTAAAATACAATTTCCAAGCCAAAAGATCTGTGTTTTGCATTTTTTAGGTTCTCTTGCAACTCTGTCTTGTTTAGCCAGTACTGTTTTAAATATTTGCTTGTTAGAAATTATAAAATTGCTGTTCTAACAAGAGTTATGATGGTTAGTATCACTGGTAATGTTGCAAGTTCTGAATGCATGACCTCTGTGTTCTAGTCAAGTGTCTCTTACTGGCTCCTCCTTAACAGTGATAAACTGTTAGCTGTGTTCTTGCTAATGTGACCAATTCTTTTCACAAAAAACCCAGTGTAAAGTGTGATATAAATAAGGTGCTCAAGTGCGTCCTCTTTCCTCTTGGGAGAGGAGGAAGAGTAAACATACATTTCTTAAATGTTAATCATCTCAATTAACAGGGGAGTGCTCATCACTGTAGTAGCTCATCAAGTTATAAAGGCCTATTCAGGATGAGTTGGTACCCAAAAAGTCAAATGCTTTAAGCTGTAGCTAGGTGCCAGTATAAAGAAATCTTCATTTTCACTATCTTTTGTCTATCCCATGACCCCACAATATGTTGATTCACATAAGCACAGGCAAAGATCATCCTTTTATTGCTAAAAGTGTCTTTTTCCCAAATTGAGCAGTTGCAAAGTGTGGCAAAAAAATTCCCTGCCTACTGAAGTTGATGCAATTTAATAATAAATGAAGTTACATATTAGTTAAATTTGCTGATGGAAACCATTGCTGCCTATGTTTCTTCATAAAGTCCACTACAGTCATGGCCATAACCAGAGATGGACAGCTACTTTTGGTATCTGGGCCAAATTCCTTTGGTAGTAATTACAGCTGACTTCCAGGTTCTCATTTTAATATTATTATGAAGATATTTTTCACTTCCTGTCATGCAGTTGTTAATCATCTGCATCACACTGTGCAGCTGTCCACATTTTCTGCAATTGCAGATTATCTGCCTGGGAGGCAGTTTCTTTACATAGACAGAAACACTATGAAGAACAACACTTCTCAGTGGAGGTTGTTGTCTCTGCTAAATAGAATGTTAGAGGCTCATAGTTGCCATTTGACTTAAACCAGAAAACCTATCCACTTTCACCCCTAGGAGAAGTGGTTTTTGGGTCTGTGCCATTGTTGACGTGATTTTGAGCACAGACCCACCTGAAGCAGCAGGCCAGACTTTCAGCTACAGCCTGTCAGAGATGTAATATTCTGAATTACTTGCCTGTTCTCCCCCTGTAACTTCTGTGTTTGCTTCACAGTTGTTACACTCAGTGCAGCCTGTTTGTGGAAGGAAACTCATTGCTAAACACCACTTCTTCGTGAGGTCAGGTGGGGGATGGTGGCATCACAAGATGCCTTCATGGACATTGAAAACTACCAAAATTCTTGCAACAAGCAGCTTCAGGGGTTCCTGTGGGTAGTCCTTCATTTTTTAAAATATAACTAATTTAGGGACTGTCTCCAGCATAATCATTAAGGTACGAAACAGCTGAAGGTACAAAGCTTTCTTACAGAACAGGTATAGTTGGTTGATAACTGTATAATTCTGCATGTCAAGCCAGATCCTTTCCTTTGCTTTTCCCATTTAGGAAAGGTAACTACTTGATCTTGATTCACAATATAATGATCAGTAGCTGACTTTCGAGAAACAAACAAAAGTAAGTGCTGGTTTTATGGGAATTGTGTTTGTCTTTCCAGGTCTTGTTTACTGTGTAAACAAGGTGAAGGGAATCAGAATGCCTCTCAATGATGACCAGAACAGTGACTCAGATTCCTCACGGCTCTCGGAAAGCACAGCTTCTTCCAGCGACTCGGAATATTCCAGGCAGAGCTTTAACAGCGATTCTTCAAGCAAGCCCAGCTCCCCAGCGTGTAAGCCTATTTCAGCCTTACCTGCACTGTGCATGGACCAATAAGGCTAACTTTGTTTCTCTTTGCTGTCCTGGGTAGAACCTGGGATTCTGAATCTCTTTAAGAGTATTAAGAGAGAGGCATGGCTTTCTCTCTGCTGTGAAGCAGTGCATCTCCTGTGTGTGGAGCACCAGCAGCAGCTGTATCCATGGGGGTCTCCCTGTGCACTCCTTCCCTTCAGAAAGCGTAAGAAAAGTGTGTCACCATGATCTTCCTAACCTTGACATTGGTAGCAGCCTTCCACTTAACCAGCTATGCCTTTGTGCAAAGGATGGGTTTCTTCTGTTTGATCCCTGCACTTAAAAATTAATTTTGTAATTTACAGATTGGTAGTACCAACAGAAAACACACATTTTCACAAGGAAGATAATTTGAGTGATGGTAAATAAAACCTTGGTTATAGTGTGGTTTCTCTGTGTCTGTAAGCATTTGCAGACCATGCTTACTTCTTACATCCATGTAAATGAAGTTTTACATTAAAACAAGCTTGTTAGTGGAGCTGTGGTTGGCAGCTGGCACTTTGTCTTTCTTTGTTACCAGCCTTCCAAATGCTAAATTAAATTATAGATATTGAAGATGTAGAAACTTTGGGAATTTGCTCTTGTTTTCCAGTGTAGTTTGTTTTATCATTGCTGCTAACTCCTAAAAAAAAATGAGTATAACTTACATTCCACAGCAGATGAAAGATCTGCTCATCTCAAGTGGGGGGGTTTTGCAAGTCAGTAACTTCAGAACCTTTCCAACAGACAGTATAGCCATCATGTGCTTGGAATTGTAGTGGACATCTGATATCTCTTACTACCCATGCTTTCGGTGGGGTGGCTTTGACAGAACAGTTAGTAGGAAATCTGTGGAATGCAAGATCCTGTTTTAAAGGAAAAAAGATATCTTAGTTCAGATGCGGAAATGTGAAAATGCTCCTCAAAATGTTTTGAGGCTTGTGTGGTATTTCCCCACAAACACACACGCCCCTGATAAGCTGGGAGTTTCCTGAGTTAGTGTTTTAGGAAGATATAGACTTGGTAATCTTGGGTCACTTCTTCCAGAGTACTGGAGTCCAATTAGCAAGCAGTAAAATTTCTAGGTTTTAGTATATTCAATTGCACTTATCAGCTATAGATATTTGGCTTGAATTGATCTTGTTTGTTCCAGCAGCAAGCCCTCCCAAGGCTATTACATTTGATGAACTGATGGCAGCTACAAGAAATCTGTCAAACTGGACTCTAGCTCATGAAATTGCTGTAAATGCAAATTTTTGCATAAAACATGAAGACTACCCTCAAAACAGGTAAGAGCTTGAATTTTGCAAAAAGCAGCGCTGGTGTTGGAAAGAGAGGAGAAATGAACGGAGCAGTCTTGACCATGTTTTGGGAGCTGATGATTCACCACCCAAGAAAGATGTGGTTGCAGAGTATAGTATCTGGGGAGGTGTGTTTCCCAACAAGTGATCAGTCCCATCTGAAACAGTTACAAGGATGAAAGCTAGTTGGGAGTCTTTTCCATATCTAATTGACTTTCTCCACAGCTTTGCAGGCACAGTGAAACAAATTGTACACAAGGCATTTTGGGATCATTTGGAATCGGAACTGAATGAAGATCCTCCAGAATACGAACATGCTATCAAGCTCTTTGAGGAAATTAGGGAGGTAATGTTCTTCCTTCTCTGTATTGTTTAGTCAGCTTAGCTTTAAGAATCCCTTAAAGTTCACTGAAGGGTCTGTTTAACTTAGCTGAGCCAACACTTTCTAGTTTTCTTTTTGTAATATGAAGCCATGATTTTATTCAGAACTGAAAATAGATGTCAATTTGTAGCTTATGTATATTAACCAGGAGCATGGCCACAAACAAGAAGTGGCATATTCACTCAACTTTCACAGCACAGTGATCAGTTGAAAGCCATCTCTTTTCCCAAAAAGGGAACACATCTCTACTAGCCTGTTTCCAGAACCACAGTGTGAACTTAGGGCATGAACAGGAGTATAAACATGATTGCCCCTGCCCACTTAGACTTCATTGTTTGATTATCACACAGGTGAGCATACAAACCTTCAATCCTAGCACAATACTAAGTCTTTCAGAACTTTAAGTAAGTAAATGTTTGTTTTACAGGGCAGCCTCCCAGATTTTGAATGAGTCTGCTTGTTGACTTGCTTTTGTTTTAGTGGCTTTGAGCATTTTTGCAGAACTGTACTGGTTTGGGTTTGTTGGTTTTTTTTCCCAAACAGTCCTTTTTTCCCCCACAACCTTTGATAATGTTCAGTCTTATAATGTCTGGTTATAATCTCTCAGCTATATACACCTGACATGAATATTAAAATTTCACTCAAGTGTGCTCACAAAGTGGTTTGGTTTTTATTGATAAGCTTTTTTCTTTTTTCCCCCCTTTAATTTAGATTCTTCTTTCCTTCCTGACTCCTGGAGCAAACAGGATTCACAATCAAATTTGTGAAGTTCTAGATACGGATCTTATAAGACAGCAGGCAGAACACAATGCTGTTGATATTCCTGGGCTAGCTAACTATATCATCAACACTATGGGAAAGTTATGTGCTCCAGTAAGAGACAACGATATAAAACAGTTAAAAGCAACTGACAATATTGTAGAGTTACTGAGGTTGGTATTTGAGTGTGGTTTTTGGAGAAAAAACTCCTCTCTGAAAGGGTAGTAGACAGTGGAAGGCGGGGGGCTGGGTAAAGGAAGTCTAAAATTGTGTCAGTTTGCATAACACCTGTTCTCAAACTATATGAGAACTTCCTGAAGCATTAAAGGGGAAGGGCTCTGACACACCAACCAGATTGTGTATCTTACTGGGAAATGAAATGGGTAGGATACTTAGATGAAACCAGGCAGCTCTGAATATCTAAACCAACAACTCTTGCAATAATATCTTTCAGAAACTCTTTTTTTCTGTCTTGTTCATGCTTACAAAATGTAAGCAGCACACTCGTACTGTTTCTTCTGGAAGTGTTAATTGTATGCTTCTTCTGGAAGGCCAAACTTTGGATTTAAAAGGTCTTTAGTTAAGATCTTATTATTTGAACTTAAGTAAAACATTTGCATAACAGGGCAGAAAACCATGCTCCTGAGGTACACTGAAATATTAAGACTAAATGGTAGTTGTCCTACTGTGTATATATATGGGGATCAAAACAATTGGGTCAGAATGATTGTTTCTCTTAATGCAATCAGTGACCAAAAAGTTAAAATCTGTTAATTTAGGCTGATATATACCAATTCTTGTAGTTTTTTAAAAACTAAATTACAGGGCTGTAGCATTTAGTGATGCTACATTAGTACTGTTCTTTTTAACTTAGGCCAAGCCTTATATATACTACTCCTTCAAGAATTCCAGATGATAGGTAACATATCTGTTACTCTGAAATGCCAATGAAGGCATTCACTTCTCCAAAATTGAAATTAAAATGATAAGGTACGTGTGCTTCACATGTGCTGGTGAAAATCAATAGACTAAATTAAACTGTGAAATTTTAAATTCTTCTTTTCAGAGAAATATTCCGTGTTTTGGACCTGATGAAAGTGGATATGGCAAATTACACAATTAAAAGCCTTAGACCATACCTCTGGCATAACTTGGTGGACTATGAAAGAACAAAATTCCAGGAAATTCTTGAAGAAACACCAAGTATGTACCATGCTATAGTTAATTTAAACTTTTCTTTGAAAATAAGACTATTTTAATACATGCTGTGAAAACTCTGCAAGTTGCAGTTAACTTAGAGGAAAACTTCAATTTCTTGTCTGTATGTCAGTAATGGGAAAATTTTTTGACAAGCAAACTATCACTGGATGATTGCTTAACTTGCTGTCAAGTTTGTCTGTCTGTAATTCGGGGCACTTTCACACAAACTTACATTTGCCAAATTGATTGGTGTCTGAAAAACAAACAAGTGGTGACTCTTGCTGTCTGGATGCAGAAGCCCTACATGAGATGAGACTTTTCTCTTTTGTGTGCAACTGTTCCGTTGTTAGTGTGAAGTAAACGTGTAAAACCAGTTAGTGCACCTGAAAGCTGGAAGGGGTAAGATCAATTTTTTAATAAACAAAAGGCAGGCTCTGAACAAAATTTCTTAGATGATGCAAAGTCAACTTGATCCACTATTACATGTTTTGTGTGCTTATGTTAAACAGTGTTCAGAAATATATTCTCCAAGAAGAATAAGTAAGGGTGCTAACATCTGGAGCAGGGGCTTCTAAAATGGGAGCCCTGAGCCACTGATAGGGTCTGCAGTGTTCATTTATGCAGCCTGAGAAAAACTCTACCAGAACAAATCAAATGTTTTAATCTTCCTTCGCCTCTGTTTTCAGTCTTATGCCCTATCTGATAAGTGGCCTCTCTGAAAAGGGGAAAACAATCCTTTGGGAACTCAAACTTTGAGACTTCTGTTACCTAAAATCTTGTCTGAAGTCTTGACAATTTGTGGCTGGGTTTGTGCAAACCAGGTAGAATTTAAAGGTGACCAGTGGAAGATGATCAGTGGAAGTGGAGTGAGAGAATTACCATTTGTGAAGACTCAGCTGTCCACTGTGTTTAAGTCTTCAGAAGTTGAATTCTCTTATATATACAAATCTCTTTTTTTTCCTCAAGGTAGTGCTTATTTTGATGAAGGCATGCAGTAAATCTGTGCTATTTGTAATGCTTAGGTGCCCTGAATCTCACAACAGAATGGATAAAGGAATCAATAGAAGATGAATTGTCATCTGTTTCTGATGAGTCTTCATCATCCCCTGGTGCTGATAGTAGTTCAAAACCAATTATTAGTCCTACACTGGTGCTAAACAATGGCTACTTGAAACTGTTACAGTGGGATTATTGCAAAACAATTCCAGAGGTAAGAAATACATTTTGGTGTCTTCAGATTACCAGCTATATGAAATCACTGGTGTGATACAATAATCCTGCTGTTGATGACAGTAAGTGAATACTCTTTTGCCCTCCTTAAATTTCTGCATAGTAGATCTGAAATTTGGAGATTATATTCTAGTCCAGATTCTGAAATTTGAGATGGGCAAGCCAACAACCAGAAAATAACAAGGTTAAGGTTGTTCTCCCTCTTTCCAATCATAGCTCACCAGCTCCACCCTTAGAGCAGTCTTGGCTGTGGTCAAAGGCCGGGCCTTGTATTGACAGTACTTGGCTTTCTCTATCTTTAAAAGAACTGACTGTAGCACTCTGTTTTCCTAACGGCAGCAGGAACTGGTGGGATTGCTCCTCAGAACAGAATCAGTAAACAACTTGAGTTCTCTAAAGTAGGTGTTTTCCCTTTCAATATAAACTATTGCTTCAAGACTCAGCATTCAGTTTTTCCCTCAAATTTCTGATTACTGACCTCTGCAACTTCCCATAAAGCCAGTGGAAAATTTGTCACCAGTCAGGACTAAAATTTGCATTTCCAGGGAGGGCCTTAGCTACATGTAGGATGGCCTGGCAGAGAGTTTGTTAAGTACATGGGGATGCTCTTGGTGTTCTCAGTCAGTAGACAGAAGGGAAACCACTTTCTTACCTTTTCTGTGAGCAGTTTTGAGTAAGATATACATACAGATGTCCTCTGGTAGATCTAGCTTGCCATACTATGAAATTGCTACCAACTGCATTTGGATGTTAATGCCCCTGTGCTGCTCAGGATGAACTCTTTGTAACCTAAAATGAACTCCAGCTACATCTTGCTGAGGGGATTACTTATGTTCTTGGTATGATCAGCTGGCTTTTTGCCTGGAGCGGGTTATGTATCACTTGCAGAACCTGCTCTGGTGGTTGAATTGGTGGTTGTCAAGCACAGTTGTTCATTATTATCCATCAGTTACAAATCTTGGCATTTTTTCAAAAGACACCCAAATTCAGAAGACTGTTCTGTTTGTAACTTGGTTATTACAGTGTCCTCTGGATCCTCTGAGCATTGCATGTTGTGGGCTGAGTTGTTGGCTACAGATTTGTCAGCAGTGATGAGGAATAAGGTGCAATGTCCTCAGTTTCCTCATTACTTTTCTTCCCACCACAGGTTTACTTCTGATACTTGTACATAATGCCACTTCATACTATACTATGTATTTAGAGTATTTCAGTTGCTGTGTCCTCTGGGTTTGTGTATTTGTGATTAAAAATAGTAGTGCTTCATGACTACATTCTAGATCTATCCTCTTGCTCTCTCTCCCCCTCCTTATTCCTAAATTAGTATTATTGTTTCAATTCTAGACTCTAATAACAGATGAAGTTCGTCTTCAGGAGTTGAGAGAAAAGCTCAATCAATTAAAAGTCATAGCTTGTGTTTCTCTCATAACAAACAACATGGTGGGTGCAGCAATTGTAGATGTGCCTGATTTTGCTGACCAGCTGAAAAGGATCTCTCTTCCTCTTCTTGAAGGCATGAATAAGAAGTAAGGCCTTTTTTTACTCCTTCTTTTAACTCTTTTTTTGACAGTAAATAATTGGAAACAATTCTAGTGTCACAGCTGGTGCTTGTTATTAATAGGAAGATACCAAATTTTAATCATTTATATATTCCCTTTATGATACAAGGCCACTTTATGTTAGATACGTGTTTTCAAAGGTAGATTTTAATGAAATCTTAGTCTTGATGTTAATGTACAGATTTTTGAACCTAGTAGTAAAGTTCATTCATATGCTCCTAATACTGGAGAGACTGCTGCAATACATTCACTAAATCCTCTTGGGAGTTGCTTCAAACTTGCTGTAGGTAGTTCAAGTTACTTGGCTGCCTATTTCTTTGGCTGCTTGTACTACAGGCAAGTCTGATGTATGTGAGTGTCTTTAAAAGAGTTTTCCACTCTGTTTTTTCTCATGAAATGCTATGCACGTGGCCCAGAAAAAGACCTAGGCACAAGGATAAAGTGAACTGGTGTCACTGCTGCACACGTGAAATTACTTTTCCCATTTGAATCACAACTAGGTCCTTATTTCATCTTCCACATAGAAATTTTCCTGTATATGTAGATTGACATAAATCTGCAGTAAAAGATGAAAACTTTTCAAAATTCTCATTGCAGAGACCAGGTTGAAAATAAAAGGGAAAGGAGACAAGTGAAGGCACTTTACAATCTGTGCTACAGAAACTGCAGAATTTAATGCTTTTCTATTTCTTCCAGAAGTTTTGACTTGAAGGAGGCTCTGAATGCTATTGGCGTCCAGATTTGCACAATAGTGAACAAGTCTCTAAGTGAAAGAGGTCTTCCCACTCTTAGTGAAGAAATGCAGAGTAATTTAATGGGTCAAATCTCTCATATTGTTGAGAAGAATAATCCTGTGTGTTCCTTGATTGGTTAGTAAGATACTACCTAATTGTTGTATTGTGTGTGTCTGTTTATAAACTTACAAGCTTAATCAGGTGTCTCATTATCTTCTAAAAGTATTTTCTTACTGCAGTAAAATACTGGCTCAACTAAGAATAAGGATATGGTGTTTACTTAGAGATGGTGTTCTGGGTATGCTGCAGAGTGTGGTTAGTGACAGCTAGAAATAATTGTAAAAGTGCATGTAGAGACAAGCCTAGGCAGCCTAGTATTTTGGAGACGAATTTAGATAAAATGAGTGTTTAGTCTTCTTTCTGTCCATTCTGGGTTTAAACCTGCTGGGTTTTTTCCCTTCCTTTGACTCTACTTCATATTAGT
Source organism: Urocynchramus pylzowi (assembly GCA_013397555.1). NCBI lineage: Eukaryota > Metazoa > Chordata > Aves > Passeriformes > Fringillidae > Urocynchramus > Urocynchramus pylzowi. The sequence goes on from VZRH01000841.1 coordinate 246,442, forward strand.
TAATGTAACTTGTTGCAGTAGGTTTATGCTGTGTCCATCTTGCAGTAGCTAATTTAAGAAGCTTACAGTATTGTTTCCCACCCCAAAACAATCTTGGGAAAGAGTTGTTGCTTACATTGTTGGATTTTTTGCTGTGCTGATGTGCAGGGTACTTACAAAGTGACTATGGCATCATCTTGGGTCTACATTTGTTCTGAGCATACTTTATATTCCATTTCAGACAAACGAATCCAGCTCTTCATGAGAAGCCTGCTTGCTCTTCCGAGTTTTCAGAAGTGTATGCCTACTATGCCAGGAGGCCTTTCTGTGATTCAGACAGAGATAGAGTGTTTGGGATCTCAGTATGCAAGCATTGTAAACTTCAATAAAAAAGTGTATGGACCATTCTATGCAAACATACTTAGAAAACTGCTTTTTCCTGAGGCAGCAATGGAGAAAACCGAAGCAGAAACATCTAACAATTAAAAAATGTACCCTTTTTTAAATCTTTCAAGACAGTGAGGAAGTCACATCTCTAAGAACAGCCTACTCCAGTGACTGTTGATGGGGAAAGTTCTTGTAAAATGTATACAGATAGTTTCTGAAATTCACTGTAAAGAAATTAATGTCAAGGTAATATATATATTTTAATAGAAAAATATTTGTTTAATGGATTGTCACTTGTAATAGCCAGTGAATTATTAATTTCCATAGCAAGCATTTGTTATGACTTGCAGTGGGAAAGAGCTGGCAATGTACTTACTGTTTTGCCACCATCAAAACAATGTTATTTTTCAACTCAAATATATTTACATATATCAATGCAAACTAGGAAATGACAAAACAACTGTAGATAAAATGTACTATGCTTACATTGTATTTTTGTAGAGTAACATCTCAGACAACAATTATGTTTCTGAGAATACTTTGAAGAAGAAAGTATAGCATAACTGCTTTAGTAACCAAACCCAGGTTTGTACCAGGCCAAGTTCAGGTTCTCCTACAATTACTGGACCCAGAACTTTGCCTCTGTTACATTAAGGAATGCCAGTGTTACAAGCTGTTTGCAGAATAGCAGTTACAGAAGCAGTGTTCACCACTTCATGTAGGAATCATTCAGAACTTCTCAGCTCTAATTGAGATTAACGATAAACACCTGAGAACCAGGATGTTGGGGGTGAAGTAAATTTCTGTATATAATTAATGTGTTTATAAGCATTTTGTTTATTCAGTGGAGGTCATAAAGATCTTTTAATATGTGTATGTATTGATCTTTGATCTTAATGGATGGGTATTAAGTATTTTTAAGTTAGGTCTTTCTAACCTTTATTCCCAAAAGCACTTGACCCTGACGTTACAGTGTACCACAAAAGATCTGCCCTTTTCATCCCCTTATCTAACAGAATGTAAGTTTTTCACAAGATATTCTTAGGTCTGAAAGCAAGAACCTGAATAATTAGTAATTTTTGAAAATATTATTATATTCACTTTTTTATAGACTGTGTTTTGCTCCTGTTTTCATCAAATTTCTTTGGACTGGGCCCCAATACTTAGTTCCCATTTAAGGCATTGGGAATCTTGCATACAGAAAATGAATAGGATTGAAATAGAGAAATGTGGAAGTGAAATTCTTTCAGTTTATCTTGCATATTTCAGATTACTGGGATTAGATAGTGCTGGAATACTTATTATAGACATGTTCTTGTCTATGGAATTGAATAATTTACTTGAAAATGATATTTTAATATATTACCATATAATATTCCTTTTAAGATGTCATATATAGAAAACCTCAGTGTGGTACAAGTTAGAGCTGGTTTTTAATATTTTATATTACAATCTATTTTTTATGAAGAGACAAAAATAACCTGTAAAAGCGTAATGTGTCACACAGATTGTTTATGTACATTACGGTGTCTATCATAAAGGTCTAACCTGGGCATTATTAGCACTGTGGTTTTGTAGTCTATTTCTACAGGAATGTGTACCCTTTATAGCAAAGGAAATTACTTCTATTCAGTTATTCTTCAGTGTCCAAGGACTTTGGTCACATGTAAATGGTAAGGAAAACTTTTCTTCAAAAATGCCTTTTTAGAGTAATTTCTAGTGCACTTCTCTTATATCCCATGTGAAAACATTGCACAAAATAAAGATGAACACATATTTTAAAGGGAACTGTTTCCTGGAAAACCTAGGAGAAAGGAACTCTTAGACTATCATAACTGTGCCACTAGGTAAGCCAGGCTTGCTCAGATGAATATAAAAATTTTGGTAGGCAATTCAAAATCATTAAGAGAAGAATGCATTTCAAAAACAGCTAGACGGAATGAATCTTAGTGATTTGCTACAATTTTAGAAATACCTACATGATTTTGAGCTTCAGCCAAAAGAGGATTTAATGAATATTTGAAGGTGATTGCTAAAATGATTATGAATTTTAATTGTAATATTTTATATCCATTTTATTGTACAAATAAATATCAAACTATAGCTCTTTAATGAGCTGGGGAAACTGTCATACTAGTTTTTACCAGTAAATACTCAAAAGCATAGCATTTATTGGGGGGGGGGTGGTTGGTGACTTGCAAAGGGCATTTATAGCATGACCTGTGTTTCAAGTGATTGTTTAATGTGTTTTAATTTAATGTTTCAAACAGGAACATTGCATCTGTTTAATGTCATGTGTTGCATGCTATTTATGCTACTGTGGCTGAAATGCACTTGCCTTTGCTCAGAAGTTGTCCTTGTGAAACAAGATGCCATTCTGTAGCAGCTTTGTTAAAAACCAAATATTTGAGGGTTTGTATGCATTAAATTTTGTTTGTGATACCAGCAGTGGTGAAAAGTCATTTATACAAATGTTATTAAATGCAACGGATTGTTAAATGCCAAAGATAAATGACTTCACTAATATTCTGTTGTGACTGTTTTTCTGTTAATTCTCAGAAGCAGCTTCAGTGTAGTGACTTTAACCCAGCTGTACAAATAATATTCAAAACAATTGCTTGCTTAAATCTGACTACTTGGATGAAGGATGTATTGGGTTTGCATGGCAGAGTTGGAGGGAGAGTGGGCTGCGGGCGTGGCTTCTGTGAGAAGCCGCTCCAAGCTTGCCCCTGTGCCCGACAGCAGCCTTGCATGGATTAAACATGGATTGCCACGAATTGAACAAATTCTCCACTGACTGTGCACTTTAGGCAGGAAACCAAATAGGAGTCTGAAATATTACTCCTCTTTAGGCTAGGGGCCTTAGTGTCCAGGATGGGTGGAGTCCAGACCCAACCCCGTGAATGTTACTCTTGTGGAACCTGAGCCAGAGTAGACGTCTGTATGTACTGTTTTCACACTCTGCTTTTAGAACTTATTATATTTATATAAATGTTTCAAAACCTTACCGTCACAGGAATCTGCAGAGATCACTGTGCTTCTTGTTTCATCTTGAACTGGGGCAGATGAGTAGCTCCCCATTTGACTGCGATTTTGGTGTCTCTGTAGTACTGACCCTTGTAAAGGCGAACAAATAAATTTCTGGGTGATTCAGCTACAGCATTCAATAATAATAACAATAACACTAAAAGCTGATGCCCCGCTTTTCTTTACATGCTTAAAAACTGCAGGAAAGCCGTTTAAAGCCCAACTGCACCGTGTCCCTGCCGCTCCCCGGCTGCGCCGGCGGGGGGCGGTGACCGGCTCGGGGATTCAAGGGGGACCTCGGGGTGCTGCCAGCTCCGCAGTGCCCCAGCGGGGCGGCTGCCGGGCACCGTGAGGGGCGGGCAGCGGGCAGAGCGAGGGGCGGGCTGCCGGGCACCGTGAGGGGCGGGCA
>VZRH01000841.1:250408-329035 GCA_013397555.1 Urocynchramus pylzowi
GGACGCGCCGTGCTGCAGCGCCGCGGTGCACGGTGGCCATGGAGGCGCTGGGGCTCGGCGCGCTCACCCCGGAGCAGGCGGCGGCCCCGGTCAACACGGTGGAGGTCAGCGGGGCAAGGGGCAAGCGGCCGGGCGCGCCTCGGGCTCTCCCGGAGCGCGGCCGGGCTGAGCTGAGCTGGGGTGGGGTGGAAGCAGTCTTCTGCCGGCGCACACGTGGAGTCCCCCCTGCCCGTGCTGCCCGCTCGCCGTGTGTTTTTGTGTGTGAGGGGTGGGGGGTGTCTAGTCCGAGCTGCCCCTGGGCAGCCCCTCCTGAACCCGGGCTCGGCCTCCTGAGGCGCCGTCCCCAGTCTCTGCCCGAGCTGTGTCCCGCAGGCAGAGCGGTCTGGGCTGGAAGGGACCTCCCAGCTCGTGTCCTTCATCCCGTGCCACGGCACGGACACCTCCCGCTGCACCAGGCTGCCCCGTGCCCCTTCCAGCCCGGCCTTGAAATATTTACTTAAGAGTAAAATCATTAGTCTCATCCTTAGGTCATCGGTTTAGTTGCATTACTGTTTAACAGATTAAACCCCTTTTTTAAGACATTACATTTAAGTCATAAAAACCTGAAATCAACCACTCTTCGGCTTTCCAGACTGTAAACGCTACTGCATATAAAGCACAAGGGACCAGTAGTAAAAGCCATACCATGCTGCACGCGTTTCTTTTTACTGCATTAGCTTTGCCATTATTAGATGTTAAATTGGGATCACAAGCAAGATTAGTAGATTAACGAACAGCAGCAGTGAAGGCTGAAAGCCAAGAGCACCGTCAACATTTCTGTGGATAGAAGAAAGCTTACAACTTTCCACAGGTGTTTTTGGTTATTAATTTTGTAGTGTTTTTAAATGGTAGTAGATGGAGAAGCATATGAGGGCTGGGAGCACTCCTCCTGAATAAAAGGATTTTGTCTCCAGCCAAAGATATATGCAAGTTTTTGCACTGCCGTGGTGGGAGAAAGTGGGGCTGACATAAAGAGATGTTCCCTGTGATCATCAAAGATTAGAAATTGGAGAAAGTTTGTAGGAGCCTTGTTATACTTAGCACTTAGTACTTTTACTAAATCTCTGTAGGATTTAGGGTCCTGATAAGTGTTACAGAGACAAGTCCTGCTCCCAGGACTGAGATTCTTGCTTTTATAATCTGTATTTTGTAAAGTAAAAGTTGTAGGAAATCTTCTCTTTCTACGAATATAATTTACAATGTTCTACGAATATAATTTACAGTTTGTTCTGTTAACAGAACGAAACAAAAAAAATATTAGTTGGTCTTAAATGAGGACATGGTGTTAAGGAGTTTTCTCAGAAAAATATATATTCACAGAAGTTTCTCTTAGGAAAGGCAGTGTGCCATTGCATCCTGAGTAAATACTGCATGTATTGTTTACTGAGATGATCCAGGTCATTTTTATTCATCTCTGTTGGCTTTAGAGACTTGTTTTTTTCTTTTTTTTTTTTTTTTTTTCCTAAATGGATCTGATTTAAAATCATGTTACTGTTCAAAAAACAACAATAGCAATAAAACGTGCGGACAAAAAGGCTCAGGCATGTTAGATATTTGGCTACTCCTTGGAAAGATGTCTCAAACTGTTTTTTGTTTTCAGGAAAAATGGAGACTTCTTCCAGCATTTCTAAAGGTTAGTGCTACACACTCATTTAATGGTGTGAATATTTCATCTCCTTTCTAACTTTACATTCTCTTCTTCTGGCTTTGGCTGTTTCCCAGAATACCTGTCCTCACTTTCCTATGGATTTTGCCTTTTGTTTTAGTTCCTTGCAGTTATCAATAGACTTGCTCCATATATTGTTTTCTTGATTAATTTACAGATTATTTTGTGGTTTGCATAAGAAAAGGGTTTGCATTTTGGTGTGGTTATTCTCAATCCATACTGTATATGTGTAATTTTTCCAGATTATTTTCCTGTTTTACTGGCTCTCAGAGATGCTATCCATGCTTTTTATATGACAGCTCCAGTGTAAGCTTGGAAATGCAGTGTAGAACCAGAGTAAGCATGCAGCCACTCCCCAGAAGTCAGCTGAAAGAATTTAGGGCAGTTATCCAAAACCAGTTATAAATGTTTATATCTTAATTTTTGCCTTGTGTGAGTAACGTTACTGAAGCTGATTTTATTTGCTGTGTGCATTATTTTTCAGGTGAAAGGACTGGTGAAGCAGCACATAGACTCATTCAACTATTTCATCAATGTTGAGGTAGGCTTTCCTGGGGAGTGGGGAGAGTGGCTCTTAGTACTCAGAAAAGGCCAGGGTTCCATTTTGTTCTTTTTCTCCTCCAGATAAAGAAAATCATGAAGGCCAATGAAAAAGTGACAAGTGATGCTGACCCAATGTGGTACCTGAAGTAAGCATGAGATGATTTCCATATCAGTAGCAGCATGAGTACTGTCTCTGGGGTTTGTTATCAGCTGTAAGGTGTTTGTAAGCATTTGTGTAGGCATAAATCAAGAGGGTGTTTTCAGTGACTTATCTCTTACTTTATGCAATGAAAGACTGCACGTGCAGGCTAAATTTTTATTATTTGACCACAACTCAAATACACTGAGTTACTTTAGGAAGAACCATTGCTCATTATTAATCAACTTGTGTTCATCAAGTAATTTCATTTTTCAGTGTATGTAAAATTTTGCCTCTTTCAGGTTGCCTGAAAAATATTTGCCTCATTGCTTATTTTGAAACTGTATTACAGGTACCTCAATATCTATGTGGGTACTCCAGATGTGGAAGAAAGCTTCAATGTGACACGACCTGTATCACCTCATGAGGTATTAATGTTTGCATCTACCTTGTTGAGTTTTTTTATCTTGGGAATGTCTTGGATAACAGCTGCATGTAATTTTGAGTACGTGCGTGTTACATTAGGTAGTGCATTGCATTCTACCACCCCTGCAAAAAGAAGCTTCAGAGACTTAAACATCATTGAATAAGACTTTTTCATTTTATTTTAAATTGTTGAGGGTTTTTTGCTGTATTCAGTGTTTTGTGTTAGCAGAATTTGAGTGGGTTTCCATGAAAGCAGTGAAAATTACTTGTCTTGCTTCATCTTGTGGGTCTCTTCATGACAGAGCTGAAGTCCTCATGCCATAATGTAGGGTTCTTTGATACTCTTATTTACTTCTTTTTAGTATTAGCCTTGCTACTGTCTGCACCATAGGTCACTTCAGTCTTTGTTTCCCTTCCAATCTTTGGGAACTTGTGTCTGATTTTTTGCTCATATTCTTGAAGTCTGATTCAGAAAGTAAACATGGGAATTTTAAGCAGAAACAGATGGAAATTGTTAAAATTACAAGAAGCTGCAGAAGAACATTATCCTTCTGGGGAGTATATATTTAATTTCATTGCAGTGCTATAGGCATGTAGGCTAACAAATGGATTGTGTACTTCTGGAATAAAGATGTGTGTTGGAGGACATGCTGGTGTGACTGAAATCAGAAAGTCTCTTGGTTTTGACCAACAGGATATAAGGTAGCTTCTGTACATATGAGAAAGCCATAAGCTAACATAAACTTTGAACTTTTTAGGTTTGTTTTCATGTATCTAGAGACATTCAGTTCTCTTCAAAGTACTTAGGAACACAGTATTTCTCTCCTGGTACTGTGCTTTGAGATTTATACCACTGCAACAGAGGTAGTGACCACTTCTGTTTGGCCTCTGGAGGGAGAACTGAGCTTGGAACTTGCACATCATCAGGCTGCATGCAGCCTGTTGTCAACTTCATAACTCAGTTCATGTTTCAGATGCTTTTTTTTCCTTGCTGTATCCACTTGATACTTGAAAAGTCTTTTTTGTCATCTAATCTAGACTATAATGAAATACATTCTGTGCTTTGGAGAAATTCTGTAAGAATCAGCTGTGCCACTTGGGCATAGCCACTTTCTGTCTCCAGTGACCTGACTCAAATCTCATTTGGTTTGATGAAAAGCTTTGAAATACAGCCAGAAATTCAGCCAGGTGTAATACATGATAGTTGCTGCATCTAACAAATGTGCAGCTAATGTTCAGTCAGTAGATGTGAAGATGCACAAAATGCAACAGGAAACATTTCTTTCGTATGCATGAAATTGCATGCAAAAACTTGTTTGTGGCCAACTACTCATATTCAAGAATTCAGGTATTAATATGCTTGCTTACTGTATAGCTAAAGTGACTGTGCATGCAGAAGAAGGCAAAATAAATGCTTATAGAGCATATTGACCTTGAGTTTAGAATGAGATACTCTTGTATCTCATATATTCTCATTGATGCTTAATGTTAGTGCATAATTTCTCTTTATTTTCTGTGTGCTGTACACAAACAGAGGCCATAGTTGTTTTCTTAAATAGGATGCTGCTCACATCAAGCCTGGGTGCCTTAAAAAAAAAAATTAGTTAGGAGTCTGCTGTTACATTTCTCTGTTGAAGGCTTATAAAATTGCTTCCCAAAACCACCTAAAATCATTAGATTTTTAGGAGGGTCCGAGTGTATACCGAGTCATGCCTCTCTTTTACTTTCAGGTGTCTATAGTAAGAAGTTACCTCAAGGAAGGTGATACAAAAATACACATGCTGGAATATTACACTGTAATTTGTATTTCATATCCATGTCTTGTGTTAGAAAAGCATACACAGAGAGTCCCAAATAGTACTAATTTTTTTTCCCCCAGATACTACTTAAGAGGCTGTCAAACTCTCTTTTTCCTCCAGTCCTTATGGGAGTTTCATGAACTATTCATACCGATGAATTTAAAGTAATTAGGATATGGAAATATTCTCAGATACTTTTCAATTGGATGTAGTTGCTGGGAGCAGAATGGCACCTAGTTTCTTTCAAGGCTTGGCTTGAAAGCTGCTGGTGTGTATCAGTATTTTATTACTGGAGAAGAGGTTTACTTTGTAGTGTGGAGAGGAGAAGCATCCAGTTTGTGATGAGTCTTGAGGCATATTTTTCCATAGAGCTGCATCTTCAATACACAGCACAATCTTAATTGCCTTTTGTTAGTACATAATCAATACACTGAAAGACTGCAGAAGCATAAATGTGCAAGTCTGACTACTGTTGAACCTGTAATCCTGGAGCTGAAAGGTACAGCATGCTCAGTGAGGTCACGAATGACCTGCTGTGTGTTGCTCTGTTGTGTTCAGCAGATGCAGTAAGGCCTGTCTTGCATGAAGAGACACAATACCTTAAGGGCTGGCAACGTCTTAGAGTGAGGCTGGGGAGAACAGACCAGAAAGATTGGATTAGAAATGACTGAGCCTTGAGGTATCTCATGCCCTAGATATGTTTATTCTGCTTCTCTTCGTCTCCAAGGAATTTGCAGACAAATTCTGGGGATCTTTGCAGGAAGTGATTCTGTAGTGAGCTTTCTGTAAATTATCTTTAGAAATACAATGAGGTTTGCTCATTCTCATAATAAGGCAATGGTGTCTCTCTCAATCTTGTGCCTTTCTGTTCTGTCAGATTTCATATGGCAGCACAAGTCTTCAGCTGCTGGGAGTCAGCATATAGAAGTGTCTCTGAGCTGAGCCCTGCTCAGACACACTGTGGTCTTTGTGTGAGCTCTGCTGATTAGGCCTGTTGGTTTAATTAGAGAGTTTAGAAGTTAAGCTGTGCAGTGCTGTCTTCTGAAGACACAGATCTGAAGACACAAAGCTGCATTCCACTTTTGAAAATCAGAGCAATTGTATTTGGATTTTCTTGGATTTTGTTTTAAACAAAAACAAAACGGAGAGTTTGTCAAACATTCTTCAGGTATCAGGAAGCTTGCTGAAGCTTTGCTTTGCTTGATTTCCCTGTGAGGACAGGGCTTTTAAGAGAGATTCTTGAGCTTGAAGTCAGCACCTGACCCGTTGTGTGCCTGTTGTCCTTGCAGTGCCGCCTGAGGGACATGACCTATTCCGCGCCGATCACGGTGGATATCGAGTACACGCGAGGCAGCCAGAGGATCATCCGCAACGCGTTACCCATTGGCAGGTGAGGCACCACGTGCTGAGCTGCTGCTCTCAGTTCTCCTTTGCTGCCATGCTGGGAGGAGTTTTTACTGCAAAACAGGTGTAGGCCAACCTTGCTTCCTTGTTAAAAGAAACAGTGAGCAGGCAAATCTTCATAAACAGCTGTACAGGATTTTTAGGGTCTAAGATCTTGTTTTGCAAAAGCTTCTGATAATGTCTCCTTCCAGAGAAGGGTGGATATAAGGATGAGTGTTGTCTCTGATTCTACTGATATAAAACCACGGAGGAAAAGGCATGCCTGGAGTTGCAAGCTGCATTATTGTAGAATGAAATCAGGCATTTTAGCTCTGTAGCCAAATTACTCAGTCTTTTATACATAGTATGTAGAGTAGCATCTGTGGAAAGTGGATGATAAAACCAGTGGAGCAAGCATTAGTTCTGCTGCACAAGTTCAGTTTTCTTTTAAAATTGCTTAAGTTACATTACTAGACTGGCTTTAAGGGCATACTTGCAAAAAGTTTTTTGCTGTTAAAAACTGTTAATATCCAGTTATTATTTTCATGGGAAATAATTTTCCTCATCTGTCCCTAGTGTTATACTTGTTTCCTTTGGCCAGTGCTCTTGTTTGATGTGCAGTTTGGACTGGGACAGATGTTTCACTGGAGTTTTCAGTAATGGCATTTGAGTATTCCATTTTACCTTATGCCAGCTGTTTCCTGTTTCTGATATAAACAGCCAATGCATTAAGCTTGTATGGTGTGTGATAGATTTTGCTTGTCATATGAAGCTTCTTATCTCTAGGAAGCACTTTCTCAGTGAAATACAGTGACAAGATAGCTTTTTTTACTCTGCAGAGATACAGAATTTGAGTTCATCAGTTTTCTTTTAAGATATAAGAATATGAAAACAGCAAAGAAATTAAAATAATTTGAGATCTGAATACAAGAAGTATACCCTAATCCTGTTTGTTATTGAAGTAAATTCTAACGAAAAATCTCAGAGTTTGAAAATATTTCTGCAGTAGAACTTATGAATAATTTTTGTCAACATGTGTTTTAGAAAACACTTGGAACAAAGTGTTACAGTTCTTACAAAGAAAGGTGTCCACCAAGGAGTGAAATTCTGTAAGCTGGATCAAAAGTCAACTTTTTTGTAGAAGAGGCTGAAGGGCAAGAGGTAGAAGAGGCCAGAGTTCTTTTGGTAGATGTAGTGGTAATCTCTTTTTGTCTTTTGCGAAATACAGCTTTCTCTTTGGAAGTAAACTGTGCTCTCTTTCCAAATTTTTAATGAAAAACCTGAGAGGGAAAAGTTATGTTATGAAGCTGACTATAAAAGTACACTTTTCAATAATAACTACAAAGTTGTTGCTAGTTAGTTGTTGAATAAGCCAAATTGAAAGTGAGCATTCCATGATTTATCATGGGGTGATAGAATAATTCAGGTTGAAAGAGTACAGTCTCCTTCTCAGCCTCTAGTATGGCCTCCTGCTCAAAATGGGTCAGCTCTGTGATCTAACCAGGTTGCTCAGTGCTTCATCCTGTCAGGTCCTGAAGACCTCCATGAATGCAGACTGCCCAACTTCCCTGTGCAGCTTTTGCACTGTTTGACTGCCCTCATGGTGGAGAAGTTTTGCCTCATATGCAGTCTGTGAATCTTTAGTTTCTCTTTTATTTATTTCTCTATTGAATTTTAAAAAAATTTATTGGAATATCTTTCCACCACATGTTGCTTCACAAAATGCTTGCTTGCAGGCTTCTCTGCTAGGACACCAGAGAAATCAGAGTTAATTACTGGGGAAACTTTGTGCTTAGGTAATGAATTAGAGGTATTATCTCTCTGCAGCCAGAGGGTGTCATTCCTGTTTGGGAAATGAGATATGCACTAACTTTATCTAGTAAAAACTGGTAACAGTGGATCTGCAGTGGCATGTTCACTGCAATTTTGGGGACCTGAGTCTTTGCACTAATTGTCATTGGCCTTGGTGACCCTGCTTGTCACAATGCCTCAGTAGCTGCATAACAAATAGGAAGTCTGTGTTTTCTGCTTGCAGGCGTCCAGTTTCAGGCCTCTTTTCAATTACATGTTGAATGAAATAAGGTGGGCTTAAATGAAAAGCTGTTGGTTACAGCGTGCATGAGTTCCGATTCCTTTAAATGTTTATCTCCAGTTTGTTCAGCATGGTTTTTGTTCTGAATTTGACTATTCACAATTTTCTGTCTGAGTCTGAAGTAAAATTGTAACTGGTTTTTTTGCAGAATGCCTATAATGCTGCGTAGCTCCAATTGTGTACTTACTGGGAAAACTCCAGCGGAATTTGCCAAACTAAATGAGTGTCCATTAGATCCAGGTACATTTTCACTCGTGTTCTTTTTTTCCTCATCTGTGCTTTGAGTTTTCAATCTTTTTCAGCAGAGAAATACCCCTTTGGTATGTTTCCTGCCACCATTAAGTCTTTGTGGAAACTTCTCAAGAGTCTGCTTGCAACTAAAAGAAATTGTCAGGGTTTTGGTTGAGAACATGAATAGTTGGTATTTGCAGACAAAGTTTTGAATATTTTATTTTAAATTTTGTACATAGTGCTGTACCGTGTTGTGCTATATGAGAAAAAAAGATGGAGTTCATTAATTGAAAATTAATTAATTCATTTTTAATTTTAAATTAATTTTTAATTAATTAATTCATTTAATTAATTTTTAATTAATTAATCTAAGCAGATTAGAAAGAGTGGAGTATGATGTTCTCCAGGGAACTCTCATTTGTCATTGCCTTTTGTAAAGCAAGAATAAAGTGTTACATATTAAATGGTATTGTTTGATATCTAGAGAGGAGTTGGAGGGTTATAACAAACAACTTCTTTGGTTTTTATCTGTCAAGTTTGTTCATTACTCTTTCAAGGGAGAATTTACTCTCCCATTGTGTACTTACGGTTTACTTTCTAATAATTTATATTCAAAGGCTTATTGGAGGAGGCAAGTAAGGTGCAAGGGTACTGACATGCAAAATATTTTTTTTTCTGTTAACTAGGTGGCTATTTCATTGTTAAAGGTGTAGAGAAAGTCATTCTTATTCAAGAGCAGTTATCCAAAAACAGAATCATTGTTGAAGCTGATAGAAAAGGCACAGTTGGCGCTTCTGTTACCAGGTATGGTAAATTCCTACCACTACATAAAGGTGATAAACCCAAAGCTTTAGACCTTCATTGGTGCAGTTGAAATAGCTATGAAGGTTTCTTCCTAGAATAGCTGAACCAGAAAAAGCTGTAGATATTCAATGCTCCTGTCTTGCTGCTGTCATTTCGTCTGCTAAAACGTCAATCCCTAAACAGTGTAGTATTCCCACAAAAATCAGTGAGAGTTGCTCATGTGTTTCAGGATTCATCTCAGATTGGGAAAAGCAAGTTCTAATTTTTAGTGTAACAAAGTGTGCTTTGTAATTGATGGTGTTTGATCTCAGTTTGCAGCAAGTAACATGAAGTTACTATAGTGGAAATTGAATGTAATCTTTTGTCTGCCTCTCTGCATAAAATTGGCATCAAAACTTTTAAAGCAGCAAGGCAGCTGAGGAGGAAACAAATATTTTTGTACAACAGAAATTACTGAAAATGGCAAAGTAGTCTAAATTTGGCCTTTCCTCCTTGATCAAGTTTTGTTTCTATTTTGTTTGGCCTTTGGTTGTTTTTTTTTAAGCTGCATTCTGGTCCATTCTATAGTGCTTGTCACTGTTCAGTGTGAGGGCTGTTTTTTCTTCTCCAGAGGCCTCACAGCTCTCCTAGCTGCTCTGCTGTCTCTCAGTAATCATCTCAGGATGAGGTTAGTGGGCCACCAAGTACTATTATGTTGTTACCACTGTTGCTGCAGTACTTGTTCACAGTTTGACCTTGCTGGTTACATCAAAACTGATTATCAAAGCATGTAAAGATGATTTTGAAAAGTACAGACTTCTACTTGTTTAAGTCAAACATTTCAAATAGTCCCAACCCAGGTGATAACACCCTTGAAGTTACAGGCTGAGCCCTGACTGGTTTGATGTAATTCTTAAAAGAGGAGAAAGTGGGATTAATTCAGTTGAAAGATTGTTCAGGTTTGCTAAGTTCTATACAAAAGATTATAGAAGTCAGTGCAAACATTCTGTTGGACAAAGTATTATTTTTATTTTAACTTCAGTTCCACTCATGAGAAGAAGAGCAGAACAAATATGGTTGTGAAACAAGGAAGATTTTACCTGAGGCACAACACTCTGTCAGAAGATATTCCCATTGCTATCATATTTAAGGTAACCCAGCTGTTTGTTTGGGAAAGAAAAAAAAAAAAAGGGGAAGAATGCTGTGCTGTAGCTCAAGAATTAAAATTGACACTCTGTCAGAAGATATTACCATTGCTATCATATTTAAGGTAACACAGCTGTTTGTTTGGGAAAGAAAAAAAAAAAAAAGGGGAAGAATGCTGTGCTGTAGCTCAAGAATTAAAATTGACAGCAGCTATCAAGTGAATATGTACAGAAGGACTTGGCAGGGCTTAGAAACTGCAAGCTTTTTTCCCCTGGGAAGTCATCTTTATTGTACAGCAAAAAGGAGAATAAGTGCTGTATTTTTCTGCAAGAAGAGCATTACTGGGCCAAGACAAATACCTGCCACCCCCTTACTCTGCCTTGTGAGGTGCCTCTGTTGCTACAGCACAGAAGCATTTTGGTTTGTTATGAGCTGTGTTGCAAGTTGTGTTAAGGGTCACTGTTTCTGATTTTCTGTCTATGAAATCAAACGCATTGACTACAGCCAGGAAAGGTAGTGGCTGGACATGCTCTGTCAGCTGCTGGAGAAGACAGGAGGGCATGGCCAGGCCTTAGGCTGAGAGCTGTCCTGCCAACAGCTGGAGCTCCTTCCTGTCCTGTCCTGTCCTGCTTTGCTGCTGCCTGTGGCTTACAGCCTGGTACGTTGCGTGAGCAGGAGGAAATTGGGCTGCGTTCTTGGAGGCACAAAGAAGCCTCTGGCTGGATGGATCTAGGCAAAACTCTCTTTTTGTGTTCTCTCCAGTGGGTTACAGCACAGAAGGTTGGGAGAGGTGGTCACAGGAGATGATGTGCCAGGAGAGGGCAGCACGAGGTCGCAGCATCCGAGCTGGTCGTGCCTGCAGCGCGGTTGTTATTTACGGCTTGTCCGAATGACTGCAGCACTTGGTGTGCCTTGGTACTAGCAAATAGTTTAATCGTTGGGTTTAGACTTGAGAAGTAAATGGCTGGTGCCTCTGATTAAGCACATCCCTTCAAATAAGAGAGTAGATCATCTGTTTTTAGTGACAGGGGTTAAAGGAGTTTGAGAAGGTATTTATGGACAGAAATGTACATAAAAGTGCCAGAAGTAAGTTCACAACTCTTGTGTTGCAGGAAGGTGTTAGTGTAGCTCTTAATCCATTTGCTCCAATACCAAACTGCTGGATTCCACGTTACTTTATAGACTTTTATTACATTTTGTCACCTGTGCTGGTGCAGATAAATACCTGCTGACGTAGAGTAACTGCTCTGGGTTGCTGTCTGAGGAGATGGTTGTTGGCTTGTTTTTCTAAGCAAAATTGTGCTGACTGTTTTATTACCTTCTGACAATGCTTGTTGTAATTATCCCCCTCTTTATAAGTATCTTTTATATTTTAGATAATATTCCTTAATTTTTCATTTATTAATTGCATAAGGGGTTATAGTTGTTATAAGCTCTTGGCTGTAGTGCTTTTCAATTATTTATATTGATTTAATACAGTAGCAAATTGGCTACACCCACTTTAACTATTCTGAATGCTCCATTCAAGCGGTTCTCATGAGCGGTCTTCTTTTTTACCTTTCCTTTAATGATGTGAAATTCAGAGATCTTCTGTCTACTTCTGGTGAGTCTCCAGCTGGAAATGAAAGCAGTCACCAGTCTCCATTTTCCTTTCTTGGGCATTGCTGTAATGTGCTATTGCTTTATTCTATTTAACTATTAGAAGCAAGATTACAAATGCAATAGCCCTTAGCCTGGAGAACCCCAAACTTAGGAATGCCTATCTGACTTCAGCTCTCTCACATGGCAGTATTATACACTGGATATTTGTTGAAAAACCAAGGAGAATAATTCCTATCTGCCAGCACCCAAGCCTTGGGCATGAAGCATGTGTCTTCCTTGTTACTAATAGCTGTTCTGCTTCTTGTGATGTAGAGATCCACATCTGCAAGGGCAAAATTAAGCTGTATAGACAATCTAAGGTGTGAAGTTATGACTGCCTCTGAATCCTTAATTTGTACTGAAACAGCTACATGTTTAATTTCTAATTAAAAACTAAAATGAGAAAGCAATGGCAAAAATCTGTTGTTCTGCATTTCCTCCCAGACCAGCATCCAGGCTACAGCCAAGTTCCACAGACCTCTGTGTTTTGACTAAGAAAACAAATAGTAACTGGTAGAGGGCTGCCATTCAGTGCATTGCCCAGCTAGAGGGGACAGCTTGTCAGGGACTATCTGAGAGACAGTAAGCAATTTTGGATTGTCTTTCTAGTCCCAGAAGCTTTAATTGACCTGTTCTGTATGTGACTTAAGAAGTAGATCAGGTGCAGAAAATCATTGTAGCATTACAGAAGAGAAAGCAAGGCTTACAGATCTGTAATCTAATGTGTATTTAAAGCTACTGCATCTGTAAGGTGGAGGTGTACTAATATATCCTCTAGACATCTTTGTCAAAAGCAAGGACTGTGAAATAGAGAACATTACAAACACCACCAACTGACAGAGCTGAGGCCTAAAATTCTTAGAGCTCCCTAGACTAGAATCTAAGGTCCCCCTTGTGTTTCAGTTATAAAGTCATGGACAGAGCTGCATGCTAGGGGAAGACCTGAACACAGTGTTCTCCATCCTTGCTTTTGGTGAGGAATGAAGCCCAGGCACCTGGGCAATGGGGAGCTATGGAAATAGAGTAGATCTAAAGGTGCCTTGATCTGGATAGATAGGGACTGGATTGTGTGAGGTCACCCTAAAGGAGGCATCTGCATTCAGTTCATCCTCCTCCATAAGTGCATTCCAGAATGACCTTGTCCTGTGCTTTGTTTTTTCTGCCATCCAGACCTGTAGGGATCTTTGGGGTGCTCAGACGTTTTTACAGCCAGTTGTGCCAAACACATGTAAGTTGTGGTTTTGTGAAATTTAGCACATTGACCGCAATTAACTGAAATTTGATAGGCTACAAAAGGAATGTGCCTGGCACTATTCTAGGGCAGACTTGGGGTATCTGCTCTTTAGATGTGGGGGAGTTAGAGCTTTGTAGCTGTGCTAGCTTAAACAGTTTTATCTAACCTTACTTCTTATGAGTGACAGAAGCATTAGTGCAGTCCCTATATATGGAAATGCAACTTTGCTTTTGAAGAAGTGACATAAAGCAGACAATTTTGCCCCTTAAGTGTGTGTCTGTTGCAGTTTTTAAAGGGCTGTTAACTGCCTTGTAATGGGAAACAAACACAGATAATTTGCTTCCTGATTACTTTGTAACACTTCTTCATTAGCTAATACACATACACATGCAACCACAGGGTTATTTAGGGTGTCTTGAGCGGCTTTGCAACAAAGAGAGACCTTTGTTTTAGCTGTGTCAGTTGTGTACATCTCATAGGGCTGTGTGAACTGTGCAGAGTGCTCTTTTGAATATGTCAGGCTAGAAGGTGCACATGCTTTACCTGGGGGGCTTGGGCAGTTTCAGATAGCAGTGAGCATTGGAGGAGGTGTGGAATATTTTTAAGGGTGCTTCTATCCTGAAAATCATCTCAGTTGGAGGTAAGATGGTGCTGCTGCTTT
Source organism: Urocynchramus pylzowi (assembly GCA_013397555.1). Taxonomy (NCBI): domain Eukaryota; kingdom Metazoa; phylum Chordata; class Aves; order Passeriformes; family Fringillidae; genus Urocynchramus; species Urocynchramus pylzowi. The sequence goes on from VZRH01000841.1 coordinate 264,192, forward strand.
TGCAGGAAGCTCCCTACATTGCAGGAGTTGGAGCTGTTCAAAGGTAAGGGCTGTTTTTCTTTTGAGTTTGTGATGTCGATTTGTTAGGTTTGAGTGAGCCCTGGGAGCTGAAGTAAGTGAAGGTTGCATGCTGCATTCAAACTGGTTAGGGAAGGAAGAGGATTATAAATAACCTACAGGGACTTAAAAGTTGAATTTTATGACCTGAATCACTAGTTGAAGTATCTTTAGTTTATGTGGGAGCTGTAAGAAACCGCTCTAGGACCTGCGGCAAAAGATTTGAACAGCAAGTTGAGTTTCATTTTTACAAACCTGCTTTAGCCTTGGAGCTGTTAAGGTGCAGCTGTAGGGGAACAGCTGGGTGGTGGTCTGACTGGATCTGCAGGATTATGGGTTCCCATGGCTGTTGTTTCATAGCTCGTATCTTTTGAATTATGAAAGCTCCAGACCAATTCTGTCTGTGATGTCAACCTTGAACTTCCCTGACATCTTTTTAATCCAGTCATCTGCCTGTCTCTGGGCTGTAATTTAGCCTGATGGAGTGCAGAGCTACATTCTAGGGAAGTGCCATGGAAACGCCTAGACATCATCATTAAGACATGAGCCAGGGGAGGAAGAGAGGCTCACGCTCTCATCCGTACATGTGTGTGCACACACAAAGGTGGACATGCACACATTTGGGCAGAGGGAAGCTCCCCAGTCCTAGGAGGGGGTTTACCCCACTTGGATCACTTTCTCCCACTTGAACTCAGGATGATCTGAATATTCTGAATGCTTGCTTTGCCTTGTCTGTTTTATGTCCATCAACTGCTAGCCTTCAACTGTGGTCTTCAGCAGCCTGCTACTGTCTCCTTCCTCATCCTTTCACTGTCACTGTTAAATTATGCTTTTACAATGTCTCCTTCCCCCCTCCCCCGTAAAATTATCCCTTTGTGACATTGCCTTCCAATCAAAAAGAAACAAGACATCTTGTCTACTGCTTTGCTTTGATGCTAATTCCCTTTCCCTCAGCTTTGTCCTAGGACCGTGAGTGTTTTAAGCGTAGGGCCCATTCCTATATTGCGTGTTCTCTGTGTTTCTGTAACACAGGCGACAACCAAGGAATATTTTGTAACTGTCCTAATGATGTTACAGGCTAATTCTGGAGTACTTCTCTTGTATTGGTTTGGTTTTTTAGTTGTTTGTTTGGTTTTTCTTGGAAGGGTAACATCAGGGCCAAATTAACTGAAAACCAAAGTGTTAAGATTACAAATCTGTCTGATGGCAGCATGGGCCTGCTGCTTGTCCTTTCAGTGTTGCCTGTAGGTGGCTTTGTGTATGCAACTCTGCTCAGGATTGTTGAGAGTATAGAGGAGAATAAATAGGTTTACTTTTAGGCTGTTGTATTAGCACATCTTTTTCAGTCATTTGCCTGAGTTTTAGTCATTACTCATAAATTAATTTCCTTCAATATGCACATGTTTAACAACACAACATATGTTGTTTGCTGACAGATCCTAGCCTTTCCCACTCAGAAATTTAGAATTCTCAGGTGATTTTGCTACTTCAAACTCCACCTAGGAAATCTACACAGGCATAAATATCTGTCTTACTCTCATCCTTTTGCTGTAACACTTGATCAGATAATTCATCAAGGCAGAAGAAATCATCAACCCTCTTTAATTTACTATGGCTTTCAGTTTTTAATGCATGAAAAAACATAATAAAAATTCAGATTGACTTTCTTCCCTTCAGTTTTTATATGACACTTAAGATTTCATTGGCATTCTAGGATTAACGTAATGGACAGAAATAGGGTGATACCAGCTTGCAGTTGATGTGCTTTAGGTAAATGTATTTGTATTATATGTGCCTGGAATGGCACAAAAATTTTGTTCTTCTGAAAACTTCTAGACTAAATGCAATAATTGTATCAATCTAACTGTTGTTCCTGAAGAAGTTTGCTGGTCAGCTATTAAATCCTAGACACATGGAAACCTACTCTTGTGAAGCTTTCATGCTTTTGTAGACTTATCTCTTGAGTTTGGCTTTCAGGTCAGGAGGGAATTTTGTTAACTTCTCTGCTGAGATTTTTTAACTACTGTGTGACCTTATTTAAAAGGGTGAGCAAGTGTAATAATATTTGAAAAACAGACATCTCAACCACAATAATATCACATGGCCAGCTTCTGGTTCTGAAAAGAGCCTTGAGATCAGAGGGGTGACTACTTAATGCGATCACACTATGATGAAACACTCATACCTGGTGAAGTAACTATATCTTGAGCTGGCTCTCAAGTCTGTCTGAGATCGTGGAATTGTGATCTGGGCTTTGCATTAAGAGAGGAGAGTCCTCACACTGTTCTGGGTGTGTGATACTTCTGCAGCACTTTTAATTTCTAATAAACCACGAGGTGAAAAGACAGTGTTTGAATTTAAAGGAACTTCAACCACTTCTTTGTTCAAAAAGAAGGAAATGAAAGAAAAAAAGAAGCTGAATACTTCACAATTACAGCAACAGTTTTGCAAGGGAATGGCGTTAGGTAGGTGTTAAGCAAAGTGACACTCCATGAAGGCCATCAGAAGGGAAGGTATTTCTGCATTTTTGAGGAAAATGTGACTTTTTGGGGTACTGCCAGTTTTTAATGAGAACCAGAATACTGGAGTCTACATAGGCCATTATTTACAATGGTCTTTGTGGCAGGCACTTTGGAGAATAATGTGAATGCAAACGTAACTTCCTCACAAAGTTCTGAGAAACATATTATAACTCAGCCAGAAGAGGTTTAGTGAGATTATTCCATTTCTTGATATGGCTGAGCTCCAGGCAAATGTGTGAAGGGGGGGAGCTTTAGCACCATCTGGAATCCACAAAAGCCTTCACTGCTGGCTGCCACCTTGAAACACTTACTGATAGAAAGATTTTTCTAAACCTGTTAAGCGCTTTCTTAGTTTATTAAGCTTTTTCCATGGTATAAAGTCTAACAAGGTGTCCATGGATCAGTGAAATAGTAGAATGTCTTTCAAGTGGAATTGTGTAGTGAAGTCATCTTCTAAATGCAGAGAGCTGCAAAGGGGGTAAATTGTAAACATTTCTCAAATATGATGAGCTACATCACAGTCAATGGAGTTTGCACAATTGCTTGTGGTAAGAGACTGTGAGTACTCCTTTAAGAAATTCCACCTTCCTTTCTTTATTTTAGATTCTGACTTGGCTTTCATTGTTAAACACTTTGGTTTGTTTTCACTCTGTATTTTTTTTCTTAAGAAATAACCCACAGAATTTAACTCCTGTCAGTGAAGAAAAGAAAAACTACCCCAAATAGGCTCTCCAAAAAGTGTGTGTGTTCCTGCTGCTTATCAAGATTTCCATTTAACGTTCTTCCATAGCTGGAATATGTGCTGCCAGTGCCAGATGGCACAGTTTCTTAGAGAAGAACTAGCTCTTGCTTAGTAGTAATGCAGACAAACAATACCAAATTAGCATAAGCAAATGTCAGTGAGTTAACATAAAGCCTGTGTTATTTCTGCCTTTTCTTCTTTTCCTAGGCCATGGGTGTTGAGAGTGACCAGGAGATTGTACAGATGATTGGCACAGAGGAACATGTGATGGCTGCATTTGCTCCTAGTCTGGAAGAATGCCAAAAAGCTCAGATTTTTACACAGATGCAGGTGTGTCTTTTCACATGGCCAGACCATAAAAATCAAGACAGTGGGTATTGACCACTTTGCTGCTTCAGCAATGGACATAGACTTTGTGTTTTAAGGTTTGTTTTGGGGGTTTATTTCAAGCTGAGGCTTTTTAAAGGGTCAGGACTTGTCAAACGTGAGACTTTGCTCTCATAACCTAACTGGAGAAGAAAAAAAAAAATCCAAGTCAAGCAGTGCTTTGTTTTCAGAAGCCCAAGTCTGTGTTTTAATGGCGTAACCCTGTATATAAAAAGTAGCAATAAAATTAGAGGGTTTTGTTGAAGACTTTTCTTAAAAAGGAATTGCATGTCCCATTTTGCTGAAGCCCTGTTGATGTGGCTGTGACCGTTTCATCATGAGTAGATGTTCTTCTATTTTAATCTCCTGTATGAAGCCTACAGTAGCACCTACCCTCTGTCCTGCTAAAGACTCAGCAGAATTCTCTTAGCTCATGTACTTTTTTAGTTAGTCAGAATATGGGCCATTTTGCTGGGAGCAAATGGGTATATATTAATCTGCTAGAAGAAGCTTTTGGAGATTAATCTTATTTCTGCTATTTCATTGTAAACTTTGTCAAATCATTCCATGTGTGATGTTTAGTGTTTTAAAGTGATCATCTTTCTGGTTTTCATCTTTGGAGGCTTTTGAGGGTTCCAGTTAGCTTAAAGAGCTCCTAATTCAGAGTCAGATGAGTAAGTGGGCTGGAGCAACACAGAGGAATGTGAAGTATCCAGGAAGTTAGAAAAACAGAAATACAGAAGTTATTCTGTGCAAGAAATGTCAAATGAAGTTAATAGAGAGATAGATCTTTGTGGAAGAGTGTAACAGATGGAAAGGATAATCTGTCATTTAGTGGAGAGGGTTCTTTCACATAGCTTCATGGCTTCCAGGCAGGAACTTCCTGTGTGGGCTTGGATAGCTTCTTGACTCATCTAACTAGGAATTCTGCAGATTGATTGACAGCTGGTAGGAGAGTAAGAATCCACTGCAAGGCACTGCTGGAGACAGGCACAGTAGCTTTTGGGGATATCAAACAGTGAGTGCCACCTCATGGTTTAATATCTGAATGAAATTTAGCAAGTACACAAAAGAACTGAAGGTGAAAAGTCTGATTAAATAAACTGGACATCTTTGGAATTTTTAGAATCCTTTTTTCTATATCTCTGCCATAGCCTTTCTTTTAGTATCATAGTAATCATTAATTTCCACCACTTGACTTTCCAAATGTTACCAACCTGGGACAAACACATTGTATGCATAGTCAGTTGTGTCAATTTTCAGGATTTTTTTTTCTTAGTATCACTTACGTCTTTGTTATTTTGCAGTTGGTTTAATGTTTGTATCATCCGTTGGTGGTGAGATTGCGCTGGTAGAGGAATACACACATAACTCCATGTGTCTGTGTGTATTTGTATAGGTTACAATTCTGAAATTAACTCAGGTCAATTCCCCCCTTCACAGGCATTGAAGTACATTGGAAACAAAGTACGAAGGCAAAGGATGTGGGGAGGCCCAAAGAAAACAAAGATGGAAGAAGCCCGAGAGCTGCTGGCATCAACCATTCTGACCCATGTGCTTGTATGTAACATTCTGGGGTTTTTTAAACAGGAGTAAGCTTGTATGGTTGTTTATGGTGCAAGCTTTGTTGGCAGGGAAAAATGTCTTTGATGGCTTTGTAGCTGAGATAAAGTAAATCATCCTCAAAATAAAGGGGAAGACTTGGATTGAGTCAAAAGAAATCTTTGTGAGATGCTGTACAATTGAACTAATCAAACTATGCACTTTTTTCTGCATAGCCAGGCAGTATCAGGTGTAAATTCAGGACTTTCATCTCATGACCTATACCTTTATTCTGATTTACTTTCATTTGCTCTCTGTTTCAAAGTCACTAACGTATATTTTTTGCATTTTTAAAGAAAGTAAAGTGCTGAACTCCCTTTTGTAACTCAGTCAGCTCAGATTACCAGTGATTTAAATGGATGAGTTTGTCTGAATAGGGACTAAGGAGCTGATCCTGAAACATTGGTATGTTTTTGTTTTGTTTAATTTTTTTTGATTTTTTGTTTACAGGTGAAGGAGTTCAATTTTCGTGCCAAGTGCATATACACAGCAGTGATGGTACGCAGAGTAATTTTGGCTCAAGGAGAAAACAAAGTTGATGACAGAGACTATTATGGAAATAAACGTTTGGAGCTGGCAGGGCAGGTGAGTTGTCACTTCAGAGCCAAGTGTTTCAGGGTTTTGTTACTGTCTCCTATTACAAGATGCAGAATAAGGAGTATCCCTGTCTTCTCAATTGAAGTGTTTTCCCTCTCATTTTATTTTTGCTGGCTTTTCTGTGTTGACTCATGGATCTGCTTCCATGATTGAGACTAATACATTATATCCTCACTTCAGTATTGGCTCTTTATACCAGATGAAAAGACAGAGCAGTGCAAATACAGCATCAGTCCTAGTTGTGGAATATCGCTGCTAGTGTCGAGAAGGCAGCAGTAAGAGCTATCCCCCAGTTCCCCTCTCAGCAGCTGGGAAAGAGAATAAACTGGGACAAAGGAGGTGCCTGCTTGTCATGTCCAGGCTGTCCCACTGTGGAGAACCCAGCTTGTGTACCAGCTCACAGAACAGCCACTCAAGCCTCCTGTAATTTGGTGCCCATAAGATCGCTTGTTTGTTGTCAGCTGCCTCTCTGGCCTCTAGGGTAGCATGAATTAACAAAATGAGTGTTTCAAAGTTAACCTGAGCAGCTAATGAAAGTGGATTTTGTGAAGTTCTCTGCTTGCAGAATTTTGGCACTGGAGGAAGAAGCAGTATCCAAGGGCTGTAAAGGAGGGAATGGTTTGAGGTGTCCGGCATTGTTGTTTTGCAGAGAGGGCGGCAGTTCACAGCTCTTGGCCAAACTGCATTCTCCTGAAGCAGGAGGAATTTGCCTGTCAGGTGAAGGAGCTGCTTAACTAATATGGCGTGGATTTTCCCTTGCCATGTGTGGTTGTTTGGTTAAACAGTTTATATTAGGGTTGGACTTCTTTGCTGTGCTAAGTACTAATGCAAATTGGAGTTTTAGTAGTTGGTATCACCTCAAGTTATTGATCATGCATCAGAAATTCAGACAAGTACACAAAATGCACTGGATTGCAGAATCTGCATCGCTGCTGCCCACAGCATTTGTATTGGGATTTCTGTTTCCACACACATAACAATATTTGTTCATTTTTGTTCCTATCCAGTGGAAATTCTCGTTTTATTACACTTTTTAAGATGTGTGCTCACATATTGTCTCATACTCCTTCTTTCCACCCTGCCCTCTGTGCCCACATGTGAACACACACAGAGTGCAATTATTTTAGAATAAAAACCACATGCTTTGCTTCCTAATTTCCTGAAGAAACTAAGATGGCACTCTTGAACACATTCAAAGCACAAATGCAATGGAAAAAAACTTCTAAACTTGTTAGGATAAGGAAATTCTTTATTCAAATTAATGTCTTCACTGTTCATCAAATTTTTGCACCAGTGCTGAGTCAGAATATGTTTCTAAAGTGTAAGGAGTAGTGAATGGACATTAGTGCAACATTCCAGTTGCACTAATGTCCATTAGGGATAAATATTTTAAGCTGTGATGGATTTCTTGGGTTTCTGCTGTAACATTGCTGTGGTTCAGTATGATTGTAATCAGTAAATTAGTTGTTGCTTTGTCATCAGATTGTTCTTATTTAACTGGATCAAAGGAGTAGTTTGTTTTTTCCTAATACTTCTAGAAGCGGAAAGTAGAGCAGGTAAAGAATTTTCTCCAAGCTGTAAGAAAAAGGCCTCTGCTCACACAGATGTTAACGACCAAAGTTGTTTTAAATTATGTGGGAAAAGGTTTTAAATGTAGAGGATCATCACTACAAGGCCATTGCGTATGTTTTGTGCATCAAGGACAACTGTGCTTGGGGGTTTTTAACACTTGATTAAGAGTAGTTCTTTCTCTGTTGTGGTATTTTAAATACTCATTTCAATCTGAGTGGTTGAATTCCCCTCTTCCATTTTTTTGGTGAAATACTAATTTTTTTGGATTGCAGACTAAATAGTATAGAGTTTTGCCAGTTTCTAGATGTTTGTGTTTAGCTAAAGTTTGTGTGGATAAAATGGTTGTTGGTGGTTTGTTTGGGGTTTTTTTTTGGTTTTTTTTTTTTTTTTAATGCCAGCATGTTCCTGGAATAAGAACCCTGTTGATTTAAAATCTGAATAAATTAAAAAAAAGAAAAGATTCCCATGTGAGGAGAAAAACACAGCAGTCTAAACAGTGTAAAGACATAAATGGCATTGTGTTTATAAAAATGTGTGAAAACAATAGCTGCTAATTTCACACCCCATGGGACAAGAGAGTACGAAATGTGCTTTAGCTTTAGATAACAGAGTTGTATCCACTAGCCAAGCTGGTTTACAGAGCTTTCTCTCAGTCTGTCTGCCACTAGAGGCTCGCTAGGCCAGGTGCCAGCTGAGGTGTTAGCAAAACCTACCGATTTCAGGCTTAATCTTTTCACCTACCTTTTCTCTTTCCTTAATGTGTTCATTATTTGCTAAGCATTACTCTGTTCTTTGTCCTCATTTTTTTTTGTTTCTAATGCAGCTTGCTTTGTATGGGTGAGATATGGAACAGCACCAAAATCCGGCACCCTGGAAAGCAAGGGATTTCTACCCTGTGACAAAAGAATACCGCCTTGACTTCAGAGATTGCCTAATCCCAGCTGTTCTGATAATATAATTAAGGCTGCCTAATGTCTTTAATTTTGCAACCAGTTTGTGTGAAAGGGAGAATTTGGCACTCTAAAGGCTTAAACGCTAAATAGCAATCTCAAGGCACCTAATTAGAATTCTCTGACATTAAGCTAATTGCTGAAACTGTATTTCAGCAGCTTAACTTCTTTATTAATTTTTCTTAGGATTTTCAATGAAAATCAATTGGTGAGCTGTCAGTATTTTTTTTTCCTTACATATAATTTGCTCTTTAGTGCTTCTCTCTGAAGAAGGCTGAAAGGCCCTGGACTAACTACGAAATCCATTGAATATTATCAGTGGCATTCCATCCTTTTTCTTTAATCTCTTGCTCTTGACCTAAATAATGTGGTTATTGTGAAATTCTTCTTTGCCAGATAGTCAGAGCTCTTAGAGAGTCTGTGAGTGAAATTAGCAAAGTATGAGGCTTTCCAGACTGGTAAGTTGGTGTACTTGGGGTGTAACCAACTTTAATAGTTAGAGAAGAGGAAGGGTGATGTGGCTTTATAATCCCCATGACATATGGAATTATGAGATTCTTGCAGTTTTTTGATCAAGAAATCAAATATGAAAAGTTGTTCTGAGTAATTTTTTTAAAGTGTTTAGTTAAGTGTTTCAATCCTGCTCAAACCTGTTGAGATCAAATGTTTACTGTAGTTAATTTCAAAAGAGTTTAGTTCTTATTTAATAAGACTATCAGCCATTTTAAAATGACACATTTCATCCTCTTACCTTTTCCCTACTTCTGAAACTTTTCCCTCATAATCTTAATTTTGGGAACTCCAGTGCATTCTCCTTCCTAATACAATGCTTCACAAAAGTTGCTTTTATTTCTGGTGGAAATCTAATTTAAATTAACTGTGATGTCGCAGGTGAGTTGCAGGTGACTGGATTTCTTGTGACAATGATGAGAGAGTATAATTTTGCAACTGTTTATGGTATTACAAACATCAGGAGGGAAAAGAGGTTCTGCAGCACCTTCCTCTCATTCCAAGGTCAGGTCTAAAAAACCTGTCTGTCCAGAGTGGCAATAGGATTCCACTTCTGCCAGGGGTTAACATGCAGTGTGTGCTGTCACCAGCTTTACAGTGACATTTGAAAAATGCTCTGGCCCAGCTGGAGCATGTAGGTAGAGGAAAGGAAATGAAAGCTAGTGGCCCACCCCTTGTTTCCAGAAGGTAAGGAAAGGTGGGGACTATGTCTCACGGAGACAGGTAAAATACAGTTTAATTCTGCATATACAACAATTGTATGGTACAAATTATTCCATAATGTCCTAGCTTGTGATAGATGAACAGGAAGCTTGTTCTACACTGGGTGCTTTGTACACTGGGAGCTACCATTCCTGGCACTGATAGCAGCTGCATTTTGGTTCTTCTGACACTTGGAGCTGTTGTAGACTTAGGTTTCAAGACAGGAGTTCTAGGCTTTAGAGTTTACACTGCTTGCTTGCAAAGCCAATTGTTGTGAACGCTTAAAATGTGTCATGAGGTGCAGATTTAAATGTTTTGGAAAACTGTTGGTGTTGCAAGGAGAAGCTGAGCAAACTGTAGAAACAAAGCAGATTGGAGAGCAAAAAAAGTCAGATTACAACTTTGGTAGCCTTTTCTTTTTATGGCTATTTTAAGAAGTAATTAATATACAGGAAATAAGTGTGTTAAAAAGCAACACTTTTGAATGGTTCTGTTGCAGGGTTCATTTTGGGGTATTTGTTTGGATTTTTTTTTCTTATTCAGCTGAGATATGTAGTTTTATTGCCGAAACTCTAGACTTTCTGGGTTGTTGGTTGTTCTTGTTTGAAAGCAAAACCAGTGAGAGGCTCCAAGTCAGAAATACAGTTTATTAGGAAAGGGGAAAAGAAAACCAAAATACATGCAATAATACAAAAGAAAAACCACTGACAAAGTCAGAATACGACCTGAGATCCTGTTGGTCAGGGTTTTGCTAGTAGTTCAGTTGAATTGGAGGTTGCAGTCCTCTTGGAGTGGCAGATGTGGTTCTGTTGAAGCAGTGATCCTTTAGAAAGGGTGCAGTCTTCCTCTGAAGATCCAGTGGAAAAGACAGCTGTTCCTCTGGGGATCCAGTGGAAGAACTGAATTTCTGTCTCAAAATATCAGATTTTATCCAGATAGGAATGCTGGGCTCCTCCCTCTGGGTGGAGTATTTTACAATGGAATGCTATAATTTTCATCAGCCATGCAGTGATAGTCAATGGCCCATTAATAGCAGATGTCTCCCTGGAGGGAGGAGTGGTTTGTGGAAGAGATAAAGAAAATTGCCCAAATAACAGAAGATAACTGCCACAGCTTTAACAGATGGCAGATAGAATACTTATTGCCTTGCAATCCAGGACATTGGTTTGTATTTTTTAAGGGAGACATGTGAAGAGTATTGCACTTTCCAGATAGTAGCAGTTCTAGAAGACAGTGACAGATGTTGAACATCCACAGGTGAACTCTCTGTGGGTGTAATTAGTTTTCCACAGATTGTGATTGGCAGAAAGTAGCAGGATCCAAGTGTGTATGAGTAAGGAAGCTGCCTATGAAACCTGAGAGTTGTATTAGAGTAAAAACCAGTCTTGCCTCCAAATCTTCTGTGTAATTCAGGGTTATACAGTTAGGGAATTAAATCTTCAGAAGAGTTTGTAACTTTAGGGAGGAAGAAGTAAATCAGCTGGATTGTAATGTAGCAGATTAGGGAAAATAGTTGGATAGCATAGAGAAGTATGGCTGTGCTAAAATATTGTGAAGGAAAGATTAAAGCAAACCAAAAAAGGTAAGTGCATAAACTTAGGCCATTCTACTTATTTTCTATTATAAGTTCTATAATACTGTAACAAGGCAAAAAACTTGTGATAAAATTATCATTTGTGAAACAGAAAATTTACATTTTAACTAACAAGTAGAAAGGTACCCTCTTTGCCCATTTCCTAGACTTGTAGAAGTACAATTTTTCCCTTAACTGTTTTTTATTTCCAGCTTCTTTCTCTTCTGTTTGAAGATTTGTTCAAAAAATTTAACTCTGAGCTGAAAAAGATTGCTGACCAGGTGATCCCCAAGCAGCGTGCAGCTCAGTTTGATGTCGTGAAGCACATGCGGCAGGACCAGATCACCAACGGCATGGTCAATGCCATCTCCACAGTGGGTACTTCTGTTCTCATTCTGGGATGCAGAGCTTTTCCACCACAGTGAATGATGGAAATGTGTACATTATTTTTGATGAATCTTCTGGTTTTGGTTTGAAAAGCAGATCTATTTCATGTTTTTTATAGATTAAGATTGCGAAACTCTGTCGGGGCAGGGCGTTTGGAATTCCCTGAAGAATCAATAATCATCAAGCAACTTTTATTTTAAACTGATGTTTTAGTTTTTGAGAAGGAATGGTAGAAACAGGCAAATTTAAAATAGTGGTCATGGTTGTATTTATCCGGCTGACTGTCTTCTAGGTTCTACTTGACTATGTGGGTTTTTATTATCTGGATTTAGCTGGGGTCAGGTTACATCATTTGTACAAAAGATTTTTGAAAAACAGCAGGAAAACATCATGAGCAGGAGGGGAAAAAAAAGCCCCTCAACTCAATTTTGAGCTCTTTGAGGGCAGTGCCTTTTTATTTTGAAGTTGCTGGAATGAACAAATTTGCAGCATGGAAGTTGGTGCTTCTCTGCAAATGGTACTGATCTGTTTAACAGGGAAATCTGCTGCATGCCATAATATTTTAAAAACCCTGATAATTACCCTTTAAATATTTGTCTTGGTTGGATTTTAGCCTGTTTCTGTCTTCTGGTGGAACAGATACTTTCCTTCATGCCAGTGGACAAGAACAGTAATAGCTACTAACTTTGTCTTTCACCTCAAGCATCTGCAAGAGCAATTTGTAAGGTTGCTCCTGAAATCCAGCTAGTAGCTTGTAAAAGACTTTGAAATGCATGATTTTTAAAAGAAATTAGATTAGACTTAAGTATTTTAGGAGCTGGTAAAAATTGTGGAACTTAATTTTTAATCTTTGGTGCTCTTGAGAGGGCTTTTCTGCCTAGCATGAAACTGAGGTTTTTCTTTGGTTCTTGTAAACAAATTAATTCCACATATTGCATCCAAAACCACCAACAGTCTGTAACTTACAAATCCCAGTGTTAAAGCTTATCACTGTTTAATTTTATGAGTACCCCAAATGTAGTTAAATCTCCACAGCGCACATAACCAAAACAATTGACAGATTTGTTTCTCTAAATGCTAGTGCTTTCTTCTAGCTTGTGCCAGTTTTTCCATTTGGACTGACAGAGATAAATCTGCAAATATTCAGTCCATATTCAGTCAAGTCTTCGTTCTTCCTCTGTCTTTGGACTTTTTTTTACTGCCACATAAGCAGTTAAACACCATCTGCTCTTAAGCATTGAAAAATAATTTCTCAGGAACAATGCCCAGTGCACACCATTCAAGAGATTAAGCAAATACCATAAAAATCATTCTTGGAAATGACAATCTCCAATCTCTCCAGAATGCTTCAATGATAGTCTCAAAGAGCATGAAATAACTGAGCAGATTCATAATTACACCAGTAGCATGCAAAAGAATTCATAGCCCTACTGCATCAGCTGTACAATGGTGCTCAGTGATATTTGCTACAGGTCCTCTCCTTACCCTGGAAAACCCCAGAAGAGAAGGTGGGGCAGGCAGTAGTGCCACAAGCCTGATGCACATTTCAGCATCTGAAGAGTCACCTGATGCCACTGAGGGGGCAACTTCTCTTTCATAAGAGTTCTCAATAGGATGTTCTCAATGGGGGTGGTCTCACAACTGCTCTGGCCCCTTTTGATTTTCTTTTTTGTGAACAACTTTTGAAGGATCTAGTCTGTCCCTTCCAAAGCACCAAGAATATTTTGTATGACTTCTTCAGGCAGCATTTTTACTTCCCCTTTTTCCCAGTCTTTTTGACTTTAGATTCTTCTGGGCAGCAAATGAGAAACAACATACTTATTTAGCCTACAGATGCAATACTTTCTAGTGTGAAGAAAAACTACTGATTTATTGTATTCTTCCACTTACACTCCCATAACTCCCAGTCTTTACAGAATGAAATGGTCAGTGAGTGAACCCTTCCCAAAGATGATGAACAAATGAACAGATTTCTTTTGACTGACTTGCCATTGGGCATGATGTCTTCCCACTTGCTATTACAAATTTAAGACTATTTGATAGTCTCCAGTGGAAGCAAATAACAAAACCATTCATATGGATGGTGTTTTCTTCCTGTTGATCACTGAATGGGATTGTGCTGTTAAAAGTAGAAATAAAAAAGCCAAACAAATCACCCTCTAAAAGGGTGTAGTACAGCAAGTGAGCTTGAAATTATTTGTTATTATTGGTGAGCTGAGTTTGCCAGAAAGGGTTCAAGAATTAGCAGAAGGCAGTCCTTGGGAAAATGTTATCTCTGGACTGACCAGTAATATGCTGTCTGCAGTAAATAGTATTTCAGAGAGAAACTTGCTGTATCCACTGACTCAGGTGCTGAGAACTGGATGTGGAGTAAATGTCATGGAGGCAAAAATAGTAGCTCCAAATTTCAAGATTGCAGTAGAGATTATTAAATCTTCTGGGCATGGAAACATATTTGTGTGCTAGAACATGCTCTGAGCTCCTCTGTTCTACTAATTAAAACCACAAGTGAGAGTGCCTATGACAGTCCTGAAAACAGAAAACCTCTGAGATGTGCATGGATCTTGCATGTTATATTTGGTGTAATCCAAATGGAAGTTGGGAAGACCTACTCCTCCCACACACACACTCTTTTCTGGGAAGACACATCACTGAGTCTTTTTTCTCTGGATTCCAAAAACAAAAGGCTTCAAAAAAGTACAGAGGGCTTTGATGTCAGACTTCTCCAGCATAAATGTCTTTGTTTCCTACAAAAGTAACAAATCATGGAAAAGGCAAAACCAAAAGCTTGTGGGATCTATTGTAAAAGTGTTATATCTCTTTTTCTTCTTTCCTTTTTTTTTCTTTCTTAAACACTAAAAAAAAAAAAAATCTATAAACCAAAACCAAAATAATTTAATTTAGCTAAATTTGAGTATTGATTTACCTGTGAGGGACAGATGAAAAAGACTATTTGTGTGATGGAATATGTAATAGCAAAAGTATCCTCTCATCTGAAAGAGCAGTCCTTTGTTTCAACTTCTCTTTAATACTTAATACAGATATGCTATAAGTAGGAATTTATAGGCAGATATGTAGTTAGAAACTTGATTTATATAAATGGGCAACATTTGTTTTGCAAAGCTCCTCAGGCATCATTCTGTCTAGACTCTGGAAAAAGTCAAGACAAGGACAAACTGCACAAATTCTTTTGAAACATTAATTTTATTCTGCAGGGAAATTGGTCTCTGAAGAGATTCAAGATGGACCGCCAAGGCGTGACCCAAGTCTTGTCCCGCTTGTCATACATCTCTGCTCTGGGAATGATGACCAGGATCTCTTCTCAGTTTGAAAAGACAAGGAAAGTGAGTGGTCCTCGATCACTTCAGCCATCTCAGTGGGGGATGCTCTGCCCTTCTGACACTCCTGAAGGAGAGGTGAGGAATTTCTGTTTTGGTTTCTGTGTTTCTTGTCCTGACAAATGGAGGCACTGTTTAATTTGAAGCAGGTGATCCTCCATCAGAGGAATAATTCTGATGAGGAGGTTTCTGCAGAGATAAATTATCCTCAGCCTGGTAACACAACTTGTGTGACTTCTTACATCCTACCTGTTTAGGACCTATCCTGGTCCTCCTTACTATATTGCCTTTTTTCTCCTGCATAGACTGTCTGGAAACAGTTCTGAAATCATTTGGCTATATGAGAATGACATGAACAGGTCCCATTTTTGCAGTGGAACTACTTGCTCTCTTTTGGTGAGAGCAGAAAGAGAGGAGTCCTACATCCCTCTCCCTTTGTTCTGTAATAAACATTCTGTTTTGAAGTTGCAGCATCAACCTGCAGTGTTTCTGGAAACATGTACCACTACTTCTTTAGCCATTAGCTTGAGGAAGAAAACCGTCTTTGTACATATTTCAATCAAAGAATTGATTCTGACAGTCTTTTTGTTTTGTTTGGATTTCCTTTTTTTCCCTTTTTTTTTTCTGAGTAGTAGATACTCTGGGGAGGGGAACTCTGAACTTTCTGAATAAGTCAATATGAACTAGTCTTACTAGGCAGCTGAAATAAAGTTGCACTGTGTAAGATACTTTTTCATTTCAAAATGTTAATGTTTGTGCTAGAACATACAGGATACATGGAAAATTGATAAATTTTGTATTTCCATTATGTTGCTGAGTAGCTGAGGAGAGAAATAGAGGGTTACACTTGGTTGGTTAACTTAAAATCTATTTCTGTGCCTATATTTTTATTAGCTTGTAAATGCTAAAACATTACATTTCAGTGTGATATAGAAAATTATACCTTTTTTTTTCCCTCCAAAATTTCAGGGTAATTAATTTGTTTAATTTCTTTCACTTTGTCATCTTTCTTTTTCTGTCAATCATAAATACAGTTTGGGGAGGAAAATGCAAGTATGGTTATTAACACATAGAAGGAGAAGGGATAAAATTAGTGGGTTTTGGTTTTGTTTTTTCCTAGGCCTGTGGTTTGGTTAAAAACCTTGCCCTCATGACTCACATTACTACGGATATGGAAGATGGCCCAATTATTAAATTAGCCAGTAATCTTGGAGTTGAAGATGTCAACTTGCTCTGTGGTGAAGAACTTTCATACCCAAACGTGTTCCTGGTTTTTCTTAATGGTATGTTACTTTTCAGCAGTCTTGACTCTGATTTGTTGCTGATGGAGAGTTATTGATTTCAAACCCTGCAGTAGTTCTTGGATCGCAGTCAACAGCAGATGCTGCTTTCCACGTGCAAATAATTTCCTCTGTAAATATTTTGATAGGGTTGGGCAAAGTAAATGGGCCAGATGATGGCACTTAGTTTCATGAAGTTGTGTCTTCATGAAACTCTGAGTGCAGATGTGTGTAGCTGGGAAATTGAAGCTTTCTCAAATTTCAGCCCTGTTTTTAAGCCCACTTGCATAAATAGGCACAAAAATACGTACATTCCGCTAGAGGTTTGTTTGTTTTTTCAGATATTAGCCAAAGGAGGTGCCATTCACAAAGTGCTTTTGAAAGAAAATAACTTCAAGCTGTAATATGGAATACTGTAATAAATTTACAAATTCAGATCTTCCTTTACAGAAAGCATTTAGTTTTCTGTAATCTTTGTATGTTTTGTATATATATTCATGCATTTTAAAGAGCCTTTAAATACAGAAAGGAAACATCAGAATATTGTTTGTGAAGTTTAGCAATGCTATTTTACCTTCAAAGGTAAAAATATCTTTGAAGGGGCATCTTGCTTTGTGTGTGATGAGAAAAATTAGACCATGGAAACCAGGCCTGTCTTGTTGAAGGGATGATTTGGCACATGTGCTTTGCATCTGCCCATTCATATTTCTTTTAAAACTTATCTTCTAGCTTTCTAAAACAGCAGGTACTATGGTATCAGATTTCAAAATACTGACATTTTTGACTGTGATTTCAAACCAGCCTTATGTCAGTAGCATCCACTTCCAGGGACCAGTGTGTGATGTCTGTCATTATGAGTAAGTTCTCCGTTTACCCTTGAATTAAACAGCAGTTGTTCTTCAACCCTGCCTTTTCCTGGTTACATAAAAGCAACACTTGACCAAACTACATTCCTTTGCTCTGCTTTTCTTTAGCAGTGTGTTAAAGATAAGGTTCAGTGAAAGCACATGCACTCTCTTCTGTCTTATGGTCCAAAGGGGAGTGCAGAACCAAAATATTGGACTCTTCCTTGACAAGCTCAGTTTGCAGTACAGAACAAGATAGTCTGTTCCCAAATGTAGATGAGCTAATACTAAATGGGACAAGCCAAGTTACTATTCAGTCCATTGGTTTGTGGGTTTAATCCGTATGAAATTCAAACTTGTGGATAGCTGACTTGATCCTGATTTAAACTTATGACATAAGAAGGCAGATAACCTGTTAAGTACAAATTCTTCATGCTGTAAAGACCCTTCTGTTGTCTTATAAACTCCCTAAACTATCATCCTTTGTCTTCTCCTTTAAATTTTTTAAAATGTGAGCATAGATGTTTATTTTATATATTAAGTTTACTTTGGTCAAGTGACTCGTTAAATGAATTTTACTCTCTTGTTTGATCATCAGAACAGAATATGCATCAGAAATGAATCAGGATATTTAAGTATGAGCTGAAGTGCCCTGCTAAGATAGCTGAGATACCTAAAAGAGAAATTCTAGTGCTGTTGTGAGTGATTACATACATCAAAATATCAGGACTTTTAAAATTTCTGGCAAGGCAGCAGGGCCGTTTCTTGGTCTGTTCTTGGAAGCCTTGAATCCACTTCAGTACAGGTGAAATTGCAGACTTCAGAGTTGTTAACTTGTGCACCAACTGATGAATGGGCACCTGAGCAGAAACATACTTGAAGAAAGCTGGAAGAACCACACCATTTGGTTTCTCAGGCTGTTGGAAGCATGCAGGTAGATGACTTGTGAAATTCTGACAGTTTTGAATTGAGAGGAACAAAAAGCTGGTTCTTATTCATGTTAGAGAAGGGGGATTTTAGAACAACTCATTATTTACAAGAAGCAGGAAGTTCTTCTACGCATGCCACACATGATCAGAATTTGTAAAGAGTTTTGGATGTGCAAAGGATGCACCAGGTATGTATTCTCTCTCTGACCAGGTAACATCCTTGGTGTCATACGTGATCACCAGAAATTAGTCAACACCTTTCGGATCTTGCGTCGAGCGGGTTATATCAATGAATTCGTTTCCATCTCTACAAATCTGTCTGACAGATGTGTCTACATTTCCTCTGATGGAGGGAGATTGTGCAGGTAAACTTCTCATCAGAATTACCTCACTACTGAACTGGCTATAAACTACTATGCACTGGGCTAAGACTTTCACGGGAACAGATTTAAGCAAATTCAATAAGACTTGAGCATCTCTTTTCTCCTTAAATAGCCCTCATTCAAAATAGGCAGAGGTTGGAAGAGGCAGAATGGGTTCATGAATATATACATATTTTAGCATTGACTGGCTGTGTGCATATTCTGTGTTCTCTTCAACAAAGCAGCAGTCACAACTACTGATGGCATTCGAATTTGTTCATTAATTGAATCTCAGAGCATGTTGAATGCAGTTTGAGGCATGTCAGGCTCCAAAATAGTAAATGCACAAACCATCAATTAATCGTACCTGGTCAAGAGATCCTGAGTAGGGTCATATTCAGTGGCAGAGAACTCACATTTCCAGTCAGGGCTAATATGTGTAGTGTGGGAGATGGCAGTAAAGCTTCCCATTTTTAAAATAAAAGCAAGGGAAATCATGTGGATTTGCAAGGCTTTACCAAGTTTGCTTTGTGGCACCCCTCACCCTGCAATTGTTCAGATATCCCTATTAACTGTTTAAAAGTGCTTATTAGTCTTCTAACAGTTATTTAGACTTCAGAGGGGACTCCACAAGTATCTTGTAGCTATTTGCTGCTCTTTATCAAAGCAACTTGTCCAAATAGCAACAGCCCTTGACGTTGCCTTCTTGCATGCCATCTTTTGTGTCAGTGTTTTTGTGTGGTAGGGAAGCCTTCAGAGATCCATGTGCTATTGAAATTTATGGATTCATCAGAGATCACCCACAGTAAATGCCTGTACTTTACAGCATGTAGGCAATTGCAAAATGCAGCCTTGCATGTGGACACTTGAGCACAAACTGTTCACTTAGTGTTCTGTAAAAAACACAGTACTAAATGCTCTTCTTAGCTTTGTAGTTTGGGAAATCTCAAATCTTTTAAAGCCATCATCAAAATCTGTAGGCAGAACTTAAAAAATTTTAGTTGAGCGATTTAAAGGGGAAAAAATGGCTTTCACCTCAAAGTTTAAGTCCTGATTTTTCTGATACGCATTTTAAGTTGTATCAAACTAAGGTCTCAATAGTTACTGATTTTATTTATGTAGTTTTGTCAGTTAAAGGCCAATAAATTTAAAGGACAGTTTCTAGACAGCTTGTGCATAGGCAGGGTTCTTAGTGTTAGAATAAGTTACCTGCCTAAGTATTTGCTATGACAATCCTTTTTTTTTTTTAAAAATTTCAGGCCTTACATAATTGTCAAGAAGCAAAAACCTGCAGTTACAAACAAGCATATGGAAGAACTGGCTCAGGGCTACAGGTACACAATTCAAGTAGACCATATTCATCTTCACCAAGTAAATACTGTGTGGAGATACTTCAGTCAGTCAATATTTCATTTCACAGTCTTGGGGTTAACTAATTAGAGAAGTCTGCTCTCCTATATAAATTCATAATCTCTGTACTGGAGATTTTCTGTTTAAAGTCAAATTAAGGCTGGTGTTCTTATTACTGCTGGGAGATTTGGTGAGTATACAGAATAAATACATCTCACAGTCTCATCTTTCTGCAGTTGGAAGGTTTGAGGCAGTATCATCCTCCTGACTGAAAAATCAAACATCTCACAGGAGTATCAACCACCTTAAAGTGGGCACATTCCGTTTTTAAAAATCCTTGCAAATTCTTAGTTAACGTATTTAAAAAAAATCCCCACACTAATACAAAGGCATTTAAATTTAGGTCTAATTAAATTCCACAAGTCACAAAAACATATGTGATTATCTTTATATTTGCCTACATTTACAGTGATGATGAGTACATATGGGAAGATTTTATGTAGTTGTTCAAGTAAGTAACATTGATCTGTCAGACTGTGAAGCAGTGAATGGGCAACAGGATTAAAAACCCACATTTTTCTTCAATATGTAATATGCACAGAACTCTACATGTAGAAGTATTTATCTGGTTCAGCTTTACATATAACATTCCTTTAATATATGTACTAAGTATTTTATGTTTGCAGAAATATAAGATAAGTACTTCTAGTGTAATTTTTAATTTATCTATAGGAATTTTGAAGACTTCTTGCATGAAGGCCTTGTTGAATATTTGGATGTGAATGAAGAAAATGACTGTAACATTGCCCTGTATGAAAGTACAATCAATAAGTAAGTACGCATTCAGTAACTGACACAGGAAAAACTTTCATAGGGTAACTCTCTGAAATGCAAACATATAAATAATGTTACTGTTTTCACATGTACACACTGCTCCCTTGCTAATGGTTGAAACTACTCCAGATGAAAGCTAAAGAGAGAAATCCGTCTGCACGCATCCTAAATTATCCATGGGAAGTTACAAAAAATGGTTCAGATTTTGGGAGAGCTGTTTCTGCTACTATCTCTCAAAAATATTAAATATTTAAAAGGTATATCCTTTCTTTCTCTGAATGTGGCTCTTTCTTTGTTCTGATCATTGGGCTGCTCATCATAAATAATCTTATCCAACAAGTGTCCAGAAGGCAAATGGTTCTACATGTTATTTGATTATCTTAGCATGTCATGATTGTTTGGAAATTTCTTTTCTGGCCATAAAGGGACCCTAGACACCCACCTTACAATAAGTGGAGTGCTGGAATGGGACCTTCCCTTTGACTTTTGGATGTACAATAGGCTCCAGGAAAAATGTCAGCATCATTCTGTGTATTCTTTACCAGACATCTTAAAACCATTTTTGATATGTGATTTTAATTCAGAGAGATTTCCAGATCTGTTATGTTTCCTACATATTTGAAGCACCTGCTGCAATTCTTTTTACTCTTGTCTTCTGACTGTAATTAAAGAGCCCACATTAAAGGAAGGATTTTTTAAAATTTTTAAGTCCTTCTATCTTTTTACTGGTTTTTAATGTTTCTCTGACAATATCCTGTGAACTGAAGCCTGAATATGAAATGCTAGAAGTTATCTCTGTGAATGTTTGATCAGTAGATTTATGCAGAAAATTCTTTTTCTAAATAATCTGTTCTGGTCAAGTGCTCCTGCAAGCTAATAGAAATACATCATTGATTTCAGTGGAGCTGGGTGAGCTCTTCAATTATCTTTAACCTTTGCTAAATGTAATGTATTAACTCTGCTAATTAAATTGCTTTGCTCCTACCCAGGCTTTTGAAGACTTTATCACTTTAAGAGATTACTCTTGCATGCTCTTGACTGAGTTCTGTGTACATGAGCAAAGAAGAGTGCACACAATTGCTGTCAGTTGTGCCAAAATTAAATAACTTCCACAAAGCACCAGAGCTGAAAATTTAAGTTACAGGACAACTGACTCAGCTAGGAAGGTTAATGGGAATGTATCACATGAAATCATTGTTTAGTCTAAAAGTGGAGGAGAAAGTGAACTTCCAGTGGACAAGTGTGAGGAAAGGACTCCACAGCAACTCCCAGGAAGCTCAAAAGATTCTTGTATTGTCCATCAATTGTTTTGAGTTTGGCTTCAATGCTGACAGTGGCTAACAGTGCCATAAGTATCTGAGCATGCATCATATGAGCACATTGCTCCTTGTGTTTGACAATGATACTCCCTACATCCTGAATAGCTGAGTTTGTCCCTGCTTCCCCAGATGATGATCTTGCATTTTAAATGGTGTGACCATGTTGGTACAGCCTGTTGTGGTAATGCCACTGATACAACCCACTATCTGAAGCATCCCAGTAGTATTCCTGCTTTTGTAATATAGGCTTCTTTTAGCTACAGTATCCTCTCTTTATCTTTCCAATCCAATTAGAGGGGTTTTCTTTGGAATATTTGACTCTAATGCATTCAGTTTCTTCCTTACACATTTGTAACTCTGCTTTTCAAACTCACGAGGTTGCCTTTCCTTTCTTGGGCCTGGTTCTGGCAGTGGCATTTTTGACCTGCAGAAAATTAACTGTCCTGTAAAGTTTGAAGGTCTCCCATTAGCACTCTGGAATAGTTCAGAAGGTAGTAGGATCTGTGTAGGTTGCATCATCTTTGGTTGAAATAGGATTGACTTCACTGGAAGAAGAAATTTGTTGAATATCCTATATGGAAATGTGTATCTGTTTCCATGCACTTGTACCCTCTGAAGAAATCTGAAAACTTCACTGTCAGTAAATGTCAAACTTCTGGTTTTATTGTTTGAAAAGTGTCAGCAAATCTGAAGTTCTGCAGAATGGGGAAGCAGTCTATGCTTCCAGTTTGCTACTGGCTCTTGAGACCATTTTGCAATTACTTGACTGCAGGTGGGATTCTCCCATTAGTATTTTCTTAAGACAGGCTTTAGATAGCATAGCTGCTTTTTATCAAGTGGAGAAAAACAGTGGCTGTCCTCTGGCCAGCAGGTGATTTTTAGGTTACTCAGGTGTATTTGTGATTTATAAAGATTTCTAGGACTGATAAATAGTTTCATTGGCTTAATCCTCAGGATTTCAGGTCTCTTTTTTTTCAGCTTTCAGGTTTCATTATTCTTCCAATATTACATATATTATTTATATAAGTTCCTGCTGGCACTTGTCTTCAGTCTGTATGTGCTTGTGGGTAATTCCTTAGCCTTTTTTAGCTTACAGTGCTTGGCTGTCTTTTGAGTGTTGCCATAATAAAGACTTCTCTGTCACTTTCTTGGCAAGATCCTAAAGTTAAATAATAAAATTAATTTATTTAAATAATTAAAGTCTTCCAAAAGACTTCCAAGAGAAGTCAAACATTAAAGATGAGATTTTGAGAATGCATTGGGTTTGGATGTATGGGCAAAACAATGTATGCATAAACCCAAGGTCTCTGTAATAAATCCAGGATATGAAAGATAGGCTTTGAATAGGCTTAGTTATAATCATCTGTATTTTGTAATTCTCCACTTCCTAATTACTTATCTTGATTTAAATTCATATCTGCTTTAGCCAAGCTTTATTGTACACTTCATTCTTAGTTATTAGTCTCTCCACTTGCATCCTATTGCATGCTATGATTTGTCTTTGTGGACTTTCTCTTCTGAAGCTCATGCCAGATAGAACAAATTGTCTCTCTGTCTTTACTCCAACTTCTCATCAGTACTGTCTTTTAACAACATAATCACTTACTAAGCTTTTTTGCAGAGCTTTTCAAATAGTGTGTTGTATTATGTCATGTACCTGTGGATCTGGTTTGGAGACAGATGTTGATATAGCTGACCTTGGAAAACTAAAACAGTTTTTTTATACCTGAATCTGTTGTGCTCTTCCTTCTTCCATCTCCCCAGTGGCTTTCTGGATCTCTGAGATTAGTAATTTGATGCAGAGGGCTCTCATTACATGAGAAGACATTCCTTAAGACATTTTGGGTCTTACTGTATAAACTGATGTTTTATTGTCTTACTGAGCCTCCCTCAGGTTGTCATTATCTGGAAGCTTTTCCTCCATTATGGAATTTCATAAAGCCTGATTTATTTCTCCTTCTTTTCTTTTCATGTGGAAACACTTATAACCAAAAGAAATTTGTTGGGTTTTTGTAATAAAAATCCTGTAGTGAATCCTGTAGTGTTTTGAGGTCCTACTGACTTACATTCTCCTGAACAGAATTGAATTTGAAGTGTTAGGAGATACTGCTAAATTAAATAAATTCTACTGAAGTTGTTTGTTCACAAGCCTGCCATAATTGTTACTCTTTCTTTTAAGAGATACAACCCATTTGGAGATTGAGCCTTTCACGCTTCTGGGTGTCTGTGCTGGGCTGATTCCATATCCTCACCACAACCAGTCCCCAAGGAACACTTACCAGTGTGCCATGGGGAAACAAGCCATGGGTAAGACTTCACTTTTTATTCCTCTTTGAAGTGTTACATAGTTTTGGAAGCTATGTAGCAAAAGTGACAAACAAAAATTCTTTCTTTCCTGGTTCACATAAAAGTTTGCTAAGAAAAGTAAAAGAGCACTTCTTTAGCTTTGGGGAAAAAAAGGGTTTACCTCTGAAACTTGGAAACATTAATGTGAGAAAAGTGCCAGTCAGTTTTACTTAATGAAGACTATATCTGCAGTTCTTAATACTTAAAAGAAAATTTTAATAAACTGGGACACTTTTGCATTTTCTATTGGGTTTTATTGGGAATTATCATGACTTTCAAGTTTTCAGCACATCTGCAGGATTGGCAGAGTGGGTTTTTTCTTCTCTTTATGCTGCAATGTGCTGTGGGTTTCCAGGCAAAAAAGAGTTAAAAAGTGTTCTCACAAAGAGAGAGCAGCGATTGAGGAGTATTTCCTTGACTGGTTGAGTAAGTGTCCTAAAAATAAATATATCAATAGTTAACACTGACATCAGAGAATAAGAAGAATCAAGTGTGAAATAGAGTGGTTAGTAATTTGAACACTTTCCACAGCCATAGTTTAGATTTTTTTGCTTTTGCTGTTTTTGATGAAGAGGGCGAGCACTGAAACAAAATTAATTTTCTGATTACTTATTTAATTTGACAGTGTCATATCTGGTCATTAAAACCCAGCTGTTTTGTAAATTTGCTGCTGGGGGTAGTTGACAGCATTTAAGTTCTAATCCTTTCTTTAATACTCAGTGAAACCAGCATTAAAGTGTCCAAGTCTATGGCCTGTGATCAAGGCAGAGGAGCCTGAGCAGTCATACATCAATTCAGACAGCTGCATTCAGACTGGTGCTCTACAGGCTGGTTTCATGGCTTGTATTGATGGCTTGCTTGCAAGTTGGGAGCTACAGTAGCACAACTCTGTCTCATGAAAAAACTGCCACTTCAGTTAGGTTTACTAAAGCATTTATTTAGTGCTGTGTGTTCAAAGCTTAAGCACTACACCTTTTGTGAGACTTCTCCAGCAGAATTAATAGCAAAGTAGCTGCCTTATGCTGAACCGTCATGTTGAGCACATGAAAACAGAAAATAGCAAGATGAATGTTCTCTATTTAAATTTAGAAATAAAAAGGTGGGTGGGTGGAAAGAGGAGCAATGCAATCTTTTTCCTTACAGTTCTCCCCCACCCCATTATCTTTCCCCCACCCCTGAGTCTCTATTTTATGACTATTAGTCTCAGAAGGTTTGGTTAGTTACCACACACAGTTAAGCAGGATCAGTGTGTACAGAAAGCCAATTCAGTATCTGTGGAGTTCTTTTGTAGTTTTCTGTGTGAAGGTTTTTTTCCCCGTTTTGTTTTGAGTGTCATTTGCAATTCATTGTCTGTGTTTTCTGAGGTTGGTGTATTCAGCTGCTTTGACCCTAGGTCTTGCACATTTAGCTCCTTGGATACAATCCTCTGACGTTCCTGCTGACGCTAGGAACACAAAAGCCATTGAATATCTTGAGCAATAAAAAAAGCCTTTGTTTCAGTTTGTTATGACAAAACACCTGACTCAAAGAATAAGCAGCTAGATAAAAGTAAATTTTAAAAGTTGGCACATGACTTGAGCTTTATTTTGCTCTGTCTGAAGTACCTGCAGACACCTGATCTTCTTGTAAGAACTGCTTAAAAAAAAGCCAACATATGTGGCAATACATAGGGGCAGAGAAGATTTTTCTCTACACTTACTGATCAGGAATACCCTAGAGGAATACCCCTAGAGGGTATTCCTGAAACACTGCACATACTTTTTTCTGTTTGTTTTTGTGAAGAAATGCGATGTAGTGCTTCAAACCCCAACCTTTAAGTTACCATCCACCTTTATTGCTTTTTTTCTCCATACTGAAATTGCAGAGCAGCTCCTCATCCAGCACTGCCATGGGGAAAGTCTCATGTCCAGGTCCTCTGTGTCACTCTTCAACTGTCAAAACCTGGAGTGGTGAAGGGAGCCCAGGGTTCAGGCTGGGAGAGGACAGCCTTGTGCTTGTCAACACTGACCCCTCTGACCACATCACAGGGCTGTGCCAGCAGCTTTGGACAGTCTTTTCTTTTTTAAGTCTCTTTTTTAAGCAACATCAAGCTAAGGAAAGGTGTGAAAGCACAAGTAAGTGGAGAGTGGACATCAGAGATTGGAATGAGGTCTGTAATCCAGTGTCCCTGACAAGTATTGGGTCCTAATATAGTAATGTTTCTTCTGGAGAGCATTATATGTCCTGAAAAACACCTCCCTTTCAGGGGTAGATGAGTCATCTTGTTGGAGGACTGGAGCTGCACTTAATGACCAAACTGGATTTAAGTAAAATTAAATTGAAATAAAACCCCTCACTCTTGGCATAGATTACTTACCATATGTTGCAGGTTGAACTGTAAGACTGGGAGGAAGTTAGGTAGTAAATACAACAGCAGCTGCAGAGTCCTCAGTTGAATGTTGACATTTCAGTGCAAGGTTAACATTTGTAGCTTAAAATCTCAAAAGTACTTAAGATGAAAATACTTGAGTCTGTACTGTTTGCATTTCATGTGTTGGTAAAATAATGCTTAAGAGGATCAAAGGCTTCTGCAGTTAGAGAAATAGTTCTAAACTGAGCTTTTAAATTCCATTAAGACATAAAAACCTAGTCAGTTCTACATATTGTACATCTGTGACTGTGTAAAAGCCTAATTTGAAGAATGAAAAAATACAGTTTTCCTGCCAGTAATCCCCCATATTGCACATGTGCTGCTGTGTAAGTGATGGTGTGGGTACACAAAGCAAGCTGTACACTCACAGCACAACTGTGCACTCAGCTTCAACCCAAATGATATAACACAAGTCTTGACTAAGAAAAGGAGGATTTGGGTGTTGATTGTTACTTTAACCTCTGAAAGAAAAGGAAGTATTTGTGGGGACAGTCATAGGTGGGTGAGAGCTTTGTTGTAGAAGCTTATAATGAAGCAAAACTTTGATACTACAGAAAAAGCCTGTTGCTGTATCATGTGCTTTCTTTGTTTCTGTGAAGTAGCAAAGCCCTTTATATACTGCTCTGCCTTGTACTGTAGCCAGTTGATTGTGCTAAAATTGAGTTGAGAAGATAAATATGCTTCAAAGAACTGAGTACTGGGGGTTTTTGACAATTGTGAAAGCTCTTTGGTGGCCTGAGAGCCAGAGTCCTCCCAAATTTTGTACAGCTAGCCTAGGGGCACAGAATCTAAACAAACCTCAAAGCAAAACCAGCTGTTGCTGGTCATCACAGCTGGATCTGGGTGCACTGTGGCCACAGTTCTGTTCTGCCATTGCTCTTTGAGGAGTGTTTGTGCACTGCAACACGACCTCATTTTGACACCTCTCCTCTCCTTGGTAGTAGGCACAGAAGTGCTGAGGCAGAAATGAGCTCACACACACACACACACATTTTACACATAATCTTTTTAAACCACTCCTTAATCTTTCTACTGTGAAAAGAATATTTCTAACACTTAACATCCAGATCACTTAATGCATGTACTGTGACAATCCACCTGCACTGAGTCAGAGCCCCCTCCACAAAGTTTATCACAGCATTTAAAAACTGTACTTCTTCCTCTCATGCTTTGTGCTCGTATAAGAGGACAGAATCATAGAAAATCCATGGTGAAAACAGGGGAAATACAGAATTATAGCAATTCTTTTCTTGACATGTGCAGTAATAGCTCTTTTGGCTCAAGTAGATTGATTTCTGTATCCTTGTTAATTTAGATTGTACAGTTTAATGCTGTTGTAAGTGATACACCAGAGAACTGGATTAATGCTTATTTTAGCTGGCTGTTTGTTCTGGTGAGTTCTCAAAACATTCAGCATCAGAATAACAATGCCTCATTTATGCTAAATATCAGTAGATAGTGTTTTAGTAGTGATTATTTCACACTAAAGGATACTCAAATGATACTTATAAAGAAGGAAGAAAAACTGTCAGGAAACGGGGAAAAAGGAAAGAATGCACACGTGCATTCACAATATATCAAGTACTGAGAAAAGCAAGAAAATGATCTTTGTTGTATCCAGGTCAACCTTGTGTGTTTTGCTTTAACCAGGGCTAATTACCAATGAAAAAAATTGGTTCTTGCTGGTGGGATAATTATAAATGCGAGTCATTGTGAGCAGGGTTTGTTATGGTGAACTTTAATTATACTTTACTTTTGCTTGGTTGTTTGGCTGGAGCAAACAAGGGCTCTGTTCTTTCAGAGAGAAAACAGAAATAAAGCTAGTGACTTCCTTCATTTCCGCGCCCACACAGAGGGCTCGTCCCAACACACCAGTCCTCTGAAGAGAGCTGCTGCTTTATTTTAAATAAGCAGATTGTGGTTTTAGGCTGTGGTTTGTTAGCCCAGTTTAGAGAAAGGATTATTTGTATAACCATTATATCCTAGCAATTAGGAATAATATTGCTGATATATGGCATGTTTCTTGGCTAATTTATTTCATTTGTGCTCTGGAATCACTCTCTAACCAGTTTCTTTCCTGCTAGGATATCTGTCATTGATATATATGTATATGTTTCCCATTTGATACAGCATTCATCTCCTGAAGAATAGCCTGAATATAGTTTATTATTGAGGCTCAGAATCTCAGCAATGTCAGTTGCTTCTGGCTCCCAGACAGTAGCAGTTCTGTTAGGCTTATCTGAACCTCTGATAAAAATGCTGGTTTTGAAATACGTGAAATGCCTGAAGAGAAATCATTTATGTTACTTGAAATATAATTGAAATAAAAGTGTCATCTGAAATCTTTGATATATAGGGGATTGCCACAGATTGTAACTGGGGTGTAAAGGAGACCCTTAAAGTGGAAAAGATAAAACTGGTGCTCCAGACTTCATCCTGTCTTAGCATCCCTAACCAGTGAACCATAGGTACAGCGTACAAGCATATCAGAGGAGAAAAAAATTGCAAGCAGTTTGAAAATTAAGTTTGGCATGACTTTCTCTTGGAAAGATTTCTCTCAACATCAGGAAAATGTACCTATCTGTGAAACATTTAAGCTGAGCTTCACTGCAACCTATCCTGAAAGCACACGAATTCTAGATGCAGAGGGGAATAATGGTCTAAACCTCTTCAGTTTTTAATTTGTAAGTATATTTTCCCGTCTGTATACTGGGGAAACCAGGGGAGTTGAATCAAAAGTACAATGGGAATAATGTCTAACTGAAATCTCAGGGAATATCAGAAATAGTGGGGCCTTCAGGTGGTGGGCCTTGCAGGGTGGGACTGCAAAGGTCTTCAGTCTTGAATCCAGGCCTTACCTGGATACTGGATGTCATACTGGAGACAAAAAGTACTGTTCAAAGATGATTCGTTTCCTTATAAGAAAAAGACAGAAAAGCAACTGCTTAAAAGCAAGAGACAAGCCTGTCAACTCTACCAGGTTTTTCTTGTCATTTGAAAATGCTGTGCCTGTGTCATTGAATCTACTTTCTAGAACCTGGGAAAGTCCAGGCCAGCTGTAACAGTCCATTTTCGGACAGTAGCTGTTGAGCTATCTCTCCATTCTTGTCCTTGGGAAGGGTAGACCTGTTGTGGTTTATGAGAGTGAGCCTAGTGCCAAGCACAGGATAGGTCTTTGGAAATGCCTGGGTTTAGAGTTGGCTTTTCTAGACACTTTATGTAAATGGAAATTGCAAGTAGATGCATGTAAAATGTGAAGCTTACCTCCCCAGTGGGCAGGTTTGTGTTCAGATGTGCTTCCTGGCTGTGTGAAATCTTCCTTGTTCACTGACTCCCTTGACCCTTCCAAGAAAGCAGCCAGGCTCTGAAACTGCAGGAGAAAATGGAAAGGTTTTGAAAGACTTACATCCTAAGGACAAAGTACTGCAGAATGTTTAGCACTTAAAACTTTAAAATGTTAACTTTTCAGGCTGTAATTTCTTAATTGCTAAGAGACATAGCATAGTCCTGGTACAGCAAACTCCTGTAACATATGATTGTCTTTAACTTTTGTTCTGCTACACAACGGTTTATGTTTCCCTGCTGGGTCTTAATTATTTTTTCCTCAGATTTCAGGAGACACTTTGGCATTCTGATGGGACAGGGCCAAAAATTTCAGTCTCAAGCTGGGAGGTCTATACAAAGGGTTGAATTCTGAACTGTAAATTTAAAATTAATTTCATGTAAAAAGACAGATACAGAAGTGGACTTCTACTGTAGTCTTTCTATCAATGGTGCTTCAAATTTTAGAAAGTAAATCACTCTTGGCTGCTGCTAGTGGTATGCTTTGTTAATACTTTGTCCCATTCTAACACAGGCTGCTGTTGAGCTAATTATTGTCCAAAAAAGGAAGGAAATAAGTTGTTAAAGATGAAAAGCTTGATCCACAGTTTCTCTTGAACTCAATGATAGTCTTGCTGTTGACTCTCATGAAATTTTGGATCAGGTCTCTGAAACACAAGTTGAATTCCACAAAAAACCCAAACCCAGTGGCTGTGAGAACAATAAAAGCAAATTTCATACTTGCAGGATTCAGTGTTGTAATTAAAAAAAAAATCTTATCTGTATTTATTCAAATGGCTTTTATTTCTTTTGTTGTTGTTCTTTTTATATGGATGCTTAGGTTTTCTCTGTTCAAGAGAAAATAAATAATTCCTTCTGGGAGCTTAAACTAAGAAACTACTTATATATTTATTAAATATAATAATGTAAAATTGTTCTGGTTTTAATTCTTTTATTATTTTTTTCCTCTTCTTTTCTTGAAGAATTTCTGTGTGATCTTAATTAATTTGCATTTTGGTAACTTTTTAGCCAAAACATTCCTAGAAAACTCACTGCTTTTTTTTTCTTTTACATGCAGGTACTATTGGATACAATCAAAGAAACAGGATAGACACCCTGATGTATCTCCTCGCCTATCCACAAAAGCCAATGGTAAAAACAAAAACAATAGAACTGATAGATTTTGAGAAACTCCCTGCTGGACAGAATGCCACAGTTGCTGTGATGAGCTACAGTGGCTACGATATTGAAGATGCTCTTGTCTTAAATAAGGCCTCTTTGGACAGAGGTAAGATCCATCAACTCTTTCCCACTTCTCCAGTGTGTGTTCCAATATAAATTCCATTAAACTTGTTTTCTCCTAGTGTTATCCTGTAATAACTTTTATTGCAGTTATGAGCATTAGATCTCCAGTTAAGAAATCGAATTCCCAAACTGCTTTGAATGCTTTTGTTGGTTTTCTGTATGATTAGAGATTGTAACTCCATGCATGTGGAGTGTGGTGAGGTTGCCAACATGCATATAAAATTCTGAGTCTGAGTATTATAAGAAAAAACGGCTGACTTCTGACCTCAAATAAAAAAAAGTGTAAATACTTAGCTTACAGAAAACATAAGAAATGAGTTATTCTGTTCTGTTGGACTTGCTTTTTAGATGTTTACCTGAACCTTTGTTCATTACTAACAGAGAGGTCTCATTATTTCCACCAGTATCAAAAGCAGTAGATGGAATTAAATTTGTGAATATATTTAGGAAAGGAGTAGAACCTGAGGCAGTTTGTGTCTTTGTGAGCTTGGTGTTCTGATGAAGCAGTAGCAATATTGCCTGCTTTCTGAGAGAACATAATAGTATTGTCTAAAGCAAAATAATTTAGTGTTTATCCAGAGCTAAATTAATGACCTGCTTCCTTAAAAAAAAAAAAAAACAAACCAACAACTCTGTGGTGCAGTGTATTATAAGTAAAAGTACATAAGCACCAAAGGGAAAGTTAACTAACAGAGACCCATGTTTGTGTAGGTCTAGCCTGTCTCACTCTCTCCACACTTCTTCAGCACTTCATGTTAATGCTGCTGAGGGCTGGAGGAGAGTTGTCTGAAAACTTCGTCTCTCTTCTCACCCTTTTCTCCATAAATTCCTTTGAGAGCAGGCATAGTGCAGTGATCAAGCTGGTTTTAGTTTCGGGTGGCCAAAATCAGATTCTTCCATCACTTTATTCCCCGCCCTCCCCCTTCCCAAACTCCCTTCCTCCTAGTTGCTAGGCAGCAGTAATAGTATTCCTAGACATGTATCTTTGGCATTAATGTCTGCTGCATTTAATTTATGCCTCCTTTTCTAAAACAACAACAGGCATGATTTAAAACTGAATGTTTTCTTTTCTGGTAGACTGGTAACATTTACAGGGAGAGCTGTGGTGCTTGTCAGGAATTACTTGACATAAGCTGAAGATATAGATGTACCGTATGTGGTCACAACCATCTTCCAAATGATCTAAAATAATGCAGGATTATTAGCAAGCCTTGTTCTTGGCTCTCTGTAATTCTAAATGTGATTAAAGTCTTTAGTATCATGGTTAGTTGCTGTACTTGGAGAGAAATTCCACAGATGCTACTCTTCTCATCTAAAACCCACTAATTTTATAACAGTACATGTAATTTCAGGTGAGGAAAAGAAGAATAATGGGTTGATTATACTAAACACTCAGTACTTTCCTGGTAGACTAGCTTATGCCAGCCACAAATGTGAGTAAATTTCAGGTTTCTTAGAACTCATGAAAGGAAGAGGTGCTCCTCTCACCCTATTACAGTCCCGTGTTACATCTTCCTGGGGACCACCAGAATTATTCAGGAGATTCAGTGATTTCAAGAGAAATGATGTGTGCAGAGATACAGAAGCAGATTAGTACAGTTCAGATTTGGACTGTAGTCCAGTGTCTAAAAAAATATAGTGTACATGTTCTGATGTTTTATTTGTGCACCACCAGGTATCTGTGTACAACATTATGCATATTCAAGCCAATTAATAATCTAACTAATAAAGAATATTTTATATTCCATAGCTCAGATTTTACCCTGCTCATGTGTTATAAAGGATCTTTGAATTCCCAGGCAGATGAGTTGTGTTCCATTTCAGGCTTTGGAAGGTGTCTTGTGTACAAGAATGCCAAGTGTACCCTGAAGCGTTACACGAACCAGACGTTTGATAAAGTGATGGGGCCGATGCTGGATGCAGCTACCCGCAAACCCATCTGGCGCCACGAGATTTTAGATGCTGATGGTATCTGCTCTCCAGGTAGGTCAAACTGCATGTTCACTCAGGGCATGTTCATAGTCAAAATGGAAATTAATGTTCTCTCAGTATTTTTTGTGCACCATGTTTTATGCTTAGTGTTTTGGGAGATTTTTGTCTTGAAGACAATAGTATTGTGATGGGAAATTTAAAAAAGCTAGTTCCTGAAAGCAGCATGTTACCAGTCATTGGGGGGACTTTTGTGCATGAGAAAAGTAGCTTTATATTTAAATAGAAGAGTGAGTTCTTAATAATGTGAATCTACTGAAGCATTAGAATTTATATTCTTATGTTCCCAAGCTGGCAAGCTCTTAATACTTGGTTTTTCCCTGTTTGTCTGTTATGTACTGTTGTTTTCTTAAGGGTAGAGATAGACTCCTTATTATTTTGATTTCATGCATCAAAATCTCCTAGCACGATGTCAGTTAATGCCATTGTTTGAGGAAGTAAAACCTTATGGTTTTAACACTTTAGAAAGATGTTTGAAGAGAGATAAGAAAAATAAATAGAAATGTAAAGAGAGGTGTATAACTTTCTAATGGTAATAGATTTGAGAAAGCAGTCCTCCCATACTGTCATCCTTTAGTTAGAAAATGGCTTAATAGATCTGCTAAGATCTAGTAAGAAAGGTGTTTTAAAGGGCATTAAACTTAATTCCATTATAGTACACAATTGGGTCAATTTTGCTCCTTAACACATCACAATGGAGCTTTCAAAGTTAATTAAGAAAAAAAAGGCAAGAATCTTCTGAAGTATTAGGATAGATAGGACTAGGCTGGACTCCAGACTGAGACTGTTCTCAGCATGTAGGTAAAAGCTATTTGAGATAGTTCATGTGGACAGAAGAGACACAGGCTGAAGATCAGTGTAATTTAGTGGAGGAAGTGGGAGGTAGCTACTTGGTGTGCACTTGTATCATTGGGCATCCTCCTGATCTGGTTTTCAATGTAAAAGGCAGAATAAAGGAATGGAGCAGGGAGAAGCTATATATGACACCAGTATCAATAGAAATATGTAAATACAAGGAGACTGACATTAGTTTTGCACAGCTCATTGTGGAATGATGGGCTGTCCCAAATTTAGGTGTGAATTTCTAAAATTTGTCAGTTTGATCATGACAAAGTGTTTCCTGTTAATTTTCTCCATACTTAGAGCAGATGACTTCAGATGCTTTTGTGCAGATTTTTGACCCAGGGTATGTTGAATAGCTGTTTTCATAGTGCACCCAGCATGCAAGCTGTTCTGCTTTGGTTTGCCAAAGAAAACTGGTTTAGTGATTCCCTTACCATTCAATATTTAGTAAAACAACAGAGCATACTTCGTGGGCATGTTTCTCCCAGTTTGTCTTCCACTTTATTTTTTTTTTTTAAATCTTAAAATGTATTTCTAACAGAGTCAGATACATTTTCATGGTGCTTTTTTTCTTGTTCTCTGTAGGTGAAAAAGTAGAAAATAAGCAAGTTCTTGTGAACAAATCTATGCCAACTGTGACCCAGACACCTCTAGAAGGAAGCAGTGTGCCCCAGCAGCCCCAGTACAAAGATGTGCCAGTAACGTATGTTGCAATATAACTTCAGAGCTGGGCAAATTACATAAAGGAAGGGTCTCTGAGAAAATACTCCGTTCTAGAAACCTCCCTTCTTCAACTATAACTATATTTGGCTGCTGTTTGCTTAATTGAAGATCAAGAAATTGGCAATATATGAGGAAACTTTTGCTGTCAAGAGCCCATGTGAAAAAAATCATACCTTGTCTTTTACAAATTCAGTTTAATTCTCTGTTAGTTTCTATTGCAGATCTTAAAAGTTTTCTTTTCCAGAAACATGATGTACTCTGGAACTTGTATGTAAATATATATATATATATAATATTTTTTCCTCATATATCAATTCCATAAAGTTTACAGTTTGGTCAGGAGCTTACCAAGACAAGCTAGTTGTCTGTAACTTGTGTTTGGTTCATAGAAGTAAAACCAGTGTTTTGGCTTCTTTTACTAGCTACAAAGGTGCCACTGATTCTTACATTGAAAAAGTAATGATTTCATCAAATGCAGAGGATGCTTTCTTGATCAAAATGTTGCTGAGGCAAACCAGACGTCCAGAAATTGGAGATAAATTTAGCAGTCGGCATGGGCAGAAAGGTAAAGGACACATTTAATGAAAATAAATTCTTGTTGTATATGCCTACTGTATGTACATAATGTATGTTTCCATTGATTGGTTCAGATCTTTTATGAATACAGTGGTAGAAGGCCATGTCCCTTTTTTTTATTAAGTTCACCTTAATAAAAATAATAATTTAGCAGTGATGTTTCTGAAACAGAAACGTCTTAGCAAAAACAACTCTTGGTTGATCTATGAATCTGGAAAATACAGTAGTTGCCCCCAATTTAAACAAGTACAGGGTTTTTGAGGTTTGTTTGGGGTTTTTTTTTTAAGTCACAATTTGGATTTAGGTGATAGATTTGTCAGTTGTCTGTCAATAGATTGGAGAGGTTCTTAATGGACAGAAAAGATGAGAGATGAAATGGGAAGTTTGCAGGTCTGTGCAGACATTCGGCTCTAAAAACAAGACTGAAGGTAGATTACTCAGAGCCATGATGTAAAAGGGAAGCAAATCAGAAACACAACTAGGAGTGCACCAGCAAAGAACAGAGAGAAAGGGAATGTTTTTAAAAATACACCTGGGACATGATCTGGGGCAACTCTGGATTGTCAGACCAAAACTTGAAAATGAGTGCTCACTAGGAAGCTGCTTGGTGCCATGCAGTTCTCAAGTTTTAATGTTACTAGGAAAATGAAAATCAGGAACCTACTTCCATATCTGCTGAAAAACAGCAGTGAACTCCCTTTGACCTGAATGTAAAAAAATATGAGTATCAGATCACCCTCTGAATTTTAGAGTTGGAAGGTGTGGAAAGGGTGTTAAGAAAGAAGTGACTAAAACCAGCCTGACTGTAACCAACAAAAAGCATGTTTTGTTCCCATTGGTGTCAGTGTGGGACAGGTTTTGACGTGTTCTCATCATTCTGTACACTTGGAAAATCAAGATTTGTAGTATTTGAAGCATGACCTTCTGTGTTAGTGTATGTGCCATGCTATTACCTGAGTTTTGTAATCTTGTTACATTTTTAGGTCTTATTTTGGCTTGAGAACATTGCTTGGTCTCTTGTCAGATGTGATGGAAAGGTAAAGAGGTTGATATTACCAAATCCTTTCCATTGCAGCCCATACACGCCTTGCAATCCTGTCCTAATAACTCCTGTAGCTGAAGTGAAAGGCTGCATCCCTGTTGTGAGATGCAGAGCTAACCACTGTAATCCACATTTCTGTGGTGTCCAGGGTGGGGGATCAGGACCTCTACCTACAGCAGACCTCTCAATCAGAAGAGGTAAATGGGTGCAGAAGGCAGTAGTTGATCACAGTGACAGCTGTTGCCAGATACTGCCTCAAGTTTGTGTGTTGTCTATAAGAATAGACAACACAGCCTTTCTCAGTACATCCAGCTTTCTGCAAGATCACCTGTAATTCCACTGTGTCTTCCACACACCCACAAAACTGGTTTTTGAAACTCTCTATTCTCAGGAAATACTTCCATTGTTTCTGTTGTTATTAAGGAAGAGAAACTCTTCTGGTAAGCAATGAAATGTTTTTCCTGATTGTATCTTCAAGATGGTTTTTGATCTAAAAATAAAAAGCTATTCCCACTGAGTTCCCAAGTGATTTGGGAATCAGTACTGTTGAAGGTTTCAAAACAGTAAAGAAGCAGCATTACATACTTGACCTTCCTTATAAAACTGAGTCTAGTTCTTGCACTGCAGCCTTATAGGATAGTTATGATAAGTGAGGGAGGAAGAGCTTCAGAGTTGAGCAATTGGAATGTTCAACTGTCCCATTCTTTCTTTTCCCAGGGAAGATCCTCCTTCAGGAAGATTTTGCGTAGATTCTCTTTCAAATACTTTTTCAGTCTCATACACAATGAAGTTGTACAATGCTTAAAAACTTAGGAGCCCTTTTAGCCCTGTTTGGCAGCAAGTTATTTTATAATAATGCAATCAGTTCTGTGCAGGACAAATTTTCTTACTAGAATTTAAAAAATGTTTCCAAATTATACTAAAGATGCTGCTTGGTTAATCATGATAAATTTTATAGGGATTTGCCTGAAAAATTTAAGTAGGTTCGTTTTTTCTCCTAGTTTGGGCTATTAATGTGCAGCAGTTGGAATAGTTGAACAGAATGTAAATTAACTTTTTTTCATATCCCTCCAAAAAATAAGAAAAAGAGTGCTCCACAAATATAGAACCATGAGTGGAAGTGGAAGAATGACAGAAGGAAACAGAATTCTGTCAGGCAGGCTGCAGTATGGCTTTAGGGTGCTGAGGACCTTCCATATGACAAAATGCACATAAGACATCTCACAATGTAGAGCAAGCAACTACCTGTGGAAATCCTATGGTAATGAAAAGCAGTATTCTTAAATGCTGTAGGAAACCTTGAGGGCACCCATAATTATGCCTGGCATTGCATCAGGTTAACAATGGCTGATCACCCTGTGTCTGTGCTTGGGACAATAATAATAATAATAATAATAATAATAATAATAATAATAATAATAGTAATAATAACAATAATAATATTTTTAAAAGCCAAACCCATCAATTATTTAGAATGTCCCTTTCAGCTTGGTTTTGGAGATGTGAGTGGGAACATTGCAACAGTTGTGTTACACAGTTTGCAGGCATGTGCCTGTAGCTGTCCCATACATCAATCTGTACTAATAGTCCCTTGTGATCAGGAGAGTGATCATATTCCAAATTATTGCATTTTACTAGGACTCATAGCCTTCCTGGCAGTAAACCTCTCAGTTCACTGCCCTGTAGTGCATTATAGAAAAAAATGTTACAGTAAATGGGAGAAAGGAGGAATATGGAGAAGATACATTTGATAGATACTAAGAAAAATATACTGACAAGAACAGTACAGTTCACTGTTTTGCAGTTTAACAATACAGTGAAGAAGCCAATACTGACAATGGCAGAACTGGAGAAAAGGCATGAAAAGAAAAGGGAAAACCTCCTTTGACAGCTTTTTAACATTACATCTGGTATCATCCTCTGACATCAAACTGAGGAAGGATCAATTGTATCAGAAGAATATAGACAACCATGAAACAGAAATCATAATACTAACTGTTTAGCTTTTTCTATTGAGACAATTTTTAATTAACTCTGAATTTATTCTCTCATCTTGGTCTGAATGTAGGCAATTATGACTTCAAGTGTAATTTGTGACTGTTAGCTTTAAGCCTGCCATAGGGCCATTTGAACATATAATGATCTTAAACTAGCAAGTACCTTGGTTCAGTGAGAAGGAGAAAAAGATGAGATTTTATTTCATGGAATCATAGTAGTAGTGGGTTTTAAATAATTAAGTATGTGCAAAATAAGAGACTGCACAAACCATGTCTCAAACTTTTTGATGGTCTTTTTCCTGTATTCCAAATTGATTTGTATTTCAAAGCTCTGTTTTGTCACTGGAGCAGAAGGAAGCAGAGTAAGGGAATTAGAAAGTGTCTGGGATACAACAGATTAAATCTCACAAACCAGCTTTAGCCTTTTGTTACAGAAAAGCCTTTCATTAAATATGTAGGTAGATTTCGTAGGCCTCTGTAATAACACAGATCTATGTCACTGCCTCTGTATTTGCTGCCTTGTTTGTGTCCTCTCCCATGTCAACACGGTATTGGCAAGGGTCACCACTTCTGGCCTGTCCACCACACCCTCTTTTCACCTGAGTCTGTGTTTTAAGTACATTCCCTCCAAGCTGCCTGTAAAAGGTTGCCTGTCCTTCAAGGCTTCTCAGAAAGAAGTATAGGGGAGAAGGGAAAAAAACCCAAACAAATGAGGCCACCATGTTGTGTTCTGAAATGCAAATATTTTGCTTTATTTTCATATTCGTCTTCAAACTGGATGTTGCAGAAAGATCTTTGGGACTGGACTGTCTTCTATAGTCTGTAAAGTCATTAAGCTTCTAGTGTCTCACCAATAAATCCTCTCTGGTAGTTATATGTTTATCCTGAACTGCAGGACTTCGTTTTCACTATGTTGCATCATATATTTTCCAGAAGGATAAAAAAAACTTCTTTTGGTTAATTATTTTGTTGTTTTAATCTTGTATTCTTCAAGCAAAGTCACTTTTCAAAGCACAGAAGGCAAAAGGATTGTAAAGCTAAAGAAGCTTCATCCGAGTTCCATACAAAGTAAATTATTATATTTCCAGATTTCCTCATGCTTTGCTACAAGTCACAATGAGGAAAAAGTTGGGCTCCTTTGATGTGAAAAAAAGCAATATAACACTTCTCTGAAAGAACATTTCTCAGTCTCTCATGTGAAAAAGGATTAACACCTCCAACAAAGGTCCTGTAGATCACAGAACTAAGCAGCAATACTGAACAGTATTCCTGAGGAGTGGAAAAACTGTATTTAAGCAAGAGATTGTTTGAACTGGCAAACAGAAGCTTTTTAATAGCTGAAGATCTAAGATAAAGGATTAAACCTTTCTGAAGTATCTGCACTTAAACAACTCTAAAGACAAGGAAGCAAGTTTAAATTCATGAAAGATCGTCTTTGTTTTCCTAAATGAGCCATGTTCTTTAGTGTCAAAACAAAATCCATTCACTGCATTATCGACTACATAAACTTCATGACAATCCCTCTCGTCTACCAAAGTCTGACCTTGCTTACTTTTCAAAATTTTTATTAGTTTGAGCATCTGCCATCTGCTTTCCTAACTTCATAGTGGAGATCAACTTATCTTTTTCCTTTTAATGGGCAGTTGTACAGTACAGATAAGCGGAATATTTAAAATAAAACATTAGTTTTAAATGGCTACTTGTGTCATTTCCCCCCATGTTACAAGTCAGAATTAATACTTTATCTCTAATAGAACATCAGTGAGTTCCTAGTAATTAAATGGTTGAAGTGGCATTAAAAAGAATTTGCTCTTAATCGACTGCAGGAATGTGGGATGATTAGTAGTTATTAGGCATCAGGGAAGGTAGGGATTTCTTACCATATTTTTATCTTCAGAAGCTGAATTTGAGAAAATGTCAGAATGCCATTAAAACTTCTCATACTGTTTTTCCTATTTATTTTTAACAAAACCACTGCTTAGCTCGCTGTTTTAAGAAGAAAATTACAGCATTTTTTATCTCAAGCAGCAAACAGGTAACCTTCTGACCTTTTCAGTAAATCCTCAACTGAACTTCTGAAATTAGGGTGGTTTAGCATTTTATGGCACAGAATAAAAATCTCTAATTCTGTTTCCAAATAGTGTATCCTGAACACACATTTTATTAAGCTCTTGACTCATTCAGCCATGTGTATTTTGTAAAGTTCCTATGGTTATTGTTTTACAATAGCTGCTTCCAGAAGCATTGTAAGGGTTTCAATTAATCAGCTCTTTGTGTGCTTCAGACTATGCAAATTTATCACATCAGACCATTCAGCAGCTCATGGGAAAGCAGTGTACAAACTGTATTGTCTTCTAGCACCTCCTCTCATTTAGAGTGATGTTTTTAATAAGAAAACTAATCAAGTTTACTTATGCATTATTTATCTGTTAATTTTAATTCTGTTCTTTACCTCTTATGTCAAATGGGATGTAGCAAGTGATATGATAGATCAGTGAATGATTCAATATTGAACAAAGCTTATGTGATGCAGCACTTTCTTCTTCTAGACTTCTTTTATGCTTAGTTAGCCAACACAGTATGTAATTAGAGAGTTTTGAAGCAGCTGTACGTTCGTTGTTCAGCCTTACTAATTTTTGCAAATCTGTCACTTGTCCGTAACATACAGCGCTGTGTAACTGCTACAACTTTGCTTAATTATGTGATGTTGCCTTATTTCTCAAGAGTATTTCCAAATTCTGGCAAATCTGGCAAAGCTAAAATAGATGCCTTTCAAGTCAGTTTTAGCTCTTTTTACCACCGTATCATTAGAATGAGTAAACAAGCACGTTTAGTAATGCGCTTCTTTTTATCTTGCTGATAGAAACTGGTATTGCTGCTGCTTCTATTCACGTCGTCTCCTTTGGTCTCTAATGTCCCTCCTGCTGGTAGTAATTAGTTTTCTATATTAGGTTGTTTTGACTTATTTGATGATTTTTTTTTTCCCCCCCCGTTTGGCATGTGTGTGTATAGAAGGCACCTTATCGTAGCCTGGTGAAAAACTTTCCCATAGCGTTGTGTTCTGTCCCTGCCCCCTCCCGGCCGCCCCCTTCCCCCTCGGCGCCGAACCGCGCTTTCAGTCGGGCTGTGCTCGTGTTTGTCAGCAAACTGTAAAAGCAGCCACACGAGAGGTACCAGCTCTGCAAACCTGAGTTTCTCCTGACTAGGAAAAGAAACTCGGACAAAAGTACAGGGGCGAGGGGCTCTTTATGCTGTCAGTGCCTTGTGGAGGTACATGGGCTTGAGATGCTGTCAGCATTGATGCTGATAGCGTGTGTGGGGCTGGGGGCCATTGTGCATAGTCAGGGGGCTGTCATTTATTGGCTGCCATACAATAGCATTGAAAAACACTGCCTATGGCTGTTTTATACTTGCATGTTAAACCACTGTGGATGTCTGATTTAAGGTTATTCTAATTTAAACTGTTACCCTTGCATTAAGCTGCCATGCTTATTAATCCACTTTTTTTTCCCTTTTGATATTGTAAAAGAATTTCTTAGCATTTTCACTGATTTTCTTTTTAAGGTGACATTACAAAATAGATACACAGAAGTTGGTTTTTTTTCTGTAATTTAATTTGGTTTTTAAATGAAAATAAATTGGATGTAGCAAGTTGCTAGGTGCTTTCTTGGGCGTAAGCATCTTGTTAATCCACATTAAAAAACACATTTTGGTTTTTGTTTTGTCTGCAGCCTTTTCTGGTTGTTACTACTTGATTCTGGCTCCAGATGAGACACCAGAATGTATAGGTGAGAGCCGTTCAGGCCCACTGCAATATAGAATTTAGTCTCAAGTTGTATTACTTGATTCCAGATGCAGCATATAAAAATTGTGAGAGGAAGGGAAGTGAATGAAACCAAATTATTCCATGTGTCCTCTATGAATGCTGGGGATCAATTTTCATGTGATGTCTAAATCAGTAACAATTAAGAAATACCAACCTCTAGTAAGAGCCACAGAGCAGAATAGCCTCCTAGTCTGAGTGTGCCTTATTTATGAATATTGTATGGGGTGTAGTTGAGCAGCTCAGTTGTGAAATGCAGTTCATACTTCAACAGGGTTTGGAACTTGAGGCTGTTTAAATCCAGCCTCCTCTCCTTTAGTGTTTTATTGGCCAGTTGCAAGTGGTAATTCCACTTACATGGATTAATTCACTTGGTCACTTTTTTGCAGCTGTTGGCTTGCCTGGTACTGCTCTGCTGAAAAAAAAAAAATTGAGGAGCTTAAAGTATAGACCTGTGAGCATTAGGCTCCTAAAGAACTTCTGAAAGCAATGGCAGAATAAAATCAAGTTTACATTTTGAATTAATTGCAGTTACTTACTTTTAGAAGTAGCATTGTATATAGGAAAGGTATCTTTCAGCTTTCTTAACAGTTGAATGAACTTTCTTAAAACATTGGGTAGGAGGAAGCTTCTCTGTCCTCTAAATACACACAGACATGCTATAGATCTGCTACAGGCTCAGCAACTTCTTAAAATACGGAAGCTTGGAACTGAGGCTTTATAGTTTTCCCTTTTTTTTCTTTTTTCCCTTTTTTTTTTTTCCTCTCTGTAAAATAGACACTTTATAAATGGCCTAGTAAGCTTCACATTTCTGGAGTCTGTCTAAATATTTTGTTTTTAACTTCTAAGCTCATTATGCTGTCTTTGTGTTAACTTGTATTAAAATCTGTCAGCTATGACTGGTCTCATAACCACAGTCAGCGGACCAGAATAAGTTAATTATTTACTTGTGTCACTAGTGCTCTTCATCTAATGAAATGCACAGCTGTGTTAGATCTGCAGTTGGGTGTGTAGGTCCTATTGTTACACAAGTCAGCGGAGGGTAGAAGCCGCTATGATGGAGAGCCCTCAGTTCTTTCTGCTGTTCTGCCTTTCTGTGTCGATTTCATGGATCTTTTATCATTCACTTTCACACAAAACAAACAACACAGTGGCTGTCTGCTATGGGAACCAGCTTGGCATATAAAAGGTTTTCAGAGCCTAAAGTAATTTTAAGTTAGCTGAGATTTAATTCTTGGCTTACAGGTGCCGTGAAGTCCAGATGCAACCTAATGCTTTCTTAGATGTTAATGCAAATAAGGCAGAATGTATGCACAATAATACACATATAACAGAGTATTTATGTATAAAATTTTAGGACAAAAAAAAAGCTGTGCAAGGAAGAGATATTGGGTTGGTTTGAGTTGTTTTGGGTTTTTTTTTGATTTTCAGCAAATGATTGCTCCTTGGCAGGGAGGGCTGAGAGGATGTTATTGATTTATCATAGTAGAACAATGAAAATTAGTTTCAATAGGTTTAAAAACGAAACACAACAGCACACACACCCTTGCCCCAGACGGTTTTTTCTGCTCCCTTCCCCCATACTTACCATTCTCATTCTATTAACTACTGTCCCATACACCTATCCCTGTCTTGCTTGGACAGTGGAAGAGGAGCTCCCTCCTGAGCAGACGCCGGTATCCCCCTGTGAACTGGCTGGTCGGGGGATGCCTTTTTAGGGATGTAACCAGTACCCTCAGTCTTCCAGGAGCCCCCTCCACTCCAGGACTGTTCCCAAAGCATGCTCTGGCACAGTTGCAGCCGGCTGATCTCAAATAGCTTGCAGACTTTTTCAGCTCTAAGGGCTTCTGGAAGAAATTGTCCAGCTGAAACAGTAGCTTTGGTTCAAAGGAGTATGGGCTTAAGCAGCTGCATTTTAGCACCTGAATTTGAATGTTAGATCTCTTGATTGTTTATAGCTGCAGTATGTTGAACTGCAGAATTCACTATAGAAAGTTGTAAGGATTGGAAGGAAAATTTTGAGATGCATGATGGATATTTAAAATGAGTTTTCATGTTTCTGTTTATTCTTTCTGCAATATTTTTAGAGTTCGGGGGGTTTTCTTTGTTTTATATCCAATACTGATAGAGACTGAAAAAAACTTCCAAAACTTTTGAAGGGACAGGTTGTGTTCATGGACTGACAAAATAAAAGCAGTCTGTGTAGTGGATTGCACTTTGTAATTCATTGATAGCAGTCTTTGC
The DNA here is from genome assembly GCA_013397555.1 of Urocynchramus pylzowi. Classification (NCBI taxonomy): domain Eukaryota; kingdom Metazoa; phylum Chordata; class Aves; order Passeriformes; family Fringillidae; genus Urocynchramus; species Urocynchramus pylzowi. Next base: position 308,648 of record VZRH01000841.1, read on the forward strand.
TCAGCAAACAGATGTTACCTGAAAAAAATCTTTGTTATTTTTTATTTATTTTCCCCTACTTATCTCTTCTCAGTCCCTGTCAAAGTCCCATTTGATGTTTTTTTATTGACAGTATTTAGCAAAGATACATATGATAAATAAATTTCAAATCCATAATAATTCTGTATGTCCAAAGACATAACCTAAGAGGCCAAATTTCTGATTTTTTTTCTTTCAGGAAATTACAACATCAGCTTTAAAAACTGGATCTCTCTTGAGATATTCCAGTCTGATTGGACAGAAGTTTCTAGTTGCTTCTGAAAATAGGATCCAAAGCTTTCTTCCCAAATTTGCTAACTCACAAATCACTGGGAGCATTATATAAGGGTATGCTAATTTTGCCAGTCCTGTCACAGGGGCTCTCTTCTAGTCTGCAGGTTGGGAGTACTGTTCATGGTAATGAGTCTGGGTAAAAAGTGATCCATGAGAAAGAGAGGAGGAGGAAAACACTAAAGAAAATCTGGTGATGAGCGTCAGCTCTGCTGGTGGTTTGCTGTTTTGTGAATTGAAATGTTTTCTCTTCTGCAGGGGTGTGTGGACTGATTGTTCCTCAGGAGGACATGCCATTTTGTGATACAGGGATCTGCCCAGATATCATAATGAACCCTCATGGCTTCCCATCGCGGATGACGGTGAGCGGGGCTGCTCCGTTCACACAACACCGTCCCCAAGAGGGGAAGAGAAGGGGATCAGCCCCTAGAGACAAAAAAGCTTGAAGTGTGATTTCACTGAGAATATTCTCCAGTCATCTTGCAAGCAGTTGCTCTGCTCTGAGTAGTCAGCCCTCTGTTGCACTATTTTGAAACATCCTACCGTAAAAGCAGCAGGGTTGCAGGCTCTTTGGGCATCATTGCCATTTTGTTCTGTGTCAGGCTAAGAGGGATGCAACTGAATACTTCACTTGCACCCTTTGTGTTTGCAAATTTCTTGCTCTTCATTCCCTGTTGCCTGTGCCCACTAATCTAGCTGGGGTAGGCTGTGAGGTGAAGGTTGGAGAGGAGCTTCAATTATAGATCCAGACCTATAAAACTTCTTAAGTTATGCACACTTCCCTGGAACTGAGGCGAGTCTTGTACCTGTGCTGCAGAGCCCCTGCCTGCTAAACACCTCACTGCCTGGCCTTTTTGTGGGACCTCAGTGCTTCCTTCATACAGCCTCTGATCTTTCTTCCTTTGTTAGCATCTTCCATTCTGTTCCCCCTGCTGCACTGCAGCGAGTCAGTCTCCATGGCTGTTTCCTACAGCGGAAGGCCACACAGATCCTGCCCATTTTTCAGACAACTGGAAGAAGTGGAACTGCCTGACTTGGTACCTTAAAGGATGTTCCCAGACCCTGTGATGAGTCCAGGCTTCCCCTTCACACAGGAGCACTCCTGGTTCTTGGGCTTCTTCCACTCCTCCTGTTGCATGCAATAGCTCACTTTTTTTTTTGGGGACACTTTCTCTGACTAACTTGTGCTGTGAGCAATCCAGCAATGTGCCTGTCCCAATGACCAGGCTGCTAACTCTGCTTTTCTTTCACAGGTAGGAAAGTTGATTGAACTCCTGGCTGGAAAGGCTGGGGTGCTGGATGGCAGATTTCACTATGGAACGGCTTTTGGCGGCAGTAAAGTCAAGGATGTGTGTGAAGATCTTATTCGCCATGGTTATAACTACCTAGGGAAGGACTATGTAACATCTGGGATCACTGGGTAAGAATCTGCTCTTTACATTTAGGTGTTTCAGGAGAGTGGGGAAATCCTGTTGAGGCACATCTGAAAAATCTTCTCATGTCTCAGAGCTCGGGAACTTTCTCTTGTTTAAAAACTGCTCTGTGAGATTGAGAAAAGAGGCTGAAGAGTAGTGTGCATTTTTTTTTTCTTAGAAGCATTCTGTGGTTCCATATTTTAAAAATTGCTAGTGTATGTGTGGCTGTAATGGGAATGGCCCTTGTGGTACATATGAACATTTCTCAAGTTTTACTGCCTGGCAAAAAATAAAAACCTAAAACCAAGGCTTTCTTGTTGAGAGATAGAAAAAATTTCAGATTTCTGTCAGCAGAAAGTCTTGCATATGCTTGGAATCAGATAAGCATTTTCATGTTGACTTCAATAGTACTGTAAATATGGATTTGGAGGCAAGCATCTGTTCTTGGGAATATTTTGTATGTGCTCTTTTTCCTTTTTCCTTTTTTTTTTTTCTTTCGATTACACAATGTTTCAGTCTGGTATAATACTCTAATCTGCAAACTTCCTGCTGTGTTGATCAGACTGGCTTCTGAGACACTGAGTTCAAAGAACATAAGATAGTTTAGGAACAGGAAAAGGCCATATGGCTTCACATGTCTGCCCTTCCAAAATGTATCTTAATCCTACCTTCCTGCTATTTTTATTATCCTTCCAGGCCCCTTCTTCTCAAGGAGCAAGTTTAGGTCTCTTTTGCAAGTTTTTTTAATATACTTTTTATTTTAATTGCCTTTCCTACCAACTTTTTCCATATGTTGCTTGTCTTTTTGTTTCAGAGATACAATTTTATTTTCTTTATTCACTCCATATTACATAAATTGTATATCAAGTATCCTGGTGCTTGAAACACTTCCTGTTTGTATATCATGGGGCTTTTAAAAAATCTGACTAATCATGTTTCCCAGGGAGAGTAAAATCATCTAGCTCTAAAAATTTCCCCGTCCCCAAATTTCAACTTTGAAGTGCCCTATTTGGAGACTTTGTTTAAGGATACTGATACTTTTTTCCAAGCAAATTGCACAGGCTTAATCTGTTTGTTATGAAATTTGAAGGCAGATTTCATAAGAATATGAAAGTTTGCAGATTTCAAATGTCTAATGAAGTTTTATTATTTGCTTCAATAGTCAACTTTTGGAATAACACTGCATAATGTCAGTAATGACTCTGAAAGGGAGGTATACTACTGTTGTCCCTGCTTGTTTTTACATTGCATTTTACCTTTTCTTTTTTTCCCTCAAACAAATTAGTGGCCATGCTGAGTCTGTCACTGTTAACATTGGTCATTCTTAGTGCTGTAGGTGGTAGCTGGGAAACGACTGAGTGCTTTTCACTGCTTGCTTTCTGATCCTTAGGTGCTTACACTCTTCTTACAGTTGGGGGTGTTTCAAACACAGAAATCTTCAGCCGTACTCCAGCTCAGAGAATGGAGTAACACCCTCTGTAGTGCTCACAGATGTTCTCAAGCTGATCAAAGTGCCTAAATACAGTCCTCAAGAGCCCTTTACCCAGCTCCTCTGAGCCCCCAGTGCCAGCCAGGGCAGCAGCCTTTGTCCCCTGGATGCAGCTGCTGGGCAGTGCTGCTGGGGCAGCTGTGCTGATGCACAGCCACTCAAGGAGGGCTTTCACCCCTCTGGCCTTGGGTTGTGCCTCAGGGTGCTGTGCAGGGAGAATTAGTGGATGAGGACACTGTCAGGCTCATAGTGTGCCAGTGCTAAGCAATTCTTGCAAATGCAAATTTCTTAAAGTGCTCCTACAAAAAGGATGTTTTGAGCATTTATGCTGGATGTATTTGCTTACATATATGCTCACCTTTATGAAGGAATGTAAACAGAAATACCCTAAGTCACTCTTCAGAATCTGACACATTTTACAGTCCTTCCTGGCTACTGATGACACTATTGAAACACTCCTGTCCAGATACAGAGGAGGGGCTTACCGTGGTGCAGCTGAAACAGGTACCTGCAATTGTAGCAGCAAGTCTGCACAACATAAGACCAGAGTTCAGGAGCTTGTTCCTTGCTGCAGTGGAGACAGCAGCGTGAGGTGCTGGCAGTGTACTGGCCCTGTGTTCAGAAGATTGCCCTGGAAGAGGTTTCAGACTGGTTGCCAAGAAAGCCCAAACACATTTTTCTAGGATCATTATTTCCAAATTGTTTTACATTTCTCCTGTACACGACACCCTTGCCTCTCTTAAGGTAGATGTGTGCTAACTGTGGTTGTCGGGTTTGCTTTGCTTTTTATTCTTTCAGGGAGCCTTTGGAAGCATATATCTATTTTGGTCCTGTGTATTACCAGAAACTGAAGCACATGGTGTTGGATAAAATGCATGCAAGAGCTCGAGGACCCAGAGCAGTGCTCACCAGGTATTACTACAGGCTAAGCACAAAATTCTTGTGTACATGCAGAAGTATGCCCAGCTGACTGATTGCTGTAAACTAAGCTTTTTTACCTTGTGATACTTGGCATGAAACACTCTGAACTGTTATTATGTTGTTGCAGACTAAAAACTCTGACAGTAGATTGTGGCAGAAGGTTATTCTGAAGGTTCAGGTGTGCTCTATGTAGTTCAAAACTTGAGTTTGCTTCTCAAACTTCTGCTAGCAGCTGGTAAAAACACCATCTCCGATTCATGGTACACACTGTGGGACCTTCCCATCAAATCATAGGTATTTTAAGAGGTTTATTAGGTATTTTAGCTCATATTGTAGGTATTTTTCTTTAACAAAATCATTTATGAGTAGAAGGAAGAAATTTTAAAGTATGGTCTAATATTTCAACATACTTTGAGAAACCCTTTGGGGAAATTGAAGCCTCCTGCTTTTACTGGTGCTGCTTACTTTTTCTCCTGAAAGCCAAGGTCTGTGTCTGCTTGCGCTCGTGTTCAAAGTTTCTGATATTCTTTGCTCACAAAAACGAGTTTAGTGGCACAGGCTTTGCTTTGGAGATGCTTCTAAGGGGTCATTTAGTTCACCTCTCTCCATCACAATAGGATTATTTACTGAAACTTGCCAGCAAATTAAATTCCAGCTAATCTTGAATATTCTAGCAAAGATTATTCCAAATGTCTTTTGCCAGTCTCTCTGGGCTATTTATAGACTCTTATACCTCACCTCCTGCATGGTGGCACTTTTCTGTTTGACCAGTCAAAAATTGTGCTGATTCTGACCATAACAATCTTTGTACTGTTTGTAAGATGTAAGCACAGTCATGTCTGTCCCTTACTCTTCCCTATAACAAGTATGATTTTTAATCTTTAATTCTTCATTTATTTTTATGCCTCTGACTCTTGCTTTGCCTGGCTGCACAAACAGCTCTTAGTAAGTGCAGCTTCTACCTATTGATGTGCTGTTAGAGAAAGGAGGGGCAGGTCTCTGCTGTACTTGATACAGTGGTGTCTTCCTCTTTGGCTTTTCATTGCTTATTTCCTATGCCTTTTTGCTTTCCAACCTCACAATGTCTATAGGACAAACTTGTGCTTTCCATGGAAGTAAATACCAGTGGTTGAACTGGGAAAGAAATCATGAAAAGATTTTGTAACTCTTGTCTGAACTTTTTCATCTACCACATTGAGAAAAGGAGGTGTAGCACAGGCACAGCTGCTTGCCTATATGAACATAAATTATATTCCCAAATAATAGACTGTCTGTCCCATTTTCTGCTCTTCAGTGTGTTAAGCATTATATTGGTCCTCCACATGAAAGTGAAAAATCTCTATCTTAGCTAACACTACACAGGATTTACTAGAACTCCTGGCTTACCCAAATCCCTTGATCTGCCTTTGTATTGCCTCCCCAACTTCTCAGCTGTTCAGAGATACTGAATTTAAATGAAATCTAAATACCAAGTCAATATAATGTTTATATGTAAAGATGAAGGTTGTGTGATTTCCCCATCCCTTACTTTCTGCAAATTCTTTGTTCAGTCAGTAGCATCATACTATGTAATTAGGGCTCCTTATTTGACTTTCAGGAAAGCTAGTGGATGTTCAATTTATGCTGCCTCTTGACTAGTCTTTCAGGAATTTTCTTTTTTCTCCTCAAATAATTAAACATTTGTTACTGCCGTTGCCTCTGCTGAGAGGGTCAGCATTGCCAGCTTTCATATTTGCTATTGTTTTATCATCCATTGCACTTCCTGGAGAGTAGATTGCATCTAACATTCTTTTTTGATTTTAAAAGTAATCCTGTAACAGCTTCCAACGTGGAATTTGGCTGTCATTGTCTTGAAATGTATTTTATTATATATCAAATGTACCCTAAGTGACAGAGCAAAGCTGTATTTCCATCTGGAATAAGGCAGAATATTTGAGCTTCTTGATCATCACTGATTCTAGCTATTGTTCTGATTAAAACAAGACTTTGCAGAATTGCAAAGCAGCACTCCTTGTCAACATGGTCATACCCACCAGGATGTTTCCCTCTGGACTGGTACTGGAAATGAAATGCAATCCTTAATTTCAATGCCATGGGTAGTTGACAATTAATGTGTGAGACAGTTCTATATGTGGTGTTGCTCAGATACCCAGTCCTTCTGAATCTTTTTAATAGATAAGCTGCTTTTAATTTTTCTTACAAGAGAGCAATGTAAGCTTTCTGCATGCATAGTTGTATTGATGGACATTGTCAGAGCTGCCACCTGTGTGTCTTTGGACATGTCAGATGTGCCAGGTCCTGTTGTACTGCAGGGGAGCAAAGGGACAAACACCACTCAGGGCTCCCCTCTATGCTCTGGGGCTGTGCAAGCATGGGATGCCCTCCTCCTTCAGGCAGGGTTTTCAGGTAATGTTCCACTTCTTGGAGATCAGTGTTTCAGCAAACAACTCCATTCAAACTAGTCACTTGTTTTCCCTAGCAGGCACAAGGGAGATCTGCTGAGACCATGGAGGCAGACTTATTTCCCCCACTGGCCAGTGAAACAAGGAATAAGACCATTCAGCTGAACCCACTGTTCTTGCAGAAAATGCAGAATTAATGTCAATAAATTCTTAATGTGCTTGAAAACGCTGAAGTTAATTGTTTTATGCTTTTTTTTTTTCTAAAGGCAATAGTTAAATAGAATGAAGATCACTTACTTTTTTATTTAAAGCATCACTGCATTTTATTTAGCATTTGAGGATTTTAGGAACTTACATATTTCCTTAATATTAAAAATATCTCTTTTTCATGGTATTCCCAATCTTATTTTCAAGAGTCTGCTTTGTTTTCGGGTGTTATATTTAGAATAAAGAAGGAAGTTAGTCGCCCAGGGCAACAGCTGCAGTGTACATGTGTATAGTAGGAAAGGGGAAGCACAGCTGCTTTATAAGTACTGTTTTAACATTTTAAACAACTTTTTATATGAGGAATTTTAAAACTTGTGTGAGCTGGAAGAACAATCTGATAACCTTAGGAAGCAGAAGATAAACTCATTTCAAAGGCTTAATCTCAATATTGAAATTTTTTGTATTTTAGAGAAGACTACTTTTTAGGTAGGCGGAATTTTGTTTTGTTTTCTTTCAATGAGGTCATAGACAGTGGGAGTGAAACTTAACAGCTAAAGGTTCAAATTGGATTTTTTTTTTTTGTTTGGGGAGATTTTTGTAATTTTTTTAATGGAATTTCATCTGCCTTAAAAATGTTCACCCTGTATCTGTTGGAAGACCCATGGCATATCTAGGCATGGAGTTGTGGCCCCATACTACTTCAGAGGTTTTACCCTCCCATAATTGGGGTGAGACTTTATTTGGGCTCACATTTGTAAAACTGTTTTGTCCTGTACAACAGCACCAGGTGAAACCTCTGAAAGCAGACTTGTGTATTAAATAATACTATAGAAGTCAGTTTATAAAAACAACTCGGGCACTTCTAGCACTGTAGCAAATGCCTGATTCCTTGGAGGTCCAAACTGCTTTTAAAATCTGCCTCTTGGCACTTCACAAGAGAAACTACATTCACCACAGGGTTAGTCTTTAACAGCATCTGAACAGTGATGGTGCCATCATCTGGGGAGGGGGCCCTGGGGAGTTTAATCAGGATGTAAACAACTTCTATCCATTCTACCAACAGTGGGAAAAACAGAAGGTTATATGAATGAAAAGGACAATTTGAATTACAAGCAGATTAGTTATAAGGTTCCAGTGTGGTCAGAGTAAGAGAAACTACTTCCCCCTATAAACAAATACAACTTGCATCTTTAAAAGGTATTTTGGTCTGGTAATTAGGCTTAGTTTTTACATGTTACAAAAGATTATTAGATGTTGAAGGCTTTTATAAATTCTTTCCTGTGATTTGCAGCAAGTTGGCAAAATCTTATTTTTATTATCTTTAGTAAGCTTAACAAATTCAGTTGCTAGAAATAATAGAAACAAAATATACTCCAAAAGTAATGGGCCAGATCTGTCATTGAATACTTTAGGTGGATTACACTGCTACAAGTGTCAGAAACAGCACGTAAATGTGAGGTTTCAGGGAGCAGTGAAGCTCAGGAAAATTCTTTAAAATTCCTTCTCTTTGCTGTCATGTTTCAGGGAATATACTAAGATGGTAATATTCCTTAAAATGCATCCAGTATATTAGTGCTGTAGGATTCAGGACTGTTTTTGCTTCATAGTTTGCTCTGATATCTGCAGCTTAAGTACTACATCATTGTGCTGGTACATGAGAGTAGAACTGATACTATGAAATTGCAGAATGGCAAACAAAAGGTTAAAAGTTTTGATTGTGTCCAACAAAATATTGGCTTGTGCAGTCTTAATGTTAGATTATATACAGTATCTTATTTTTTTACCTCAAAATCTTGAGTGTATAGTTGATTGCTTTATTACAATTTTCCTCTAGCACCATAAAGACAGGAAGTCTCCTCAGACAATAAATAAGAGTTTAGCCTGTGTAGAGGAACCTAAAATGAGTCTATTAACTATCATACATGAAAAAAATAAACTAGATAAATGTTACTTTAAAAAAAGAGCATTTCAGTCATGAGATAGCAATATGTGTACTACTTGTTTGCTGACTTATTTTGGTGTTCTCTCACAGATCAAAACCATCTTTATTTTAGAAATTTGTCTTTGCTGTAGTTCAGCTGAAGCATTAGGTTGATGATTGATTCATTAACTGCTGAATATTGTTTCATTTTGTTAGCTACAAACAATAATGTCTCATCAAGAAAGAGTGCCAAATCTGTGTCCAGATTGTCTTGGATACTCTTCAAAACATTTTTGTTTTCACTTATTCAGCTGCATTCTGAGAGGTAAAGAGCTGGGGCCTGATGCTGCAGTTGCCACTTGGAGAACTGCATCATGTTGTGGGTACAGGAGCAGCACATTTGTGAGATCAGCAGCTCTGTTTGTAAAGTCCATCAACCCTGTGTTGTTCCTGCAGTTTGAAGACAGCCTAGACTCATAGAATGTATGTTTTGGAGTACTTACTACATTTCTCAAATATTTATTTCAAAGGCAACCCACTGAAGGTCGATCCCGTGACGGTGGTTTACGTCTTGGCGAGATGGAACGGGATTGTTTGATAGGTTATGGAGCCAGCATGCTTTTATTGGAGAGACTGATGATTTCAAGTGATGCCTTCGAAGTGGATGTTTGTGGCCAGTGTGGCTTGCTAGGGTACTCTGGATGGTAAGTTGTCAAGCGCCTCTGTGTAATACAACCTTGCCCTTGGTTGCAGTGCTCTCAGTTTTCAAGAGCTCACAGGCACCAATTAACAGTCTCATGCACTTTAATCAAAAAGTTCAAAATTGGTATTTGGAAAAACGGTGACAGGGGATGGTTCTTTATTGTGATCTGATTGAAGTTAGGACTGAATTGAGTGTGTAGTCAATGGGCCAGGGATCTCTCCTGTTGTGGGGCCACAGGTGTTTTCCACAGCCAGGCTGTTCCCTTCAGTCTGTCTGCTGACCTTCCATCCCACTGCTGACCTTCCATCCCACCCTTGCAAGGGACTGTTAAGCACCCAATCCCATATATCATCTATATTTTGAAAAGGGGAGAACAGCAGTGTCAATGTACTTGACGGTTCTGCCAGCAGAAATGAGGATACTGGCTGGGCTAGTCACACATCTTCCTGCTGCAATCCCATGTTGAACCTCACAAGGCTGAAGAGTGAGAGTGGGCACAGAAGAATAGAAGAAAGCAAGATCCCCTGATTTCTTGTTCTCTAGCTGTGGAGTTCATAATCCCACACATTTGGTTTTCTTTGGCTGTGCCCCTCCCAAATGCCTTTTGCTTTGTGAAACAAGGAGTTCCTCCTCAAAGCTCCATGTTGGAGCTTGAGAGACAAGCAGCTGCCTGTTTGGAAATTCAGTTGGCTTCTGCCTGAATGCCTTATCCCTAGGAAACTTCTCTCTAGACTGACTAATGGTCTTGCTGGTTTACTCTGAGACCTAACACAGTACTGAGTTGGTATCCTGAATACAAACTGTTTTTTCTTGTAGGGGAAGCATAAAACTAAATGTCAAAGCTGTGTGGAACTCACCACGTGTAACACACACTGGGTTTTGCTTTAACTGTCTCTTCTCTCCAGCAATTTTGAGATGTTAGATTTAAAGTTGTCCTGTAGCATGCTGAAATACCCAATATTATGGGAAGATAAACAAACTTCTCTCTTAGAGGTCTCTCAGGGAGATGTTTTGCTTTGACCTGGTTTTGTTTTAGGCAAGCAGAAAACAGACTTGTGAGACCAATAGGAGTTTGAGGTAAAATGTTCTTGCAAGCTTTGCAGAAACAAGTGGCGTGAAATCCCATGGCTAAGGGAAGGAAAAGTAAATGGTGCAAGTTCAACTTACAAGTTACTCTAATATTTATGTAGGGGAAAGGTAGAGAGTTAAAAGGAGGAGGAGAAAGATTAATTTCTAAACCTCAAAAAACCACAGTTGGAAATTTGTCACATCTTGGATATCAGCATCAATCTATTGGAAGAGGCAGGAATTTGGACTTCATTCACTTCAGTGTCTCAAGAGTGATTTTTCCATGATGTAATACAGTAGGAAAGTAAGGTGTATTCTCAGTTTGTAGATGTGTAAAGGTGAGAGCTACTGTTTCTGCCCTTGGTCAGACCTTTCTTCTGAAGCATGTGGCTTCTGGCCAGAAACCAAGCACCACCTTTGTTTGCTCACAGCAGCAGCAGCTCTGCTCCTGGGGAAGCAGATGTTCAGACAGAGGTGGGTAAACACATGTAATCCAGAGGAGATGAGCCCTTCTCTGGGCATCCTGAAATTGGTGATTTTCAGCTGGGCATGGTCCTGCTGGCTCTTGTGTCATAACCCTTTTTGAGAGTCCTGTTTTTCTTGAGGGTGTGTTCAGTGTATATAAGAAGGGAGGCTTTTTTCTGACTCAGGTCTCTTAAAACTACTGCACTGCAAATAACAATTGCAGAAAGTAATGTGAAAGGAAGGACATGCCATAAGTCAAAGAACCAACCACTTCTAACTCTGTAAAGCATTGCCTTTAAAAAATCTCGCATGCAGATATAGTGCAGTTATTTTTTTCAATAAGACCTTGACTTTCAGAGCAGTCCTTGAAGATTTTCAGAGTCCACAGGAAGGGAAAATACCTTGAAGAAAGTAAGGAATTTGAACTTTAGAAGTAATACTACATTTTATTTTTAAGGTGTTGCTAATACAATTCATTTTTTGAAGTTCATAGCAAAGTTAAGTAACTCCTTAAATAATTGTGAAAGAAACTACTGTTTCAGACAGAGCCAGACATTCTTGCAATCTGATTCTGTGAAAAGCTGTCTGATGTGTGAGAGTAATCAATAAGAGAGCTTCTGCTAAATTTTATACTGTGTCTAGCAGTATCTGAGGTAAGTGGCCCTATAATGAGCATCACAGTAGAGACGAAGTCATTAAGAGAAAATTCCAAATGGGCCTTTTCAGTGACTCAGGCATTAATAAGACATTGCTGCAAGAAACCTTTTAGAAACATTGTTTGTGGCTGGCATTAAGGGCACTTGTCTTACTGAAGATGAGCCCTTCCTCTCAGACAAGGACTAGTCCCTGGGTAATTTTTTCTGCAAGATAGTAACAGCAGATCAGTGTTGGGCCTGAACTGGTATTTTCACAGGGCAAAGAGGTTCTTGTGGCAGTGACAGAATTTGTCCCTGTAAAAAATGTGGTTGAAACTTACTGTGATTTACTGGGTTTATGCAGCTTTTCCAACTTAGCTGTTGCACAGGTGCTTAGGAGCAGAACTCCACTGAATGCAATGAACAAAATTTGGTCCTTTTTTGATGAGTTATTCTTATCTCTCTAGTATGTTGCATTTTAAATTATACACGAAGAAAAATTTTGTTTCTGATCCAGATTCAGCCTTGAATGGTACAGTTACCTTCTTCTGCCCAGTTTAGTGTCAATTCTAATACCAAATGGTCTTTCATGTACTTGTTTCTGTGATCTCTGTTTGATGGAGTTTTGTGCTTACTGCACCTTTCTGGGTGGTCCCCATCGAGTACAAAGCAGGCCCAGAATGGTGTAGCTTTGAGCCTGGGTGCAGTGAGTAGTCTCTGCTCCTCAGTCCCTAGGAGGTGTAATCAGATGCCAGACATGTGCTCATAGCAGAGAAGTTGTGTCTCATCAGGCTTCCAGGGCCTGCAAGGAATTCTGTCTCTCCTATAAAGAGCAATTGCTTGCTTGCCATCACTGGAGAACAGCTCCCATTTAGGTCCCTTCCTCCCACCATAAAATGTACCTATCCCTATAAATATGGACTAGGGGAGTAGTTATAAACTGCATTGACTGTGAGCCTCATTCTGTACCACAGAAGCCTGCAGGAGTTTTGCTAATTCTTCTCTAATTGGATCTTCAGACTGTTATGACTTTATGGCAGAAGTATAAATTTGAAACACAGGAACAAAAACCAGGAGTTTTGTTAGACCATTAGGAAGTGCTGAGTCGCTTTGTGTTCCCAAAGGAGTGGCTTTCTCAACTCTGCAAAACCAGAAAATTTAATATGTAGGAGAAAGAAGAAATAGGGAGGTTGGAAATGGATTTTTATAAGAAATATTTTCTGCCACCACTGAGTTTGAGTCCCAGTACTGTAAAGATGGCTAACTAGCCTATTTATTCCTTATATAGTCATGGTTATATCTATCTGACAAAAAATCCCTTTCTCTCTGAATTTTAAGATCATTAGAGCAAGGAGCACAAAGAATATGTGTTAAAGCAATTTTACTGAGTTTCTATGCTGACTAAAGTTTAAAGATGTAAGATGAGAAGGGCCTCTTTTCTAGAAAGTGTAATGATTTGAGACATTATAGGGCAAAATTGCATATTAAAAACCTTCTTTCTTCCTGACTCTTCTTTTTGTGACATACATGTAGCACAGGAATTGCACCATTAACCATTTTTTTCAGAAACACTTGGCTTTGTTCACCTCCTTTCTGTCACTATGCAGTGCTGAATTAGTTGACATTTATGTGAGTCCTGAAGAAGCAGAAGTCAGTCCTGTTAGCTCCTGAGCATTGTGATTGCTCTCCTAGAAAAGTGCAGGTTTAACATTAAGCTCCTATTGATTTCAGTCAGATTATTTAAGAACTTTAGTGCTTAAGTCATAGCTTTAAAATGTGTCTGAAGCATTTGGAGCTTTTAGGACTGTGGGCAGTGTTTAAATGCAGATAGATAAAACAACAGTGTCTAGTGGTAGTTGGGTTTTTTCAGCAGAAGTTATTGACCAACTCTTAACTTTCTTTTTGTTTGTTTCCCTAGGTGCCACTACTGCAAATCTTCATGTCATGTGTCTTCTCTGCGCATACCTTATGCCTGTAAACTCTTATTCCAAGAGCTGCAGTCCATGAACATCATACCTAGGCTAAAACTTGCTAAGTACAATGAATGAACAAGATGAAAAAGACCCCAAAAAAGTACCTTAAGGAATTGAAATCCAGCATATCTAACTGGGATGGTTTTTTGTGAACAGGAATAAACTCTAAAACCTGAGTGAAGGGAGATGCAAGACAGTAGGAAATATTTCTTACATATCCTCCTTGTTTTTAAGCTGACATGGAAGAGTCTGTCAGTGAAATACACTAGAGGCAGTTCTGAAGCCTGGATTAGTCATGAACAGGACACGTGGGAATTGAGGAATAAGGCCATGGTCCAGCAAAGCACTTGGATCACTTCAAAAAATCCCATGTTTGTGTTTGAAAAGGTCTTTGCTGGGCTAGGTCTTAAGCAGAACTAAATACACATCTTATTCATAGAGGTTAAAAATGTTTTCCAAACCATTGCAATAAATGTTTTAAATAATACTGCCCAAATATGTTGACAGTTGTGTAAGACTGGTAAGGTGTTATAATGTCTAAACCATTTTCTTTTCCTAAAGCAGTTTGTCAAAGCATTAATATTTTCTAAAGTAGTGTCAATGTTAGAGAAATGAAACTATTGTCTCAAGAGCTTGAGATCAGACATTTTGAGTGAGATTTCAACATGCAGGTGCATTTGTGTGCCAGCAGTGGTGTGCTTGTAGAGGTAGTATGCTGTCAACTAAATGTATGAAGTTTCCATGAAGTTCAGGGAGGAGGTGACTGCATGTGTAGCAAGTGCATGGTACAGCACACAGATATCCATTCCATTCCTTTCTTGCTGAGGGTAGCAGATCTGATCATACACTGGTTCAAAGTCCTGAAAAGACAGGCTGCAAACACTAGGTAATGATCATTGCCGAGTGCACTGTCATAGGACTCTGGAACTTTTTAAAAATATGAACGTAGCCAAAACATTTTAAGAACAAAACAAAACCAAACCTCTGAAGAACAACAGATCCTTCACTGACAGTGAAGCAGGTTTGAATGACCTGAAAGGATTTAGAAAGGGAACAGCTGGATTTTTTTCAAGAGGTCTAAGGCCTAGAACTAAAGCAGTGGATGAACTAACAATCATTTAGTACTCTAAACTAACGAGCCCTTACTCAGCAAAGCACACACTTAACTTTTTAAGCAAAGGGCATCAACATGCACAGACTTCCTTCAGTGAAAAGCAGCACTCTGAGTCAGTGAGGATACAGAACACTGCCTATGATGTAGAAGTCCTGAGATGCTCTTTGGTTCCTCATGTGGCTGAACTTGGTGTGCTGATCCTGACAGTCCTGCTGATCCTGACACTGCTCATGCAATCATGTTGCTGCTGTTCTCTTAGCTCTGAGCACAGATGAGTATCAGCCTGAGTAGATTTCTTTTCAGCCTTCCATGAAATGCTGAAACAAGCACTTTTGTGTTTGGGCTTAAAAACCAAGCTTGAGGAAACAGATTCTACTTTCTTTTTTTACCATCTTTTTCTTGCAATTGGACTGGTGACAGTACAGATGTCAACATGGCACAGCTGGATTGGAAAAGCTCTTGAAGCACCTCTTCCAGGTTATTTACAAAAGTTTTAAGAGTGAGAGGATGACATCCTTCACACTGGAGGAAGAGGTTAACCAAAAGCCTCAGCTGAATGAACAACCTCTGCTTTGGTGCCTGAGATGGCCCAGCTGCAGCTCGGGAGCACCAGCAGAGGGAGTGAGCCTCTAAGGCTACGGCTGCTGGGGGGCACCACGGAAACCCGCTGGGGATAAGGGTCCTTGGCCCCTGGTCCTCTCCCAGGTGGTCTCCTAGGTTGGGTGGTCAGAGCTGCAGGACATGAAAGACTAAGCAATGTGTATATTGCATGTGTGGAAACCGAAGCAGTTACAGCAGAGATGGAGGAGGAACAAAGAATGTCCTCATGAGTAACCTCATTGAGAGAAAAGGTCTGCCCTGAGGAGGAACCTTGCAGCTCGTTCACCTCAAGCTGATGAAGGCATGGGGATGAATGGATTTTTGAGGGTGAAGGATATCCTATAATAGCTGAGGTTTAGGCAGAAAGGAGCTGCCTTAAGAATGATGGATCCAGCAAAGCATAGAAACCAGACATGTCTGGCAGTAAGTGAGGGTCACCCACTATCAGCTGCTCTGGTGATACCTACATCAGCTGTGTTTATACATCACTGCTGCCTGACCTAAGCCTGTGCCTACACTGGAGGCTTAGTTGAGTGCAGATCTGATGCTTATTTCTTACTTCTCTCTAGGAGGCAGCCTATGTTCCATCTAATTGACACCTACAAGTAATCTCTTGGCAATGGAATAAGCATTACAAAACCAGCAGCAGAAACAGAACAAATGGTATGGGTTCCTGGAATATGGTTGGTCAAAGTGGCAATTCATGGAAAGAATCTTACTGTAGTCAGGAAAAAATTATAATGCATGGACTGATGAGGTAGAATACAGAACCCCAGAATTGTCACATTACTTTCCTCTGGTGAGCCTCATCCTTGCAGCCACTTGAATTATCTTCCCAGACAACCTCCCCTCCCCCCTTTTTATACTGTGAATGCCTTCAGAAAGAAGGTCTTATGTCAGCTCCTGGCTGCACTGCTGGAGCTGCTATTGCCCAGATCAACCCTGCCATCACTGTCTAACTGCTGAATTAGATACTATATTCTGAACAACATCTGACAAAATCTGAAAGCTTTAGCTCTAGGAGCTGGGGCTAGAAAAGTACCATAAGGTTTCCATTCCATTGCAACTTCTTTATTCCTTGTATAGAGTACCCAGGAGAAGCTTTCTAGAATTGCTGTTCAGCAGGAAGGTCTTGAGCATCAGTCTTAGCTGAAATGCCAGATGCAATCCATTTTCTGATATGAGCTAGAGGTGTGTGCTGCTGTTGGAAAAGATACCTAACTCCATGTAGTATAAGTTATCACTTGGTTTGCAGATAAAGGGTTAAATGCCATGTATCCTAATGAATACTGTACATGTCCAGCCCTACTGTTTGGTTGTGAGAAACAGAATGAAGCCAGGGCTGAGGTGCAGAATGTCATGGGGTACAGAGCAAAGCACAGGGCTTCTGGCCAGTTCTGGAGCTGCGAGCTGGTTTAGAGTTCAGAAAAACAGCATCACTTCAAATCATTTACATAACTCTTACAGGTATTTAACTTTTTTTTTTTTTAAGGTAAATGTATCCAAACATAGAAATAAGAAAAACAAACTATAAAGGAAAATGAAACCAGACTGGCCAATTTTGGCATTCAAAGAGGATATATTATGAAATAAAGGCATACTGAGATGTAATAATTTTAAGATGAAAGTAAAGGAAGGGCTCCCACTACGCACAATTGGTTTTGTTTGTAATGCCCATATCTCGTTAAGAGTTTTCCTTACAAAGAAGCTTCAATGTGCAACAAAGAGAGCTTTTTAATTCTTTGGACTCCTTATTTCTTGCTTAAACAGGGAGGAAAACCAATGAAAAACATAGAATCATGATGATGAGAAATTAGTATGTCTTTTCTCATGCTATCTGATGGTAAATAGAAAAATATCTGTAGTTTATAGCAAAATGGGAGTACATCATAATTAAAAACCTATAAATACTGAAGAATATTTCACTGGTTAGTGGTAACAAATAGCAAATTAATGAAAAGTGCTGTGCACCTGACAGTGGATTTGCAAGCCCCGCTCAGACCACCTGTAAAGCCTGACCGTAACTGGTGTCACACAGCTGCAAAACCAAATTAGAGGGTCGAAAAATGTGTCTGTACTTTGCCCCAAGGCTCTTGAGGATGAGGATGGCCCTCATGAGGATGAGTGGGAGCATAAGCCTTGAAATAAGGTCGCTGGCTTGTAGCCCTCCCACAGGGACCCACAGGAGCCCTCCTCAGCTGTGTCTCAGCACAAGCACCTCTGAGCTGTGGCAGGAAGCTGGCTTAGCACTCTGAGAGCCCCTCCAGCCGGCCTCTCCTCCTGTTGGAGCTGAGGATTGTTTTACAGCCCTTTGCCATTTCAGCAGGGCCATGGGGCACTTGATGAATTCCCTCCTCTAAAGAGGACGTGACTTGCCCAGGGCCACAGAAAAACTGTGCCAGAAGTGGGATCAGGGCTCCACAGTCCCCAGGTGCCAGACACGTGCTTGCCTTAAAACTGAGCACTTCATCAAACCGTAAAATCCAGCCAGATGGTGACTCTTTGCTATTATCTGCACCAGTGCTGGGAGGCTTAACGTGTGCAAGGCACGGTGAGGATCCGGATTCCAGTTTCTGTGTCTAAGGCTCAGAAGCCCAGAAATGGACCTAAATGCTGCTAGGAACTTGAACACTTTAGAACTGAGTTCTGACTTCAGTCCATCTTTCTCATGAAATATTTCCATTTCAGCATGGGCCCACCAGTTTCAGTGGAGGAAAAGAGTTCCTTTCTTTGGGAAGAGGTAGAAAGGTGCAAGAGTAAGAACAACTACTTTCATCAATCTTACTCTGCCCTGGATATGTGGCCCCAGTCAGACTCTGTGCTTTCAGGTAGTGAAGACTGCATGAATCAGTTTTGCCTCTCTGCAATCATTTTAGAACTCACCATATGAACCTGGGAGGCAAATAGAGCCCCTCTGCCTTCCTGACGTCAGAACGTAGATCCCAAAACACCGGAACTCTCAGTTAAACTCTCCAAACCTAGGTCAGAGCTAATACAGAGAATTTTTGAAGTTGGCTTTTTTTTTAAAAAAAAGGAGTCTATATGGCTTTATTCTTTCTGTCTCAAAATCAACAGCAAAATTTTTTGTTGTCTAACCAGCAAATGGACTTAGGCCTTTGTTCCACCTTCCAGAAAATTCTTCCAAGCTCATGAGCTGCCCATTGCTCTTTGCATCTCGCTGCTGGGAAAAAAAATAACTGTCTATTTCTCCTAACTGCAGTTACTCCTTTATTTGTGTGTGTCCTGTGGCAGGTAACTCTGAGGTGGTTCCAGTGACCACATATTTTTTCCAGTAACTTTGTTGTGCATGTCCTTATCCCCTCCTCCCCGTCAGTATAAAAACAGCATGTTAGATCCAAATCAAAAGCAATTCCCTGCTGCTAACTGCAGCAGAGCCTTTGTCTTTCACTTTTGGGGAGCTCCTTGACCTATGCATATGCTTTACCATTCCAGACGGTGCACTGTAGTTACTGTCTACTTGACAATAAAACATTGTCTACTTGACAATAAAACATTATAAACTTGAGAAATAGTTCAAGAACTAAGAAAGAAATTGGTGTGCTTAACAGCAAAGTTCTATTTTCTTGCTAAAATTATGTTCTAATAATGGAAACAGTTTTCCCCTGAACTCCTGCTGAATTGGAAACTTAAACTCTGCATTCAAGCCTCCCCCTGCCAGTCAGAGGCAGGCACTGAAGGTAATTCTCTGTGCTCCAGGCAGATCAAAAGAAGCTCATTATCAGTCGATCATCTAAAAGGATATGACAGCTTCACATCCAGTTGTTCGGCAGCTGAGATGCAGTCTGGAATGGATCTTTTCTGTGTCTGTTGTCTATAATAGTTTTTAGGGCTGGCTCTTCTTCCAACCCACAGTACAAATCCTCTGGTAACTAGTACCAGCCACACACAACAAAAGCCAGCTAAATCTGGTGTAAGCTCGGAAATCGATGACTGCTTGCCCTTTTCTCAAACTCAAGTCAGCAAGTGTCTCCCAGGCTGAGCGTTCTGGTCAGCAGCCCTGGGGCAGTGGTTCTTCTCTGCTCCTACAGATGCTGATACTGCCCAGGACAGTGAATTCCCTTCCTCCATGCAGACTGACCAGTGGCCTGTGTGAACCAGATATTTCCACTGGTCTCTTCTGGCAACACTGTCACTTGCACTACTTTATAAACAGAAGAGAGCTTGGGCTGAGCAAAATTCCTTTCACAGACATTAGTAAGAGAAGATCATCTAAGCCTGACTGTGCTCATCTTCAACAAAACTTGGCTTCAGAAATGTCTACCCTTACAGCATGCCAGCTGCAATTCATGTTACTTTTCTTTCCAACTAAAAGGAAGGTGCCCCGTGCATGTGCAATCCATCATTTGCATGCCTCTGCTCTTCTGCTTGTTTTCTCCCAGGTACCTGCATATGTGCCCTAGCCACTTACTCGTGGTGCTTGTGTCAATTAAAGGCTTTTGAAGGAATTGGTGCACTTGTTTACCTAGGCAGCCTTTTGATGTTCCTCTCCCAGTTCCTGCATCTGCCAGCATCATGTTCCCCAAGCAGAGACACAGAGTTGATTCCAGAAGTCATCTGTCAGCTTACTCCATATCCTGTCCTTCACCTATACGTATAGCTTCCTCAGGGGTGTTAATATATGTAAAATAAAGTTAACATTTCCTGTTCTGGTAATAAAGATGAGGAAGTGGGAAAGAGAAGCCAGTACAGAAACAAGATCCTTCTCTGTTTCTTCCATGGAATTTGCCCAGAAGATGAAGATAGCAGAAACAGGAACAGAGCTGGGAAGGAAGGTTGACAGAAGCATGGGTTCATACTGAGAGGAGGAGACTGCTGGCTCAGGCAAGAAAATATGGAACCACTCACAGACTGCAGGCCACTGCTAAAATAATGAAGTGTCACTGTGTGTTTGGCTGTTGCCAGCAATCGTACAGCCTTCACAGAGATACATCGGATCCAGAAGGATCCCCTGAGTCACTGAAGTCAAATCCCTGGTATTGCAAAGAGCCATCTTATGTAACTCCTTTTACAAGCAATTCCCATCCGTTCCTAAAACTAATGCAGGCTGGTGTCCCTGATAATCTATGGGAAAACTTCAGTACAACTTCAGCCTAAAGTTGCCTTTAAGTAGAATTAGCTAAATTAATATATAACAGTTTTTTGGTG